>OY728148.1:154316018-154941018 GCA_963277665.1 Viscum album
TGTTTTTTAGAATTATAATTGAGAAATAATTCCATGGGATGATGTGAAAAGATGGAGATTATGTGGATATATATGATTTTAACGTCCCATGATTGTTTCAGAATGTGAAAGACTTTTTTTGATATATGGAAATTAAATTTATTATATATTACTCTAGATTAAAACAAAGTCTACAATAATATTTAGGAACATGAGAATCTAAAAGTTTTGAAAAAGTTGTTTTTGTGTTTTTATAGCTGAGATGGAATTTTATGACACATACATTCTATGAGATGATATCATAATGAAATGGTAATTTTGGAATGAAATTTTGATTCAACAAACAAAGAAAAATTGATGTATGACAAAAACATGTTCCAAGTGCGGTAAAAAAAGTTTGGTTTATGTGTGTTAGCATTTGGAAAGTGTTATTGATGTAGTATATTTTTTCACATGGTATGTGATTTTAAGAAAATGAGTCTTAAGGAATTCAACAATGATATAATAGTCAGTCAATGAAAAGTATGATTATTTAGCTGAAATGAGATTGGAAATTATGTTAATGTGTGTTTGAAGAAGCATAATTATGGTAGAAATCATCATGATTAGAAGAAAAAAGGTATGATGAAATCATTTTCTAACTCTATAGATGATTTTGGTCCATCTCATTAATTGATGGAATCTCCTACGAGTTAAATACTTTTAAAAGGTTTATTTTAATCCCATTTTCTTAGGCAACCATATTTTAATGTTTTAATAATTGAAATACCTTGGTAGATATATACTGAGCTTCTATTGCTGTCTGTGGTATATAGTGATAATTTATTTTTGGAATAATACCCTTACTTTTATGGATATAAGTTTATTGCTATTGTTGTCCATTATGTTTATATATCAATGGAATTATTTAGTTTTAACAGTGGTATTACTATTGAAAATAGAGATTATTGCATTATATCATCACATGAATGTTCAAATTACCTTAATATGTGATAAACATTCTGTTTTTTGTTAATATATAAATATAGGATAAATATAATGTTATCATTTTTAAGTATTATATAATATCTAAGAAGGATATTATAGTGCTTCCTGAATGATTATCATTTTGGATTTTAATTATTTTTAACAAGGGATGAGTCTATAGATGAAATAATTAAATGAAAATTTTGGGTCCTCATGTAAGTATATTTCCTTATGCTATTAGTATAGATGGTAAAGGAATCCTTAATCATTATGAGAAGGATATTAAAATAAAATTTTATCCTTTACCATATTTTCTAAGGAAATGAATGTCTATTTTCTAACTTATTTGTCCAATGTTTTTTCTATATTTACATCATCATGATAATATTCTCTATCAGTTTCTATTAGTCCTTGGGAGTTAATATTTTTTCCAAATTAATCATTTAATTTAAAACAAATTCTTTCCATACATGTATTCCAATTTATGTGTAACTGAGGATAAAAATTTTTGAGTCCCAAATTCCCTTCTTAAGACTATGTTTTTAATTCCCTTTCATGATTTGGGTTTTCTAAAAAGTATCTCTAGAAATGCTAATAATTTCATAACCAAAGAGAATTTAGAAGGATAAATTAATATTGAGTTGGGTAGGATGTAAAATCCTTATAATTTATGGAATATATTATTTAAAATTTATTTAAATTTTTTAATATAATTTACTACACTCAATACATAGTTCATATTCCATCACACACAACATCAATTTTATCTTTGATGCATGCAACATTGAGTTCCTATGATAACTTGTGTTACACACAGGACATGGTCTTACCATATAATAATATAATACGATTATTATAATTAAATATTTTAGTTATCACCTTTCCATTTGAATATATGGAATTAAACAAATTATCTAAAATAATAAATTATAGTTTACATGTTCTTATAAAAATTAAATCTCTTGATACCAATTATATAGTAATAAAAATAAAGACCAATTGAATATAAATGATGTAACTTCCCAGGTAATGATATAATTAGAATTTTTTTATTAATATATATGAGTTATATTTTAATTTTATATTAAAATTAACTCTATTTATAATAGTTTACTTTACACGCAACAATGAGTATCTCTAAATTCTAACATTACATTCATGATTTAGAATTTCTGAACTATAATATGTTTTTTATTATTGAAAAATATGGATGTTATCGCCTAGTAATTATATTATTGGGAATGAATAGAAATAAATATTTTATTTTTATAAATGTGTATAATATGTATTCAAAATCACCAAATATATTTTGTAGCCTTAAAATAAATATAAATCCAACTCAACTATTAAAAAGATGTATATTTTTAAAAGATAATATTACAACCTCTTAATGGGGAACCTATTGAAAATATAATTTTTTAAATTTTTTTAATTATTATATTAAAAAATAAACTTCATTTTTTAATGTTATATTTCAAATTTTTATTTAGTTGAATATTTGGTGTTTTTCTTGGAACATTCAATTTTTAAAGATTATTTAATAATAATAATTTTTAGATCATTTGTTTTATTCATCCAATATATTTATATAGTTAAGAAATATTTGTATTTGGTTTTAAATTATAATTACATGAATTTTTTATCATTTAAACTAATTTATTTCAATGAAAACAATTTTATACTAAATTTAGATATAAAAACATAACAATGTTTTGATCATTTGTACTTTAAAAAGAATGCTTTTTCATCTTGTCTTTGGGATTAATTTTTAATCATTTCTATAAATTATGTAAAATGAATTCAAATATTTGGAATTTATATTTTAAATATTCACAATTTTTATCTTCTATTATCCAAAAAATACCAAAAAAATAGTCAAACTAATTAAAATTAATTACAATGATTAATGTAAAATTTTGTTTACTTTATTGTCAAACATTAATATTACGATTCCAAATTTCATAGAAACTTGTAAAAAACACAATTTATGGAAATTATTTGATAATACCAACTATTTTATTTAATTTGGACCATTATTGGAGTCACATGATTTATGGGATACCAATCAATAAAATTTCCCTATTTATATTTACAAGATTGCCAATCCCCACTACTATAAGAATGCAATCAAACATATGATTTACTAACAAATGTTATGAAAATTACGCTTCACCAACCCCTAATAAAATAATATCATACCCCTAACCCTATCAGAATCACATTGGGAGGAAATAATTTAAATAATTCCATTGGTGAAAAGCAACAAGATTTACCCAAAAGAATATGTATCATTTTTCAATGTTCATTTTTGTTTTATTTTTTTCACCAAAACTTAATTTTTTATTATTTCTTGACTATACAATTAAAATTATATAATAAATAAAATTATATAATTTTTTTTGGATATTTTTCCTATACCTACACACTTACTTCAAATGGGCAACGCAATTATCATTCATGGTCATTGAACTACCACCTCCCATAATGGTGTAGTTCGTTTTTCTATACAAGCTCTCATTGTTATGTATTATGATGAAGAAATAAAAAAACATTATATATAATATATTTAGGATGTATTGTTAATTTTTGAAATGTTATATACATATACCTATTTTATTTCCATTTTATGTAAATACGATAACATCGTTTGTGGGCTTGTGTACTACCACCTCCTCAAACGGATGTGATACATTCATATATTTCATGTCAATTATTAAAGATGGGTTTAATTAAAATAATGTGACATAAATAAAATAAATATTAATTTTTTTATATAATTTCATTTCTAAAAGTATAATGTATCAATTTATTTATCACCCTTTCACACACATAAAAAGTTATAACGTCGTTCTTGGATAAGTGGACTACCGCATTCTCGATGTGATGTGACTACATTACAACCCAGGTGTTATATATATAATTATATATGATTAAATAATATAGTATTTATGATATCTATGTCGTTATATTGATAGATAAATGTTACTTACCTTCATTCCATAATGATCATAGAGAAATGGTAACATTACTGATGCATATGTACAGCCTAACATCTCCTTGATGGAAACTTTGGTTCATTTTTCAAACCTATATTTCATGATTGGTTTTAAAAGAATAAATAATTTATAAATATGATAACTATTTCATGATTTTTATTATTTATATGTTTGTATAATGGCCCTTTGAGAGTATTTTACATACCAATTTCTTTTTCGACAAAAAATCAAATATGGTCAAAACACCAGATGCAAATCTAATTATATAAAAAGTTGATTGAAAATTTGTATTAATGGAAATAAAATTAATGAGGAAATTAAAACAAATTAATAATAAATTAAATTATTAAAATTATTTTATTATTTAGTAATATAAATTCACACATCCTAATTTTGACTCAATGTAAAGGATTTTCATCTAACTTTCTATGTATTTGTGATAAATTTCATATTCCCCACAAAATTATTTTTTTGTGGAGTATATAGTTACCCTTTTAAACTGTAATATCATGAATTATTTTACCTTCATGATATTTAAATGCATAATTTTATGATTAAAACTATCAGGGATTCCAATTCATATGTTGCCATAATTATCCTTGATTTCGTCTCAATCTCCTTTGATATAGGAATTTCTTAACAAAATTCACCTTTATTTTTTTAAAGAGTACATATACCCCCCATTGACATTATATATTTATATTTTAATTAATCTCATCATATTAAATGTTTTTAAAAATTTCAATATTTCACGGGGATTGTGATTTACATGTTCAATGTGGTTTGGGACACATTGAACGTTTAAATATATATGTTTCAAATCCTTTTCTCAATATCATAATTTCTGATAGTATTTAACAAATTACTTTTTGTGGATATAATATTATTATAAATAAAATATTATTCCTATTTTTATTTTCATTCAATGGTTTTTAAATTGAATCTTTATATGTGTATTGAAAGGAATGTTTTGAAAAAATTACTTGTGAAATATCCAATTTCTAATGTACCATGATAATGACCTTTCATGTTATCATGAATTTTATTGATATCTATCTTCCCTGGAATGTTTACATGTTTTCCTCTTTTAAAATCCCTATTTAGTTATATTATGTTGATTGGAATTGAAAATGTTTTTTCCATGAAACCCATCATTGGATATCGAAAATGATTCCTCAAAAAATCCTATTTTATTTAGAATGTGTTTTTATTTGGAATTAAAAACTGTTCTTAATGGATTTTATAATGCATCTAATTTACAATCGAAAAGTTGCTTGGAAATAATCTGAAACTAGAGAGCCTGATAATGCTAATATAAAGGGCGCAATGTCATTATAGCTCAAGGGTGAACTTGATACAATTTATACAAAGGGATGATCCACATTATTTCTCATGAGAAATAGTTGATCCCAAAATAGCTTATAGAAAGGTTTAAGACCAATTTTTTTTCATAGACGATCCACATAAAACCTATATAAAGGTTTATCCAATTTATATATCTCAAATTAAATGGGTAATGATAATGTTGTAATTCAACTTTATGGTTATCCTATTTAAAATTTCATTGAAATGTTTAATGTATATGATGCTCTAAGTCACCAAAAGATATTTAATTTCATGATATTAGATAAAATTGTGTTGATTGAGAAAAAAAATTATTTATGTGAATATGTTTTATATTCTACAAGAAACATTAAGATAAACAAAAAAGTTATATGAGTTCTCATGTTTTTACTAAACTAATTCTTAATTTTATTTTAATATACCTTAAATAGATTTTTTGCTCATCCCAAGTATTTAAAATGCATTCAGATGGCTTAAGAGTGAGTTACGGGATGGAATAAGTAAATATGTAAGTCATTTAGATTTTAAAATAATGGAATTAATGATTTATTATAAACATTTTAAATTTTGGAAAACATTGATACTGATTAGTAGTGTCCACATTGTATTTTTTGTTTCATTATTTAGGATTTATTGGATAATGGTCCAAACTATAAACATGAATATATTTTTAGTGTTATAAAATGTAAAATTCATAACATAACTTAGGTTAATGTAATGTTAAAGGTTGGGTCCTTATTGAAATTTTGAGATAACTGAAAGCACCACATCTTTGGCTAGTAATGAAGTTTTAAATATGTTTTTATTTTGACAAAAATAGTGTAGGGTCGCAACGAATTAATATATAAAGATGATGAATTTTATCCTTATGGGTCAATTTCAAATTATTATTTATTTTTTCACCAGTATCTTAATATTAATTGTATTTACTTATGTGATTACTCATATCGTAAATGATATTTTTTAATATTTAAATTTAATTGAGTTTATCTTGTAATATTGATATTACATTTATTAAAAGGAGAAGGAAAAACCATCCACAATGGAATTTCCATGAAACAATAAAGATAATAAATAATAATATGCTAAGATCACGGGGTTTTAATAATTTTTAGGTTATCTACATGATACTAAACTAAATGTCGACATATTGGAAATCATTTTGAACAATTAGTTGTTCAGGTTGCATACCTGACACCGACCCAACTATGTATGTCTCTTGGATTGGTTTCTCCTATGATAAAAACCTGAACCACCAGCACTATATTGGGAGATAAATCCATTACATTTTCTTTTACTCACATTTAGGTTAGAGTAACTAATGCAATGGTTGAGGGGTTAACATAATGGAAACCATGGGTTTGATAGCCCTTACATAATTAGTGGATAGGTGAAACAGAGGAAAATAAATTAATTTAATAGTAAAATTAATTAAAACATTCATATTCAAATGTATAGTATAGGTTCAAGATCATCCACATGTGTGAAATGAATTCCAGATTTAATAAAATTATTGTTGAAATATAAAAATTCTTATTTAAGATAAATATTGCTAGAATCAGTATAATATTCTATTTAATTAATCAATTATTATTCCTTTAATCTCATCTTTATTAGCTTGGATTAAATTTATCAAAATTTCAAGAAAGTTACATAATTTACCTTAAATTGAACTATGTATTGAAATATTCATTGGAGGATTGACGGTGAGTACATATACTAACTACGAATACATGTATTATACTCATACACGTTTGAGTATTCTCACATGTGGTGTACAAAACTTAATCTCATATATATATGGTTTGAACTATCTAGTTAATGGTAAAATTGTTTACATGATATTAACATAGCTTTTATGCTTCAATGAGTGTAGAGTAATGACTGTAATATGAATTATACATGATATGTATATTTGAAATTTTCACATCATTTAATTTGATATATATATATATATATATATATATATATATATATATTACCTCTCACATGGTGTGTACAATCAAATAAATGAAAACACAATAGAACATGTTGAAAAGTATTTCATAATATTATAAATTAGATTTTAAATTTTTATAATTTTGTAAAACTACATGGTGTGAACATTGTAATTACACATAGTTAATTTTTCTCACTATCTATCTGCTAAACACAGCTAGGGACATAGTGTGTTGTCGTCCATAGGATATTTTTGGAGTAAACAGAGTGTAAACGGGATACATAGTGTGTTCTCCTTGAGTGACATTACCACCAGTAACGTAGTTTTTGTATGAGATTACATGGCTCATCTGTGATGATGGTATAATAAATCATCCACTAATGTTACACAATGTGGAAACTGTATTACCATGTCCCTGGAAGATAGGTCAACATGCAATAGATAATTAATTTCATTGCATATAATAAATACACAAGATTTGAATTAATTCTGAATGAATTCCTGATGTATTAAACCATAGTATATAGACTGTACCTCCGAGTTATACAACATGTTCAATTGTTTTTTCTGGATAGATTCATCAGCACATATGGATGGGATCATACAATTTATTTTATTCATAAAAGTATTAAATTGATTATATTTATGTAAAATAGGTATAAATGAAATGTATTTTAAAATTATTTTTAAATAATGATTACGTATGAATTTTAAACTGTTAATAAATTCAAACATCATCAATGATATTTAAATAATTATAAATAATAATGCGACAACTCTAATACAACATTCGGGTTCTGGGCGAAGCGGAATCATATGATGGGTCATGCCCAATTTTTTTTTGATACGATAGATTATTAATCTGATATATACCCAATTATAATAAATGTTATCAATTGAATATAATCAATGAATATAGGTAAAGGATAAATGGTGGAACTAATGTGCATGATCATCCCATGTTATTTATAATTCATTTAAGATATTAAATAATTAACTTATGTGATATTCATTATTTTATATGGATATGACCATGAATATATGTTGTAATTTTGTTTTATTATAGGAATAAATATTATATTCCCCCTAGAAATGATACACACATGATCTAAAAATATTTTAATACCACCAAATGAATCTTTAGGTTCTAGAACAATAGATCATGTTTCTTTTATTGTTCACAATTGATCATCATGAGAATAACATATAAAGTATTCTCTTTAATCTATCTAGTCATGAGGTTGGATGTTATAAGAATATTTCTCTCTATTGTTGTGAGAGTTCATAGAAAAGGTGTCCCATTTATGGATTTAAGTTGATACTTCAGATTTCATTGTAAAAAAATTGAAAATCTATTGGATATATTTTAAATATAATATAATTGAATTTATATACGTCTAGGGTTAGGAATAATAAATTTCATAAGTGAAATTAATTATAAAAATCAATCCCTAATGAACCCCATGTTTGTAATGATAATATAATGATTATTTCTTGAAATGTGGTAACCTTACGAATTAAAATTAAATATTATTTATTCAAATAATATTCTATATATACTATTTCCAACCATATTATAAAATGTTTTCCAACATTCATCCAAAAACATTATCACGACATGAATGATCACAATTTAATTAATAAATAAAAATCACATCATTATTCATCAATCAATAAATAAAAATTACATTCACTATAGATAAAATAAATATATATTAAACATTATTCTCACATAATATTCTCTTGGATAATCTTTGGAGGAATATATGTGATCAAGAAAGCATGAATAATTATTAATCCATATATCATAATAATATTTATTCAACCTAGTAAATAATTAATAATAATATATGATTTAACTAAGATTTTTGATACCCTTAATGTGTGACCCTATACACCTCTTTCTTAGTCGCCTTAGGTGAAGAATCCAAATTTCTAATGTTATAATCTAGAAACATACAAAGGTACCTATAATGAATTAATATAATGTCCCAATGACATAATTCCTCATACAGACACATATGTTTTTTAATATAATAACATATATATTTTAATATAATCACATTATATCAATATCACTAATCATAAAGGTTTCCTACCAGTTTCATCAACCTGTGAGCTTGATTTCTATTTCATTGAATTTATAGAAATTAAACATTACATTATAAAACCATGTCTATGGATTTATATAATCTATATCATTTATATCAATGGTCATGTGATATCTACTTCTATTAATGTATGGGAGGGACAAATCATTTCTCACATTATTTATTAATGAAATAATATTCATAAAACACCCAACATACCCTAACACATCCCAAACATAGTCATCATAGTTTTTATCATTTCATCAAATTACTCGACTTATAGAAAACTATAAGGGTAATTTTAATTTCTAAGGATCAATCTACATGTCTGTAGATAAGAAAATTTAATGATGCATAAAAATATGACTTTTTTATTTTGGGATCTCATTCTCAAAATATAATAAAATTGATATTACTAAGGCCATAAACCATGAGAATGTTATTCAATGTAATCTAAGAATACATCCATGATAGCCGAGAACATTTTTTCCCCTAAAAATATTTGATCTAGCTATATACCATATATTTAATAATACAATTTTGGAACTTCTAGGTTCTCATCATAGTAGGGAACTGCTATGACCATTAATTGAAAATACTACTATTAGTACATTATCACATATTATGTTATGGACAAGACCAATCAAGATGTGATAATGATTATAATAATATTAAAAAAATAATTATTGGGTATCATAATGTACACATAATTTTGTTTCAGGGAACCAACTCCAACACATATGGAACAAAAATTAATGTATTCTAAAATGTGTGTGACCTATATCTTCCTCCAATTCATTAGGTTATGATTATTGTTCTATGATCTCATTGTGTACTTGGGAGCTTATCCTAATCTAGAAATAGGTTACATACAAGTTTGTCCCAAACTTATAAAGATGGTACATGGGAGGTCATTCAAAACTAGTAGACTGTACATTGGTGGTTCGTCCTATCCTAACATGTTATGAATGTCTTGGTTGTTACACATGACATAATCTTTTCTAGGAATATATATAATTTTCCTAATTCAATCTCTTATACTAATGTAATTCTGTCATGTATGATGTTATTTAATACCTTCATTCCTCATGTATTATGAACATCCCTAACATATTACATGAATCATTTTAATGATCATTCATATGTAAGGGGTGGATTTTTAAATTTTATTCTCATTTTTTCATAGATTTAGGATAATATTTTTGTAACATATCACTTTTTACCCTTACAAATCATCTACTGTCACTCATTATTGTGTTTCCTTTCCCATGGTTATGAAGAATGATATTTTGTATGATATGTCGAAGAAGCTTGCTAATTATGGAGAATATAGTGGGATGTGATGTAGTTAACTAATGAACCAACTACTTATGATTCAATTTTTTCAATGGCACGAGACCAAAATAATTAATGAGTAGATCATTAAGTTTTGTAATGAATATTCTTCTATTTAGATGAAATATTAATGTATGATATAATCTAGTCTTTAAAGACGGTATTAGGGAAAGTATTTAATTTAAATTTAGATACTCTAATTGCTAAACAGTAGAGTGACCCAAAGTTATATTTCACAGGATATACCTCATGATATCTCTAAGGATAAGTATAAGGTTTTTTCATGATATAAGAAAATATAATTGATTTTTTATAATTGATAGGGTCAGTATGTTGCATGATATTACACCCTTGTCTATAGACTACAAGAGGGTATGGTTTTAGAAAAAAAATACCATTGGGTAATAAACTGGATGTTAGGGAATTTAGATGTACTTGGTCATCACTAGATACATGCGGTAGCAATTTCTACACAATTAGAATGACCCTCCCAGGGGGATATGCTTGATAAATTCATATACTAATCACAATCAACCAGTAAAGATAAAATCAAGGACCATTAATTTCCATTTTTAATCTTAATATGTCATATACAGATAAAAGGTGTCATGAATTTGAAATTTTTTATGTGATTATTCATGAATATTTGTTTCCCTGGATGATTATTTTTACTTAAAGTTTGATTTGTTTTCATTTTTCATGTGTTGGAATAGAAGTAACCATGTAAAATCATAATGAAACATAAATTTAATAATTATCCTCCTCAGAACCAAAATTTCACCAGATCGTGAATAAAATATATTATTATTATGACCAAAATTGATTCTCTAATTATGAATCATGATGAGATCCCAAACGAGAAATGTTGGGAATAACATTCTAAGGAGTCCTTTTGGAAGAAAAAACCAACTCAATTTATTTATTCTAGGGATCCATTAGTTTCTATGATATGGGTTAGTACTATTGAAATGTCTTTTTTCATTATCCATTATTTGTAGAAAGAAAAAGTCATTTTTAACATTTATAATGTAGAAGGATATCAAATAAATGGGGTACTCAAACAAAAAATATGATTCAATAATATGAAAATTACTCTATGAAGTGGGATAAGTGAAAATTTAATTTTCAATAAGTACATCACCCATATTTTTAATATTAAATTTTTTAATGAATTCGTTGAGCTAAAACAAAAGGAAGATAGATCTATTAGTACCTATGGGGAAATGTATTTGAGGCTTGTGATGTATACTTCCAGTATTTTCATCCAACTAGAATTTATGGTTTATCATTTCTTCAGTTGATTAAAATAATTTCCTTGAATGGTGTTAGAAATAATGTACTTTAGTAGCTATGATTATTCTAGATTGCATTAACCATCCAATCACAAGGTTTTGATAGGAACGGAATGATGGAATTTAAGGGAAACTAACAAACCCATAGGGAAAATGAAAAAAAAATCATATGCAATTACAATGGTTGAGGTGAATCAGTATAGTTATGGAACACTAATACTCTACTACCTAGTTGAGAATATTATTTTTTAAATTTTTAATAAATGATACCTAGGAAAATTTTATTGTTCAATCTTCAGTGAAAATTCATGTGATTTTGAGCATGGATTAACTCCCACCACTTGGATTATGGAATAATGAAATCATAGATGATATTATATTAATACATCAATAATCCCAAGCTTCCAATAGATGTTTTTAGATAAGATATTAATTATGGAATACAAGGTGAATTTACATTTGGATGAATATATTTTTCTATGTATGATTAAATTAATAGGTATATATACCAGCAAGTGTTTATTAGTTGAATAATGATCAAATGTTTAAAGTAATAGAAACCCATTTTTAGGTTTTATGTGATGGGAGGATGTCAAAATTTTGGATATTGAAATATAATGTGTGCCAATACAACCCTTTTGTTTTTTTATATGTTTTATTGAAATAAAATTTGTATAGAAATGACTTTAATATTAGGGTTCATATCAATAAATTTATTGGTAACATTTCGTGTTTATATTACATTAGATGGTGAGGTAATTGTGGGTTGTAATCAATCACCTTACGAATTAAATACACTTTTTTCTATTATAAAATATATTTTTCCAGATCATATATTTGATATATTAATTTTGGTAGTGGTAAGGTTTTATTTATGAAAATATTTCATTATATTTGATTGGGATTTTAAGATTACATTGATGTTCTATAAATGTTCTTAGAGGGTCTAGATATGGGGATGTGTTTTAGAAATGCATATCATCATTGGATTGATTTTTATATAGAGAGAACAATTACAACCCTAGAGGATATGATAATATAATTTTCTATGGATTTTAAAGATTTTTGGGTTCAAAAACCTTCCACTAGTTGAGTTTTTATTCAAAAATATAGTTTACTTGTGATTTCAGATAGCTCCATATGAATCCCTTTATGGTTAGATGTGTAGTTCTAAAAAAACTAGGATGATATTGAGAAAAGAAATATATTAAGACCAGAGATGGCTGAAGAAAGGGTAGATAATATTAGATCCATTCAACAACACATAATCACGACACAAATCCAATAGAAATTATATATGGATAATCATTAATGTGATCAGTAATTCAAAGATGATCAGATACTTTTCCCATGAATTTCCCAATGAATGAGGAAAATGATATCCATTTTTTTCAATTAAAGGTGATGAGATTCATAATTAATGGAAAACAAGACCCTAGGAATTTTAGTCCCTTTGAAATTCATGTTTGTATCTGGAATGTAGCATAACAAATTTTTCATTCACCTAACCTCTCTAAGGATCACAATTTCTTCTATTTATCTATCATGATCTAGAACGCAATAGCCATTCACATTTACTAAACGAATATGTAATATATCTTGAGCATCATCATTCTTATGAGGAATAACTAGTGGATATTCATGATTATATAAATAACATCATATAATGGAATATCACTAAATTGATCATTTTATTGTGGCGAAACCACTAGCATGTAGCAGCTATATGGGAACCTAATGATGTAATGGGGAAAATTTATCCTAAGTTTTTCTACCAATTTAATGAATATAGATGAAAAAATCATATGAAGGGGTAAATGTAACACATTAATAATTTATGTATTGTTTTTTTGGAATAAATTTATTTTATTTCTATCTTATGTTATACAAAACATTGTATTTTAAGGAACATGAAAATGCTATTACTAATATTACTTCAATATAATTTCTATTAAGTATCCATTAAACATGGTGAAGAAAATTAAATTAAAAAAATTAAAATTATGTTTTTAATTATTTTAAATAAATAAATAATATATATTTAATAGGACATGTTTTTTATGAAGACATCTAATGTTTCAAAAATATGATTTCCCAAAAAATGATGATTATTTCTTTTTGTGAAAAAATAATAAAGTTTTTTTTTCAATTTTTAGAATACTTATTTGAAAAAAATAAACATTATTTGTGATATATTTAATTATGATTTTTCATTAGTTTAAAGATTGTTTTTTATCTGAAAATATTATATTTTTGATGAATAATGAATGATATTTTTATTGAAAAAATCCTTTTCATTTTATGAATATTTAAGGATAAGTTTATAAAATGGTCTGAAAAGAGACAAATCTAAAATATATATTTTCTATTCTAATTTTGGTCATTCGAATCAATTTTATATTGAATTTCGTTATAAAAACATTAAAAACATTGGAATATTTTCTCAATAGAAAATGATTTTTTTCACGTATGTCCATTTAATTTTAAATTAAATGTTTTTAATTTTGTGAATGAAAATTTTAAAAGTGGGTTAAATATTTTTTATTAAAAAAATTAATATCATATATTATGTTAAATTAATTTATGTTTAAAATGAAAGATAAACACTATATAAATTAATTATCATGGTTAGTGTTTGGGTTGATTTACATATGGTTTAAACTAAATGATAACTAATAAAATAGACATGAAACATGTATGTAGCCCATTTGTTAGACTTATATAAACATTATCACATCTATTCTTCCATAATTTCCATTTTTTGATAATTTTTTCATGTGAAATACGTTGGTATTGTTTATTATTTTTTAAAATATCTTTTGTGTCCTCCCTCTACTTATAATAAGAAACTCAATATTGCCCTCCTCACACATAAAAAATCCCATTATATTGGAGAATTTTTATCCACATGTCATATATAATTTAATAAAAAATTTATATATTTATTATTTTTATTATTAAAACTTCATAATATGTATTTAGGTATAAACCTGGAGAGGTTCTACGTATTAGTGGTAAAATTCGTAAATATTTAATTATTTCTTCATCCACATCCATCAATACTTATTTTAATATTCTTATATAATAAAAAAATATACACATATACTTAAATATTATTAATTTAGTATAATAAAATATATCTATCCCTTCTTCAATCAAATGGAAACCAAAAACATCCCTCATGTGTACGGTGTACTACTGCCTCCTAAACCCGGGTTATTCGTTTTCCATCACCATATCTCACTGATATATATAAGTATGGTTTTATTTTTATATATTATTATGTTGTTTTATTATATATATATAATTATAATATCATACTTACCTCAGTACCTTCCAACATATGGGATATGATAATTCTTTTCATGTATACGGAGGACTACCACCACATGAACCGATGATATTTAATTTCACTAGCACTTTGGATAAAAGGTAATCAGGTCTAGTTTCATCAACATATCTCATATACATTTCGTGGAAATGATTCATGAAATATGATATACTATATACCATTATTTATATTAATATTACAATAAAATAAGAACAATATTCATGAGTATTCACAACCTATCATATCCACAAACTGTATATTCCATTTTATATATCTATATTTTATTTATTAATATAAATACATTAATACTGAACATAAAATATATTTATATCATGTTTAATATTATATATGTTACGGAAACATGATAAATGTAATAGTATGAAAAATAATAAATATAAACATACAACAAAAGACATCATTTATTTGCTAAAACATGATTGCCACAAGGAATTCCTAATAAATTGGCAATAAAAGCTCATAAGAAAACCATTTAAGTCATGATATATACATATATATTAGTATAGTATGTTAATTTATTTTCAATGATGTTATACTTTTTATATATTAGGTTTTAACATGTATGAAGGAAGTCGAGACTTATTATCAGGGATTTTTGCCTCAATGTTGTTTTCTTTGAGACACATTCAATATTCACCATGTATTAATTTTATTTATTATATATGATTCCCAGGAATTAATTTTATGATGATTATCATATATATTTTGTTTATATATATATTAATATTTGGATTACAATTTCATGGGGTTTAGTATCCAAAAGTTATCAATGCATTAAAATATTTTTTTTCCCACAATTTTTCTTCTATGAGAAATACCTTATGTTATGAAAAAATATTATATTAATTTTTGAATACAATTTCCTTTATCTATGTTATATCCTGAATATCAATTTATTAATTATATTTAAATTTTCAATTAATATTATTATTTAATGGGTTTATTTTTCAAATGATACATAAGTGGTAAAAGCCCTAAGTTACATTCTAATTGTTTATCTGGGATTTTTATGATTATGAAGCCAATGCTGAAATAATATAATCTAACTACCATGATATTCAGGAATTTCATTATCCTATACTACTTTTATGAAAATATATTTTTTCTATTCATTTTTCTATATTTATATAATCATGATTTGAAAATAACTTTTTTAATGAATGTTGAAATTATTCAACCCTTCAGTCAAAAACACTTTTTCTTCTATATTAATGTATTCTTAAAAAATTAACATTCCAAAATAATCTTATTAAAGTATTTTTCAAGAATATTTATTTTTAAAAAAATTATAGAAAAATCTTCATGTTTGTCTCAAAATAAAGCCCATATTGATTTTTTTTGAAATTTTGATGGGAATATTTGTTTTAATATGTACAACATGAATGAAATTTCCTTCCTTGATAAAAATTTTTTACACGTTTAAATTTTTCACAATTATTTTCATACAATTTAATTTCCAAAATATTTGAGGGATTTATAATTGTAGTATTGGTTATTTTAAATAAATTTCATTTTCATAATAAAATGTTTTAAATTTTGTTTAAATATTCAATTATTAATTAACAAGTTTATATTTTTTTAAAATGACTTTCAAATTTTATTATAGTTTTCCAAAGTAATTTTCAATTTAGAAATATGGTTTTCTACAAGAAGTTTTGTAAGTAATATTTCAAAATCTTTTTTAATCTAACCTAACATCCATTTATATTAATTATTTTTTAATGTGGATATGATTCATGGATACCGTTATTTTTCACTCTATGAATTTTTTTTATTACGATAACTAAATTTTGTTGAAAATATTTTCTCTGTCATGGGTGTTTACATGAAAAAATTCAAATGAATCCAAATTTTTATCCCTAATGTATTTTATATGTGAAAATGATGAACTGGTTTTGAAACCTCTATATTTTTTATAGGCTATGATAGGCTGAAATTTTAATGAAACCCATTTTGTTTCATTGGTTTTGGTCTGATAAATGTATTATGATATTAATAAACAAAATTGTATTATGTGACGACTATGTACTATACCTAACTCTAATTTATTGAAAAATAATTAATTTTTGAAATGATCAAAGGGTAGAAAAGTTTTTATACCATAACTTGAATTGTTTAAAGGGGAGTTTATCCCAGTATTTAAAAGAGGGTACATTGGAAGACATCCCAATCTTGAAGCTGTTAAACATGTGGTTAAACTATGCTAAACATTTTATGAATGTCATTGTGGGAAGCCTTGACATATGTTTTCCTATGATTATGTGTTTTCCAAAACTCTATGTGGTATTACAATGTTATTATCTGAGGGAAAATGTTATTTAATTTATTATTTATTTATAATGAAATATATATATTTATTCTAAAATTATCCATTTTATCATAACCATTGTTTCATGTTAAATTGATATCTCATTTATTTGGCCTTAGTTTGCTTTTGATATCACCGTTATTTATAATTCATTTCCCTCATTTATATAAAACAGTATTATTTATGAAATATCTAATAAGTGTTCTAGTTATACAAAAGATTGTGGGAGAGGATGATGTTCAATTTCGAACCAGTTTTTTATATTCCCATATTTCCAATGGTTGTAGAACTAAAACAATTCTGGAATGGATCATTATGTTATGTATTGAATATTTATAAACTACGATTTAGTACTAATGTATGTAAATTTTGTGTCTCTATAACTATTCCCTCTCTATATAGTATGAAATGATAGATTATCATATTCACTTCATTTGTTATATTTAGATGTTAACCAGTAATTGGATTTCACATATCTTCATGCTAATAATCTCCCACATTAGAATTAATTTCTTTCTACATCACCATGTCCTTCATCATTATTCATAAACCATATTCAAATATTAATAATTCATTACAATTATATGGTTCTTCCACAATACATTGAGTTATTCTTGCCCGATTGAGTTGAAACACTACCTCAACACATCATAGACTACAACCATTATCAATATATAATTTTTATTTGGAGATGCATCAATTTTTTTATACATATTTTATAGCATATTAAAAAACATTCACATTAATTGATACATTAACATAATTTTATCCCTTTAAAGGAATCAGAGTAATTTTTTTCTTATGGATTTTACTTTTTATAAAACATAACAACACTCAAAAAACCTACTTTCTTATAATACATTCGAAAATACACATTATATAAATCAAATTATTTTTAAAAAATTGTTAATAAAATATAATCTACATATACTACTGAAAATTAAACTAGATATTTAATATTTATTAATCAAATCTCAATTTTTTCATTAAAATTGAACCTAGATTATGTGGAACTCTATAGATTATTCGTATCCCACCTAATATCTGAGACTAAAAATAATTGGAATGATACCTATATACCAATTAAAATTAAATTCTATGAAAATATTTTAATTACAATATTATAAATAATAACTCCTATTAGTTATCGCTTCCCATATATTGTTTGGACCTGCATTCTATTCCCACTAATTTCCCAGTGTTTGATCATTTTTAACCATAGAGAATATTAAGGATTTTTATATCATGTAATAGTTTATCTTTTAAATATAAATTTCCTATATACCCCTTGATTATTAATTTTCATTAATCAATATTAATTATTTCAAAAATATAGTGTCTATTATTTCCTCATCACTCATGGTGATGTAATACCCCATATTCCATATCTAATGTTACTAAGAAAAATTGTTATTTAACATAATACCCTTTTAATCAGTATCCTCAAAATATATTTTACTAAATTGATGTCTTTAATATTAAATATTCAATAAAATTCATATATAAAATAGTGTGTCATTTATTTTACTAGACTAACAATATGTATGTATTCGACATTGATAATTAGTGTGATGATTATCCTATCATTTAATAGCTTTCTCTAAAAAAAATGAATGTAATTTTGTGGGATGAATTTACACATCACAATAAAATAATTAAGCCACCAATTACAACACAATGAATAATGAATTTAACATGAGAGATTATACTTTATATTTTACACATGATTATGGTTCCAATTCTTAATGAAACCAATTAGGTATACCCAAAAAACATTATTCATCTATCTCCCCATGAAGAATGATATCATTACATCTGAATACTCTAGAAATTACCACATAATTTAAAAAATGTTTAGAACCTTCTAAATAGTCAGGTGATTAATAATGGTATAAAATATTTCACTAAAATATAGTTATTTATATTATTGAATCATCTTCTCATCCTATATATAATTTTATAATTACACATATTAAATATTCTACTTAATTCTAAAAAACTATATTTTCTTAAATAATTTCAATGGAAATTTTCTTTTGAATAGCTCCCATCATCCATTCATAAGATAGGGATCAATTCCTGCACTAATGGATTAATACCATGTATTTAATGACTTCGTCATTGTATCCCACACTAGTCTCTTAAGATATCTATAAAATCTTTTAGATCATTTCAGTATCATTGTAATTGGTTATTATTATAGGATGATATCTCCAAATGACATTGATGATATAATCATAAAAAAACTACTAAATAAAAAATTCTTCTTCTAGATATTCTCCTCAAGATTGCATTCATTATAAACACTTTGGTACCCTCAACTGTGGGAACAACATTATAATTTAGATAGGGAACTGACCTAGGATCCCACCATACCTGGTTGATGATCATATTTTCCAGAATCCATAAAGTGTGTTTGTGATACCCATGGGTATGTTCAACGATCATAAGAAGCATCTGAATCCCTTTGCAAAGGATATCTTCCAAATAAGAGGTAAAACACATCAGAATGATTATATATAAGCTACAGAATAATATTATATTCTGGATAGGTAATAACCAACTACCATGATCCAACTAATTTTCATAGACATAAATAACATACATTTGTAGAATGATACAACAACAGTTAATAGATTCAAATCCAAATACGACAAAATATAACAAAAAATATAACCTCCACAACCCTCCTCGATCCATGTCAAAACTATCACTATGAAACCATCATCTTCAACCACCACCTAAATCACACCATTTTGTCCAAAAAATAAGAAAACTATATCGAACCGTGATCCTGAACATAAAATTAATTGAAATGATATAAATGTCATAGTAGGTTACACCAACCCACCAAATTTGTGTAATATTTTTCAAAATTCAACTCATCAATCCTAGTTTCAAAATAATGTTTAATTTAATATTTTCATTAATAAAATATGAATTCCACAAATTAATTACTTAACCAACATATAAAAAAATAAATTTTATACTGAAAATAAAATACATACTTATTGAAAACAACATAACTTTCCAAAGGATTTCAAAACCACATACATAGTTAAAAATTCTTAAAATATCCCATTTTATTTATTTAAATTATAATTGTCACCTGATTGAATTTTACTTGATGAAGCCACCTCCAATCCAAAACACCCATTTTAAAAACACATATAATCACCCAATATAGATTATATACATTAAAATAACACTTTTCACAATCTTTTAATACTAATGTATCCAATGAAACAACCCAAAACCCTGACATGGGTAAAATACAATAAAGGAGGAAACATGAATAATAAGGTATGTGTCACAAAAAAGAAACAAATGGTGACCAAATAATGGGAACATTAGAAATTATACTATTAAGAATTTTGACAAAATCCCCTAAATCAATAACAAACCAAGTTATCAAATGTTTTATGATAAATACCTTGGGATTCCTAACATGTGAATCGTATAACCATTATAATTGTTTTCCACTCATGAACAAGATAATTGTATGCACTAATGATCGTAATAAAATTATTCCAATTATACCATATAATCCTCATTTCAATGAAAAACATTACCTAACACTATTTCCTAGAACAATGTGGTGGAAACTAGCAGCATCTGTACAAAATTTTGTTGGAAAATAGATCTCCCAATAAGTACTGATTTCCCATTACTAAATTGTAGTGAGACATAGTAACATATAATCCATTTCTTACAAAAATTGGATAACCAAAACTACCCTCACCCCTACCACCAAATAATTAATATCCCATTCAATAATATTCATACATGCAATAAAAAATTTCATTCCCACCTATGGGGAGAAAAATAATATCATATAGATAATGAAATCCAATACCCATGGTAACAAAAAAAATTAAGGGGGTGTCTTTTCCAACCACCATTTATAATGGACAGTGAAAATTATTCCCTTAAAACTAAAATAAGGATCAATGTGAAAAAACCTCTCACAACTCATAAATTATTATTTAACAAATTTGATATGTTTTATGAAACCCCACAGTTCACTAAAATATGCACAAGATAACCATAAACAAGGTTGAGAGGTTCTATGAATTCACTCGCATAACTAAAATATTTCTATGAAACTTATAAAAAAGGTTGTTCCTCTTTGAAAAAAATATTGATATAAAATTATATCCATTTACAACAAAACAATTTCAATGGTGCAACATGTAATTCTACACAATGTTTAAATGACACATTAATTTTAAATTATTATTTAAATTCCATTGATGATCACCATAATTATTTATTCGGATGATGAATCCAAAAATATAAATCAATTACCATTAAAAATAAATTTTCATTCATTAAAATGGAAAACATGATTCATAATTGCAAAATTTCATTTAAAACTATTTAAAAAGAAACATTAATTTCCCAGAAAACTTATCATAAGAAGATATTACATTTCAATTATGAAATAATTGAATTTGCAAAAAAACAAATGTATTCCAATCTCAGAAATTAATGATTTGTTTTCAAATGACCAATGATATATTACATAGATTTATTCTTTTATAAAATTTTGTGTTTGAAATTACAATAACACTCTGAATTCAACAATTAAAAAATTGAAAAGATACACCTTCCTCAAAATTAATGAGAATAAAGATGGAACATGTCATACTTAATAGTTAGAACACCCATGGGAATATAAATTATGTATAGTAACCCTATAAAAAAATGAAACCATCACTAGATCAACATAGATCCCCTAAATCATCCACATGTGATCTAGGATTAATAGGGGATCCATGATAGAGAGAAAAGTGAGGTCTAGCACTTTGGATAAAAGGTAATCAGGTCTAGTTTCATCAACATATCTCATATACATTTCGTGGAAATGATTCATGAAATATGATATACTATATACCATTATTTATATTAATATTACAATAAAATAAGAACAATATTCATGAGTATTCACAACCTATCATATCCACAAACTGTATATTCCATTTTATATATCTATATTTTATTTATTAATATAAATACATTAATACTGAACATAAAATATATTTATATCATGATTAATATTATATATGTTACGGAAACATGATAAATGTAATAGTATGAAAAATAATAAATATAAACATACAACAAAAGACATAATTTATTTGCTAAAACATGATTTCCACAAGGAATTCCTATTAAATTGGCAATAAAATCTCATAAGAAAACCATTTAAGTCATGATATATACATATATATTAGTATAGTATGTTAATTTATTTTCAATGATGTTATACTTTTTATATATGAGGTTTTAACATGTATGAAGGAAGTAGAGACTTATTATCAGGGATTTTTGCCACAATGTTGTTTTCTTTGAGACACATTCAATATTCACCATGTATTAATTTTATTTATTATATATGATTCCCAAGAATTAATTTTATGATGATTATCATATATATTTTGTTTATTTATATATTAATTTTTGGATTACAATTTCATGGGGTTTAGTATCCAAAAGTTATCAATGCATTAAAATATTTTTTTTCCCACAATTTTTCTTCTATGAGAAATACCTTATGTTATGAAAAAATATTATATTAATTTTTGAATACAATTTCCTTTATCGATGTTATATCATGAATATCAATTTATTAATTATATTTAAATTTTCAATTAATATTATTATTTAATGGGTTTATTTTTCAAATGATACATAAGTGGTAAAAGCCCTAAGTTACATTCTAATTGTTTATCTAGGATTTTTATGATTATGAAGCCAATGCTGAAATAATATAATCTAACTACCATGATATTCAGGAATTTCATTATCCTATACTACTTTTATGAAAATATATTTTTTCTATTCATTTTTCTATATTTTTGTAATCATGATTTGAAAATAACTTTTTTAATGAATGTTGAAATTATTCAACCCTTCAATCAAAAACACTTTTTCTTCTATATTAATGTATTCTTAAAAAATTAACATTCCAAAATAATCTTATTAAAGTATTTTTCAAGAATATTTATTTTTAAAAAAATTATAGAAAAATCTTCATGTTTGTCTCAAAATAAATCCCATATTGATTTTTTTTGAAATTTTGATGGGAATATTTGTTTTAATATGTACAACATGAATGAAATTTCCTTCCTTGATAAATATTTTTTAACACATTTAAATTTTTCACAATTATTTTCATACAATTTAATTTCCAAAATATTTGAGGGATTTATAATTGTAGTATTGGTTATTTTAAATAAATTTCATTTTCGTAATAAAATGTTTTAAATTTTGTTTAAATATTCAATTATTAATTAACAAGTTTATATTTTTTTTAAATGACTTTCAAATTTTATTATAGTTTTCCAAAGTAATTTTCAATTTAGAAATATGGTTTTCTACAAGAAGTTTTGTAAGTAATATTTCAAAATCTTTTTTAATCTAACCTGACATCCATTTATATTAATTATTTTTTAATGTGGATATGATTCATGGATACCGTTATTTTTCACTCTATGAATTTTTTTATTACGATAACTAAATTTTGTTGAAAATATTTTCTCTGTCATGGGTGTTTACATGAAAAAATTCATATGAATCCAAATTTTTATCCCTAATGTATTTTATATGTGAAAATGATGAACTGGTTCTGAAACCTCTATATTTTTTATAGGCTATGATAGGCTGAAATTTTAATGAAACCCATTTTGTTTCATTGGTTTTGGTCTGATAAATGTATTATGATATTAATAAACAAAATTGTATTATGTGACGACTATGTACTATACCTAACTCTAATTTATTGAAAAATAATTAATTTTTGAAATGATCAAAGGGTAGAAAATTTTTTATACCATAACTTGAATTGTTTAATGGGGAGTTTATCCCAGTATTTAAAAGAGGGTACATTGGAAGACATCCCAATCTTGAAGCTGTTAAACATGTGGTTAAACTATGCTAAACATTTTATGAATGTCATTGTGGGAAGCCTTAACATATGTTTTCCTATTATTATGTGTTTTCCAAAACTCTATGTGGTATTACAATGTTATTATCTCAGGGAAAATGTTATTTAATTTATTATTTATTTATAATGAAATATATATATTTATTCTAAAATTATCCATTTTATCATAACCATTGTTTCATGTTAAATTGATATCTCATTTATTTGGCCTTAGTTTGCTTTTGATATCACCGTTATTTATAATTCATTTCCCTCATTTATATAAAACTGTATTATTTATGAAATATCTAATAAGTGTTCTAGTTATACAAAAGATTGTGGGAGAGGATGATGTTCAATTTCGAACCAGTTTTTTATATTCCCATATTTCCAATGGTTGTAGAACTAAAACAATTCTGGAATGGATCATTATGTAATGTATTGAATATTTATAAACTAAGATTTAGTACTAATGTATGTAAATTTTGTGTCTCTATAACTATTCCCTCTCTATATAGTATGAAATTATAGATTATCATATTCACTTCATTTGTTATATTTAGATGTTAACCAGTAATTGGATTTCACATATCTTCATGCTAATAATCTCCCACATTAGAATTAATTTCTTTCTACATCACCATGTCCTTCATCATTATTCATAAACCATATTCAAATATTAATAATTCATTACAATTATATGGTTCTTCCACAATACATTGAGTTATTCTTGCCCGATTGAGTTGAAACACTACCTCAACACATCATAGACTACAACCATTATCAATATATAATTTTTATTTGGAGATGCATCAATTTTTTTATACATATTTTATAGCATATTAAAAAACATTCACATTAATTGATACATTAACATAATTTTATCCCTTTAAAGGAATCAGAGTAATTTTTTTCTTGTGGATTTTACTTTTTAGAAAACCTAACAACACTCAAAAAACCTACTTTCTTATAATACATTCGAAAATACACATTATATAAATCAAATTATTTTTAAAAAATTGTTAATAAAATATAATCTACATATACTACTGAAAATTAAACTAGATATTTAATATTTATTAATCAAATCTCAATTTTTTCATTAAAATTGAACCTAGATTATGTGGAACTCTATAGATTATTCGTATCCCACCTAATATCTGAGACTAAAAATAATTGGAATGATACCTATATACCAATTAAAATTAAATTCTATGAAAATATTTTAATTACAATATTATAAATAATAACTCCTATTAGTTATCGCTTCCCATATATTGTTTGGACCTGCATTCTATTCCCACTAATTTCCCAGTGTTTGATCATTTTTAACCATAGAGAATATTAAGGATTTTTATATCATGGAATAGTTTATCTTTTAAATATAAATTTCCTATATACCCCTTGATTATTAATTTTCATTAATCAATATTAATTATTTCAAAAATATAGTGTCTATTATTTCCTCATCACTCATGGTGATGTAATACCCCATATTCCATATCTAATGTTACTAAGAAAAATTGTTATTTAACACAATAACCTTTTAATCAGTATCATCAAAATCTATTTTACTAAATTGATGTCTTTAATATTAAATATTCAATAAAATTAGTATATAAAATAGTGTGTCCTTTATTTTACTAGACTAACAATATGTATGTATTCGACATTGATAATTAGTGTGATGATTATCCTATCATTTAATATCTTTCTCAAAAAAAATGAATGTAATTTTGTGGGATGAATTTACACATCACAATAAAATAATTAAGCCACCAATTACAACACAATGAATAATGAATTTAACATGAGAGATTATACTTTATATTTTACACATGATTATGGTTCCAATTCTTAATGAAACCAATTAGGTATACCCAAAAAACATTATTCATCTATCTCCCCATGAAGAATGATATCATTACATCCGAATACTCTAGAAATTACCACATAATTTAAAAAATGTTTAGAACCTTCCAAATAGTCAGGTGGTTAATAATGGTATAAAATATTTCACTAAAATATAGTTATTTATATTATTGAATCATCTTCTCATCCTATATATAATTTTATAATTACACATATTAAATATTCTCCTTAATTCTAAAAAACTATATTTTCTTAAATAATTTCAATGGAAATTTTCTTTTGAATAGATCCCATCATCCATTCATAAGATAGGGATCAATTCCTGCACTAATGGATTAATACCATGTATTTAATGACTTCGTCATTGTATCCCACACTAGTCTCTTAAGATATCTATAAAATCTTTTAGATCATTTCAGTATCATTGTAATTGGTTATTATTATAGGATGATATCTCCAAATGACATTGATGATATAATCATAAAAAAACTACTAAATAAAAAATTCTTCTTCTAGATATTCTCCTCAAGATTGCATTCATTATAAACACTTTGGTACCCTCAACTGTGGGAACAACATTATAATTTAGATAGGGAACTGACCTAGGATCCCACCATACCTGGTTGATGATCATATTTTCCAGAATCCATAAAGTGTGTTTGTGATACCCATGGGTATGTTCAACGATCATAAGAAGCATGTGAATCCCTTTGCAAAGGATATCATCCAAATAAGAGGTAAAACACATCAGAATGATTATATATAAGCTACAGAATAATATTATATTCTGGATAGGTAATAACCAACTACCATGATCCAACTAATTTTCATAGACATAAATAACATACATTTGTAGAATGATACAACAACAGTTAATAGATTCAAATCCAAATACGACAAAATATAACAAAAAATATAACCTCCACAACCCTCCTCGATCCATGTCAAAACTATCACTATGAAACCATCATCTTCAACCACCACCTAAATCACACCATTTTGTCCAAAAAATAAGAAAACTATATCGAACCGTGATCCTGAACATAAAATTAATTGAAATGATATAAATGTCATAGTAGGTTACACCAACCCACCAAATTTGTGTAATATTTTTCAAAATTCAACTCATCAATCCTAGTTTCAAAATAATGTTTAATTTAATATTTTCATTAATAAAATATGAATTCCACAAATTAATTACTTAACCAACATATAAAAAAATAAATTTTATACTGAAAATAAAATACATACTTATTGAAAACAACATAACTTTCCAAAGGATTTCAAAACCACATACATAGTTAAAAATTTTTAAATATCCCATTTTATTTATTTAAATTATAATTGTCACCTGATTGAATTTTACTTGATGAAGCCACCTCCAATCCAAAACACCCATTTTAAAAACACATATAATCACCCAATATAGATTATATACATTAAAATAACACTTTTCATAATCTTTTAATACTAATGTATCCAATGAAACAACACAAAACCCTGACATGGGTAAAATACAATAAAGGAGGAAACATGAATAATAAGGTATGTATCACAAAAAAGAAACAAATGGTGACCAAATAATGGGAACATTAGAAATTATACTATTATGAATTTTTACAAAATCCCCTAAATAAATAACAAACCAAGTTATCAAATGTTTTATGATAACTACCTTGGGATTCCTAACATGTGAATCATATAACCATTATAATTGTTTTCCACTCATGAACAAGATAATTGTATGCACTAATGATCGTAATAAAATTATTCCAATTATACCATATAATCCTCATTTCAATGAAAAACATTACCTAACACTATTTCCTAGAACAATGTGGTGGAAACTAGCAGCATCTGTACAAAATTTTGTTGGAAAACAGATCTCCCAATAAGTACTGATTTCCCATTACTAAATTGTAGTGAGACATAGTAACATATAATCCATTTCTTACAAAAATTGGATAACCAAAACTACCCTCACCCCTACCACCAAATAATTAATATCCCATTCAATAATATTCATACATGCAATAAAAAATTTCATTCCCACCTATGGGGAGAAAAATAATATCATATAGATAATGAAATCCAATACCCATTGTAACAAAAAAAATTAAGGGGGTGTCTTTTCCAACCACCATTTATAATGGACAGTGAAAATTATTCCCTTAAAACTAAAATAAGGATCAATGTGAAAAAACCTCTCACAACTCATAAATTATTATTTAACAAATTTGATATGTTTTATGAAACCCCACAGTTCACTAAAATATGCACAAGATACCCATAAACAAGGTTGAGAGGTTCTATGAATTCACTCGCATAACTAAAATATTTCTATGAAACTTATAAAAAAGGTTGTTCCTCTTTGAAAAAAACATTGATATAAAATTATATCCATTTACAACAAAACAATTTAAATGGTGCAACATGTAATTCTACACAATGTTTAAATGACACATTAATTTTAAATTATTATTTAAATTCCATTGATGATCACCATAATTATTTATTCGGATGATGAATCCAAAAATATAAATCAATTACCATTAAAAATAAATTTTCATTCATTAAAATGGAAAACATGATTCATAATTGCAAAATTTCATTTAAAACTATTTAAAAAGAAACATTAATTTCCCAGAAAACTTATCATAAGAAGATATTACATTTCAATTATGAAATAATTGAATTTGAAAAAAAACAAATGTATTCCAATCTCAGAAATTAATGATTTGTTTTCAAATGACCAATGATATATTACATAGATTGATTCTTTTATAAAATTTTGTGTTTGAAATTACAATAACACTCTGAATTCAACAATTAAAAAATTGAAAAGATACACCTTCCTCAAAATTAATGAGAATAAAGATGGAACATGTCATACTTAATAGTTAGAACACCCATGGGAATATAAATTATGTATAGTAACCCTATAAAAAAATGAAACCATCACTAGATCAACATAGATCCCCTAAATCATCCACATGTGATCTAGGATTAATAGGGGATCCATGATAGAGAGAAAAGTGAGGGAAATGGGAAAAAGATAGAATAATTTGATGCAATAATTAAAAATCTCTTAAAATGTAAAAAGGAGAGAATAAATCAAATTAAAAAAAGAGGTTTGATCTCATTTAAGGGCTCCCAAGGGTAAACCAATGTGAATGTGGATAATGTAGGGTGAATCCCCCATAGTTAATAAGTTGTATATTGGGAAATAAAAAAAATTAAACACCTAGATATGAATCTTGGTATGGCTGAATGTTTTTATAAACAGTGAAACAACCATGTGTTATCATTTCCATGTAAAAAAAACTTACATGATTACTCATGGGCGGTGAATTACATGTATAAAATTTGTTCCTCACCTCTAAAACCATGGTGTCATAATATAATAATCTTATAAAACATATTCTATTATAAATAATTTTTTATATATTACAATAATATTTGAATTAATTAATTAATTAATAGCTTATGAATTTCCATTCAGTCTATCCTCATCTTCTTATAATAATTATATCACATATAAAGTTCCACATGGTTCTAGTATTCTAATACAATATCATAATTAATGAATAAAATTTGATGACTCAAAAAAATTTAAATGGATTCTTCCCTATGTGAAAATACATATTATTCATCAATATAAACTATTGTGTATCAGTATGAGGATATATCTAGTATCATTATGGGGATATATATTTCATTTTTTATAACAAGGATCCAAAATCTTGAGACAAATTGAATATTGACCCATTTTTTATGTGTTCTCCACTATTCACTATTTCCACACAAAAATTAATTGGAAAACCCATTTGTATTTACATTATCCTCACTATATAAACTAATTTCTTATACAATTTTTTCAGGAAACATTAATGTTCTAATGTTCATGGTTTTCTCATATCACACTTTATTTCACTCCACAATAATAATTTTCGGATCTACATACTTCAATACTTCTATCCATTTTTATATAATAACCTCTTTAGCATGTATCAAAACACTATTTAAATTTTTACTCTCCATCAGGTGATGTTTCTCAATGTCTTAAAATATCAATTGAAAAACCCACAAGCATTCAATGATTTTTGACCAATGCATAAACTGTTTTATGAAAATCCTCTACGAAAATGAACCTGATCTCGACACCATATATACATATCTACGAACTATTACATTTGGTTATTTATAATCATAAATTCTATTTTTGATGAAACCATCACATGACTCTCATTAATGTTATCATAACATATTCTATACTCGATGATTGAATATTAAACATTACCTTAAAATCTATAACACTAAACACATTCTCAAAAATTTTATTTTTATATTGGTGACATTAATTAAGTGGAGTTATATTTTCTACTTAAATTTCACCATTCAATAATCTTACTAGGAAAATAATCCATCTTTAAAACTTATGTCCTCCACCATGGAATCTCATGTAATTTTCCAAAAAGCAATTTTAAAGGATGTACATAAACAAAAAGAATTTAACATTTTAAAAAAATATGTTTTTCTTTTTCCCTAATATGTTCCACATGCCTTCAACTTTAGATAACATTTTTTACCTATTTAAATTAAAACATGACAAATTAATTAAATTATTAAAAGTAAAAAATCCATAAGATTACCTCACTATAGCTTCTATAATTATAAATCAACATATACTATCTTTTTAATATAGAGTGAAAGAAAGGGAAAGCATGGGGTCATGAATATCTTAAATATATGATTTAAAAATCACTTTCTAGAGGATTTCTTTTCAATGTTAACTTTTCTAAAACTGTAATTTGATTTGTAAATACTTTTATATCATAATGCTAAAACATGGTGCATCTATTAATTTATCTATTGTGGCTTAAATATATTTTTTATTTACACTTCTTCTTTTATATTCCCATATTTTAAAACAAACCCTTCCCTTTACATGTTTTCATTTCTAGTAGATTTATGGATCTCATTATGATGAATTTCATTAGTCAATATTTGTTCACTGATATCTAAGAATTAAATCCTATAATATTTTTAATGTTACTTTGTTAACCATCAGATACCATGCTTTGAAGATTTATTACAGTAGTAAATTTACCCATAATGGATTATCAATCTCATTTGAATTGATAATAATTGAATTTTATGGTGAAGTTCTTTATATTACTGGCCACATAATTACCATTCAAAATCTTCATGTCAATAAACCTCTAAATGAGGAATTATTTGTTTAATTTTTTTTAATTATCATATATATCTGAGAGTCTAGTAAATTATTTTGAGGTAGTATTCACCTTTAAGATATTACCTTCCACATTCCAAGATAGTTACAAGAAGATTATATCGAGTTACATCATATCTAAAATATTGGATTTTTCCTTCCTTATCACTATCAAATTGGTACCCATCAATGGATGGTCAATATCATTATACAGTAGAAAATAATCTATCAATATCTTATTGAATATAAAATCATTCATTTAAAACTTATCTATCTAGATCATTCCCTCCCCGAAATCAATTAATCCAAATAAATTAAAAAATCACTAAATTATGATGATCCAAAAAAAAGATCAGGTACTACTTAATGAAGGTATCATATATGGAAAAAGTAAAAATGATTCTACCATAAAAAGTTATTATTCACTTTTTATAGGTCCTAGCCACCCAGATATCTTCAATATATATCTGATATCATGTGTTTAGTCTCATTAAATCCTTGATAACCCTTTATATATTACACCTCAAACACATGTAGGTTAATAAAATAACATCATAAATTTTGGTACTAAATGCTAAAAAATTATGAAAACAACTATAACTATGTCACCATAATGAAATAATAACCTCTAAAACACAAAAAAACAATCACTAAAAATAAATTATTGAAATTGATATACTATAATCTATTAAATAATATTCTATGTTATTTAGATTTAATTTTAAAATCAATATAGAAGAATTTATTAAAACATATATTACTTAATTGAATGATTATTATATTATTCATGCATCATTATTAAAATTTATTTTTCTCCATTAATATTTTAGTGTGAAGTTATTGAAACTATTCACCATTATGTACCAATATTTTCAGGGATAATTCCATTTTGATATGATCACTAGGGTCTTCGTTAAAATGACCAAAGGCTCCCACTACATAAGCTGTATCATTTTATATAATTTGATCACATCTATAAACATTGTGACTTAAATATCACAAATCAGTATGAACAATCATTTTTATCAACATTAATATAATTCAATAAAATAAATAATTCACTAGAATTTATTTCACGTATCCCTGTGTTACTAATATGAAAATTCAAAAAGCCTCCACGCCACTTCCCTAAGACTCCTTTGTAATAACTTTTAAGAACCCACAATATTGATACTATAATCTAGGTGGATATCTTCTATTCATCCTAAAACAAAATGTATAGTAATTGATCATGCCCCCCCAATATATCAATATAGTATTTAATGTTATAATATTGGATTCTCAAATTCCGATACATATAAAACATAGCTACAAATTTGTTGTAACACTGCCTCAACAAAACAAAATAAACCTATAAACTATTAGTAGTGTTTATATTATTTATTAGAGGCACACAATTGAGGATATTATTAATCAATATATAGTTAAATTTGGTTTTATTTTGATTATTGAGAATGAAAATCATGCATATATCATTTAATATGAAAACACGGTTTTCCCTGTGCGTGATTTGAGTTGGTTTATCCTTCTTCTCTTTTGAATTATAATTCAAAATGGTGAATTTTTTTTTGTGCAATCTAATTAAAGGGATTATGTTTTTTGGATCCATTAATTGTCTTTATTTGAGTGTAGTAGGTATGTGTCATTTCTTGTAATATTTTTGACAATTAATGGTTATGTTATATATTATATATCCACTGAGAGTCATGATTACACTATGAAAATTATTGTGGATTCTAATGGTTTTACTATATCATAGAATTAATTAAATTATATATATGATTATCAATTCTTAGTGGGTAATTTTTGGTTCTGGTGTGATGTTCTATGTTTTGGAATGATAAACAGTCCAGTTAATTCCTTGCTACATGATGATATAGGTCATGGTGTGTCTATATATTTAATTAAATAAATAGTGGAATGGAAGAGGGGTTGTTATTAATGATCTAGGTCTACCCACAGGGATGGATTAAACCATATTTATATAGATATAATATAAATTCTAGAGTTTTTCTATGAGTAAAACCATATATATCCTATAATGATAGGACAATTTCATAAATATTGGATGTTTTTCAAAGGTTTCTCCATATATATCCTCAACATAATCATACCAATTAATAAAAATTCCATAAAATAACATTTCTTAAATATCAAAAATTTCATAAAGAAAAGAAATTACATATCGGTTATTGTGCATCATAGGGTTAAACATTAATTGAACATTAATGTAAAATATTGATACATAAGTGTTCTTACTTTGAAATAATATCTATATGTAAGAGTCCTGAACATAATAAATAATACATAAATATTGATATATAAGAAAAAACATTTATAAAACATGTTTAAATAGTTATTTTTTCATGATTGGTTTTTGTTGACAATTTTATCATAAATTAAATGCTTATAAGTTCGTCATTATATCTTTATTCCACTACATTATTCTATCATAATGGGAAGTGTTTCTATTAAACCATGAATGCCATGTTATCATGGATCCTTGGTACATTTTTATGGGGAATCGATGTCTCATGGTTTGTTGGATTCATTATGGTAATATCTCTGTTGATAGAGTCTACGGAAAAGAGTCATGTCCAACACTTTGATTATAATGAATTTTAATTTTATAGAATGATTATAACCATTACGTTTCACATTCCATAGTCTTATAAAATTCTATAAAGATTATAATTTTTTAAAAGGGGAGTATCAGGTAATATTTTTTCATGGTCCTATAAAGTGTTAATGAAATTAACCTCTTTTAGAAAATTCAAATGCATCACACAATTATTACACACATATAATGATTGATTTTAATTCATTCGTTCCATATCATCACTTTAAGGTTTTTTAATATTATTATTTCATGAAGGTCACAAAAATGATTTCCTTAATTATCAAGAGAATTTTGTTTGGGGATTTACGTCATGAACATTATAGGAGATTCACAATTATTTATTTGTGGTCATATTTATTTCATTAAATGTAGAATTTTTCAAACCATTTTAGATAGTCAGTCTATAATAATTCCTTTTATCTTTTATAATATTACATTTCACTGCCTCTTTTCTATTTTCTAATCTATCCTCTCTTGTCCTTAATCATAAAGATGATTTTCCCCCCTCAAATATAAATTTTATTACCTATTTATATCTTCACATAATCTGGTTTACCATCATCCCTAATAGTTGATAACCTTCTATTTAATTCCACACGTAAAAGATATTTTTTCACCACTAAATATAATGATAACCAACTCATTTTCCAATCATTTGAAACAGAAAATTGATATGGTATCTCTTTACAATTCCATTAATATTGAAGATTATTTTTAGTATATTGGAATATTTTTTGTTATTCTATTTATGATTCAAATTATTTCTCCCATCTCACAAAATTGGTGATGTTAGTTTTGGAATTGGTGAAGGGTATTTTGTATGTTTCTTCAAAAATATAATTTTTAATGAGAATAATATTATAATTATGATATAATTTTTTATTTTTAAGATATATATTTAGGTAATTGATATTATACATTGCAATATATTAAATTATATGCATTTATGAATTGACATTAAAAAGAAATATCTAGAATGACTATGATGAGAATGAAAAAGATATACATGCTTATAAAAATTCATCAATATTGTTTATATATAGAATATATGTTGTTCTATTTGGTTGAGGATTTTAGGTTGAATAATATTGGTAAATAGGGATAATTCTAAGAATGATAATTTAATGAAAAAAAAAATTTCTATATCAACTTATTTATAACCATTAATATTAATTATATAGTTAATAATATATTTTTAATAAATGGATTTATGGGATAATTATGATTAATGACCTAGTTCTTTTTTTATGTTCAAAATTTCAGTTTAATAGACATATTTTATGATATTTTTGTGATTTTATTTTAATTTTAATTATAGTCATAGATATTCAAGTATTTTCCTCCCTTATATAGGAGTCCTTGGGAATTGGGTTACATGATGATATATTGGATATAAGAAGAGGGGTGAGGAGTTCCTTCCTTGGGAAATTCCATTAGTTGTGTTTATTTTTAATAATAGGTAGGTTTTAGGATTTATGAAGTATTTGGTATTTTTTATTCATTTCATAAGAAGTATATTGTGATGTTATTTGGTATGGATGTGGTTATGTCATAGTTAATAATAATCTTATTATTATGTTTAATAATATAAATAAATATCTTTAATTGTGTAAAAACTAATTAATATTTGAGAAGTTATTTTTCATAATTTCTATAATAATTCATAGAAGATATTTTTAATATCTTTTAGTGGTGAAAAATATATCATGAGTGGATATTGTGAATTTATAATAAAATTTGGTGGTGGTGTTCTCAAATGACATCTTATGGTTTTTTATTGATGATTATTGATTTTGGTTGTCTGTTGGGTTTATTGATTTTCTAATTATTTATATTTTTTATTTGATCTTAATATAAAATACACGTACGTTATAATGTATTTTGTTTAAGTTTGTAATTTTGTGGGTATTAGTAGAATAATGTGTGTTTCATCCATATCGGGGTCATAGTGGCTCAATGTTATCACTTGAATAAAATTTAATGTCAATAATAGAATAAAATTTTGATATGAGTTTCAATATATATATAGGTTATAATGGTGTAAGGTTTAGTGTTTTTCATTGTTTGTGGGTTATAATGGCCCACGATTTTGAAATGTTTTCCAATATTTTAGTAATAATAGTTTAACCTCATAAAATGTATCAGTATCCTTGATATGTGATGGTATAATGGTTTTGTTTAGTATCGAGTCTAAGATGGATATTATGTATTACCACATGTTGATCTCAGGTTCACGTGGGGATAGTTTTGATGTGGTTGTGGTTGTTGTGATGTGTTAGTTTTTGGGATGTGTTGTTATCTGATAGGTTGATATGGTTGAGGAGATGTGGTGATGACTGTGATACGTTTTTGGTTGGGATCATATTGGGGAGATGATTTTATTATTAATAGATCATTATATTGGGGATCGATTATAATGGCTGAATATTTGGCTTAATGATTTTATAACTCTTCCTTTATTTATATATAATTCTGAAAATCTCAAATCAAACACATTTATTTATACTATGGAATAATTGATCAAACATAATGAATGTAGGTTACATATTAAATGGTGTCACCTATTTTATTTAATAATATTATATATTCTTCCAACATTGATTAGATTACAAGTAATCTCTTTGATTACTTATTGTTCCTGCTTTATTCATCTCATGCATGTCTATCCGAAAAAATTATTTCATAATAATACTAAATTGTTTATAAATATTCTTCTATTGTATTCCATCATGATCATACCCCACTATAATTTTATAGAGTTATTTTGTAGAAATGTTCAATAGACACTTGTGAAACTACTATTTGGGTAACTGGTGTCGATTCATGGTGTTCATTCAGGAATTATTCATTATTTCATTATCTCCATTAACATGTAGGGATGGTTTTTTTTTTGATACTTTTCATCTTTTTGGTCTATCACAATTCTTAGTTGGTGGTATTGGTTTAGTTTATATGAAATTTTTTATCGTTGTGTCTTAATTATCTACCATAAATACACTTCGTTCTATCTCCAACTAGGTCCTATTAGAGGTGATAATCCTAGTTCAATGTTATCATAACATAAAACATGTGAAATATTATTATTTTGTTTATAGTGACTCAGTTTTTCCCTTCTCAAACTTTGGTATATTTAAACTAAAATTTTTGGTCTCAATAACATTGTTGGCATGAAATTATGAGGCCTGTTGAGCTTGCTATTAATATTTTAAAAATTTTAAATATATTAATATAACAAACAAATAGTTTATCCTAAATTAATTGAATAAATCCATTATGGAGTGTTATACAATAAATATAAGACCATGGTTGAATAAAAAAATTTGGGTTTACATAGTCCTTGATCTATGTTTTTTATACATCATACGTTTGGCAGAGGAAATCGTTTGCATGTATGTTTAATTAAAAAATAATTTACTTATTAATATTTTTTAAATTCATTGATTATATCAGATGATATTATGTGATCAGATGAAGATGTATTATGAAGTAGTGAAAATAAGAGGGCATCTTCTTCACTGGTAATCAAATTTGTCACTAATTATTTATACAAATCATATTATGAATCATTTTTTCTGGTTATATTATATATTGAATAAATTATTAAAGAATAGATTTGATCTACAGTATTTGATTATTGATTATTCATTATTTCCATGGTAAAATATCCAAACAATATTGATTGGTTTTATTTTTTTCTAGTTATTCCATGTTATAATAATTCATATTATATTTTTCTAATAATTAGCTAAGATCACATGGCCAACTATGTTCACACGTTTTTTTCATGTTAATTTTCAAAACCAGTTCTTCTTGTTCTTCGTCAGTTGATCAAAAGGCAATGATTCGTCATCATTTGGATGTATTCATGTGTGGATGAACTCCCATATTTTTTGTGGCTGTGTTCATGATTAACTAAATAGTGTTTATAAAATGGATCAGGATTGAATACATGTTATATTTTATTGAACATAAATTCAAAATTAGTGATGGGAGACTAACAGGACGTGTGAGGACTTGGAGAGGAAGATTATATTCCATTTTTATGATAGAAATGGATTGGTAATAAAATCAAGAGGTGTTTTCATTTTATCATGGGTATTCAATTAGAATGATTCATGACGATGAGTGAAAATATAGAAAATAATTTATGAACATTTTGTCCTATAGAAGACTCGATTATTCAGTGTGCAGTATAATAAACACACATCATGTATTCTACCTTGTATGAAGTGATATAGTTTTAGAATATGTAAATGGTTACAAAATGTGTTGTTGGACCCATATGTTGTGTGATGCAACCTGACTGGCCACAATGTGTTGCAACTAATACACACCTAAGACCTCATGCAGTTAGGCACACCGTTTATATAGGGAGTACTAAGGCACAACCTAGTACACATGCACAGTCTCTTACAATTCCAAGTAAGTGGTCATGACATGATGCAAATGGGAATTTCTATAAGTACATGAGCTACCTCGAGTGGATAAGACACATTGTGTACCACATGTATAAACCATGTTGTATGACTCGTCCTCAAAATCCATTTCTGTATAACAACACTGCTAGTTGACGAACTTGGTCCCATACCATGTGGACCCCCATACATGCCATGTATTCCTTATAGAAACATCATACTTGTAACACCCTAGGTTTCATAATACATTATCGTTTTAAAGTAATTAAATAGGTTACACTACACGCAACCGAGAGTTCAAGTGCACGATGACTTACCAAACTCGCCATTAAAAAATTATTTATGAATATTATGAAATGAAATTGGAATTTTTTATACTCCATGTAATTTTAACAACCATATTATGTGTTTCTTTGACAAAATATAAGAACAAATTCAATATTTCTGTAAAAAAATTATATTTTAAGAAATAAAATTTAACCACATTTTAATAGAGAACACTTTTTAAATACAATATTTGAGACTTTTATATATTTAAATTGAAAAAATAAACATCCCCTTTAAAATATGTACATATAAATTTAGTTTGTATAATTTTTTGTCTGATAAATTTCATATTTTGGGGAATAGTGAGAGAAACAAAATTTTAATTGCAAACATCATTTTTAGTCAAAATACTTTATACTATTAAATTATACATATTAATGGCATTGATATATAATTAGACTATATTTTTATCATTTAATCCAATATTTGTCATTGGATGTAATTTCACATTTAAATTAGTCATTAACACATATCAATCTTTTGATAGTTACTATTTCTCAAAAATCAACTCTCTGGTTTTTACAACGGGAATAAATTTTAAATTAGTGAATGAAACTCTAATGTTTTGAATTAGGAAAAATAGAAATAATTTTTTTATTTGGAATATCAAAAAAAATTGGCTGCATTATTGGTATTTATCTGAAAACATTTAATTTTTGACGAATAGTCAAAAACACTGCGTTATTGTCTGAAACCGACGTTTATTTATATTTTTATTATTTTTACATAAAATTATTTTACAGTCAAAATAGTAACAAAATTTTAATATTTGTCCAATGTAATTCATTGGAAGCTTTTTATAAATATATTAGTTATATAATATTTTATATATTTATTTAACGTCGTTTACCCGCCTTCTAAGCACATCATCAAATTTCCATAAAACATTAATTTACCACTTTTGTGAATTAAATTTAAAAAATCTTAGACACAATATTGACATTATTATTTAGACTTTGGTTCAATAATATGAAATTAATTATTTGGTAATATTAAATATTGAATTTTATTTACCACGGTTAAAAGTAAATAGGGTAATTAATGGTAAAATTGATATTATAATTACCCAAACACATGTTATAATTCTATTGGATAATAGTATTTCGACCAAAATAATTCTTATGAATAAAATATGATCATTTCTTATCCACATGGATTAGATTTAGACATTTATTATTATTTTATTTAAAGAAGAGTTAAAATTCTTAAATTTAAATTTTAATACCCAAACCATTTTTTATATAAGGTTAAACATAAGATAATTTCTACTGAAAAAAGTAATTATATAGCTAAATATATTTCATACATCATTTTATTTATTTATAATTTTTAGACATTAAATCATTAAATATATTTTTGACACAATGATGATGTAGTAATTACCTTATTAATGGAAGATTAAAATAATTGATATTATAAATATTAAAATAAATGTAAATTGAGATTTTTGATTCATTCCACAAATTTTAAAGGTTAATATTACATGTAATGGTTGATTGAATAATATTTTTTCAAATTGATAATGTTCTTTTGACATTCACAAAAATGAAATACTAAATAGTGTCAAAATTGACATAAATGAGTTTATAAAACAATAATATATTATTAATTTATATAACATTCAAAAAAATATGTGTTTCTATCAAAGGACTTATATAATGATAGATATGTCATTAATTAACCACTTGAAGTTCTATTTTAATTTTATAGTAGGTTTATTAACTATGTAATATAAAAATATATGAAGACTTAGTAAAAGATAAAATATTTAACAAAGAGTTAAATCTAAAAGATGAGGATAATATGGTGACCTTTACATGAATATAGCCAATTGGTTAAGAGTATTTAGACCCATACCCACCTTATCCTCTAAATATATTCATTTCAAGCCATTATAAAGTAAAATTTATTTTATAACAATATAATATGTCAAGCTTTTCATAAAGTGCCCGTCACCATTTTATTTAAGGGTACATTGCCTTCTCTAAATTTCATACCTCAAAAGACATTTGGATTGGCAAAAACCAGCACAATTATCATCCCAAATACCCTCAATTCAACATATAGGCCTTACATTGATCATTTATCTATCCTATGGAGCCATTTTGATCAAATTAAAAGGAAGCACCCGAAGAAGAGGTAATAATTTCATCACATTTTTAAACGTTCTTTTCTTCTTCAACATCCTCGATCATTATTAATTCCATTCCAAAATAATTAATACATACCTTATACTTACTGTTATGTTATTATAAATATTTTATAATAATATTTTTTATTTTATCCATCCTATGAATGAAAAGTCACCATACATGCATATGTACAGCTTACCGTCTCCACATCGTGGTGTAGTTTGTAATTTAACAATTTAGTTGTTTTTTGGGTATAAAAATGAGTATAACTGATGTATATAACAAATATTACATATAAATAATTTTTAATATATGATATACCATCCATTTACATAAGATTTCGCAATCAAAATTTTGATATTGTCTCTCTTGTGTATGTATGCATTACCGTCTCCACAAATGTGATGAGATTCATACACCATCATAACCATTCAATAATAATTTTCATTTTATTCTTAAAAATATTTATTAAGAACATAATATAACTTTCTATATGAATCAAATACATCATAAACATAACAATCATGACATAAGTTACAAGATTTATAAAGGAAATCGTATTAGTTAACACCCAAAACAATGATGCTACTAAAATATTATGGACAAACAAATATTATAAGATCATATATAATATCGTATTTATGTACGCCGTTATTTTTTAATTAAATAACAATTATTTAACAACTATAAAATAGTGTAAAATACCCTCGAATATGGAAAAGATCAAGGTAAGAGTTAATTTTACAATCTCTTTATTATCCAAGTTTGTTTTTATTAATCTATCTACTAGGACATATTTTTCATCCACATCTGTGATTCTTACAAATGTATTTCAAAACATTTTTACTATTTCATAGAATATGGTTAATTTAATTTATACCCATGGTAGACATTTATTAAATATTTAGAAATGAATCTTTCCATCATTTCCAAACATGTTATTTCATGACCTTTTTAAAAAATTAAGGTATGAATTATTTTTAACATATACGGTGGGTGTGTCTATTTTCCATCATTATAACACCATCGATGCTTCCCATAAAATATTATAAGAATATTTTCTAAATAAATGTGGTATTTTATAATTGTGTGATTTTTAGGTTATTTAAAAATTGAAATAGATATTTCTCTTAAATATTATTGATTTCATTTATGACAACATCTTTAGATGGATTTTACACTAGTTTTATGTTTATTTATAATGATACAATATTCTATATTGAATTAAAGTTTTTGTAAAAAAATTTAATATGGATGTGTTATTTTTATACCATTACTGTTTTATGGTTAATGTATTAACATTTTGTATCCTAGTTTTAATATGAATGTTTAGGTTATGATTCAACCTTCTCATATGAGAAACACATTGTACTTAGTAAGTGACTGGGTGGAACCTGCTATAGCTCATCAATTCATCTATAGGTCTCATGAGACACCCTAGTGTCTTGGAATAAGGCCTTAACAAAATATTATTTGTAGTCTTGGAATATGGTCTTGACAATGTGGTTATGATGTTTGACTTTAAGCATCACATAATTATGAAATTAGCAATTTATACTACATGTGATTATTCAACTAATAGTATATCAATGTGAATATGTAAATGGAATTATTGTTTTATCATTTATGTATTATGATGAAGTTTATGTTTAAAAAGATTTTGGTTTAGTCTATTATTTTTCCTTAAATTTTTATGCTTATTTATTATAGCTTATGCAATATTTATATCCTTACTGACAATCTACGCTCACCCCTTTCCTACGTTTTGTTTTTCCCTGGATGTCAAGAAATATATTATGATTGACTTTCAAGGATAGGCTAAGGGATATGAGTCTGTTTTAATGGGAAACACTGATCCTGTTTTTTTATTTACATATGCAATATAAAACTTATATTTGAATCTCATACTTCCAAGGCGACTAAAATAATATGACATTCAAGACGTGATCTATTGTGATCATGAAAATGTTATGTAATAACTCACTGACTCTCGGTACCTAAGGTTGGGGTTTTATAGTTGGTATTTGGGGATGTTTAGTACAATCCAAGGAAACTAGATTTAGATAAACTCTAATTAGATATCATTATCCAAATAAAGAATTTGAGTATTAGTATAGAAGAACATCCAGAAATATAGGTACTGTAAATATTATGTTAGTTTTAAATGAAAATACAACCATTTATTGATTCAAATATGTAGAGGTGACTCTAGAACATATATATCTAGGAGTGAAAACTCAGATATGGAGTTTTGGGCCTGACCTAGGGAAACTCTGGTACACGATAATGGGTCTTGTGCAACTCTTGGTATTTCCACAGCCAGGGGATATGCTTAGTATAATTCACAATTTCTTTATAAACCATTATGTTGGATTTATGAGTTAGTACTTCCTCAATGAAAACATTTTTTTGATTCTGGATTACATGCATAAACTTTTAAATTTTCGTTTGGTTTTTTAAAAGTTTGTAATAATGAGTTGTGATTCATAAACATATCTAGTGAATCAAATTTCATAGAAATGGTGCCCAAAAGAAGGAATGTGAACTCCAGCAATGTACATGGTCCAAAGCGTAAGAAGGATCATATCTATCATGGTCTTATGCCCAAAATTATAAGTGAAATAGTCTCTAACATAATCTCATCATATTGAGAAATAGTATCATGTATTAATAAGAAAAGTAAAAATTATCTAATTCATATTGGTTTGAAGGGAAGCAAGAGATGAAAAGGATAGTTGAATGAAATATAGATACAGGGAAGAAGGGAATGAAAAATTTTCCAATAGGTGACAACTGTGGAGATACTCACCAAGGTAAATTCATGAAATTACTAAGGGGTTTTTTTAAGTATGTAGAAAAAGAAATCCATTTAGAAGATCGTATGGGTATGAAAAATGATTCAAATGTACAATGCTTTATGTGTATGGTGTGGGGACACTATGCAAATCAATGTCCCAGTCATTAGTGTATATCCAAAATGATGCAATTGGATAAAAATCAAGTTACAATACAACCACTTATGAAGAGGAATAATTTATGTTCTTATATTTTTATTAATGAATTATGTCATTTGAGTGTTGTATGAATGATATTCTGGTTATATTAACTATATAATATATATAAGAATTGTATTGTTGTTTTAGTTTATTGATGATTTGAGATTATATGGTACTAATAAAAGTGACTCAACAACATGTTAATGTTTGTTTAAATTACTTGGTTGAAGTAATGATAAACCTTAATATGGTCTCGATACTGAGGTGGTGATTTTGGAATAATATATGGGGGATTTGGATAAATTATATTGGATATTCTAGACTACCTTTGAACTGATTAATGGTATGTTAATTTCATCATTGTTAGAGTTTTAAAAGAATTTGGATATAAGGAATATATATAGAATTATATAATGAATAAGTGAGTGTGAATGTAATCAATAAAATTTTATGGTAATTCAGGGTGTTACCATGTTTTAAGAGAATATATAATGAAGGTACTCACATGTTATTATCCCGCCAAAAAAGATCTTCATTATGTTATTTTCACATTCCTTATAAATTTCTGGACTATGAGTTTGGACTAAAGTATTTTGGATAAGTTTAAAGGTCATAATTGATTATGTTGGGAATTGGATACTATGGTTTAATGTAAAAACATTTCTTAAGATTATTGTTGACCTCACCTATTTTGATAATCCCAATTAGCTTTTATATACTTCGATAATCCAAATTTCTGTATATAAAGATGATAATAATATTAAAATATGCCTTAAAATTTGTTAATTCATGTTTGTCTATGTTTATATAAATTCTGAAGTAATTCTAACCGAATCGGATGTGTTTTGCATAAAATAGATAAGTGTTAGGTCACTAATTTTCATATATCTACTGATAAAGAGATACTGGTACTCAGTGTACCGATAGACATAGTCAACCGATAGACAGAGTCACCGATACACTAAGGTCACTGATATGAATAGAGCTACTGGTCAGTATATACCATGTCTACCGATAGAACAGAATGGAGAAACCGATGTGCACAAGCTACTGATACATAGAGCTATCAATAGACTAGAGCTACTAATAGAATCAGTCTTTCGATAGAGTAAGTCCACCGATACAAGTGCAAACAGCTACCAATTCAAGGAGCTATTGATAACAAGATCTACTGATACAATTACAGAGCCACCGATACATTGACCTTCTAATATATAGAGTAAGAGCTACTAATACTAAGGAACTACTACTACATTCAAATAGCTACCGATGGAAGGTAACTGTTACACAAAATCCACCGTACACATCTACCAACAGAAGGCTACTAATGATTGAACAACCAGTCAAACTTTATACCGTCAATACTATTTATTTATTAAGCTAATAGCTACATTTGATGTTTTTAATGCAGTTAATGTTATTTAATGATCTATGTTTCCATGTCAGGGAACTGTACATAGTACCCATGCAAAAGGTTATCAGTCCCATTTTCTAGAGTTGAAAGCTATAAAAGGAAAGATAAATACCTAGTTGAATAAAGGAGAAAAGAACTAGAATCGTGTAACATGAAAGCAGCAACTAGTAAGAAATAAACATGAAGAGTACATACAATCTTCATACTGAAAAATGAGCTATATTCCAAAGGACCACTCCATACTGTAAGAACACTGTATATACACGAAGCCACTCATTTTAGAGGAGAATACAAGCTTCATCTTTAGTGAAGAACTACAACAAACACTTCATGCACTCAGGATGCTAAGTTGAACATAGAACAACCATAGAAAATGACACTCTGTTTTTAGAAAAAAAAACCAGAGAAGGACTTAGAAGCTTTCCTAACAAATCAAATGAGTCCAGAGATGCACTTCCAATCACTAAAGCTCTTCTAAACTCATTCTCACTTACTTTAGTGATTCTTTCATTTACATTTCGAGCAGTGTGTGTACCCTGTTAATTTTACACACACACTGTCTCCTGAGCTAAGCCGGAGAATTCATAAATCCTCATTCAAACTCTATAACTCCTTTGTATACCACTGTGGATAGTGGTAGAGGTCATGTAAGACCTGGACATCTATGATCTGTTGTTTATTTTCCCACTTAGAACTATGGTAGAGATCTTTGTACCTGGACAGTGTGTTCACTGTTGTTTACCCCGATCCTGGTTGTGGGTCAATTTATATAAAATTTTTGAGTGGACTAAGTCTCGGCTTGAGACTAAACCTCTTGGTTACCTCTATTGTGCTTTTTTAGTTTATGTCATTAAGTATACTATATATAGATTTCATATTCCGCTGCTATTACTTTGAAATTCAAAACTGTTTTAAAATACTTTGATAGTTAAATTAGAATGTGTTTATACTTATTGTCAACCAGTATGTCAATTTCAAATGTTAATTTAATCTTCAGATTACGTTAACTGAGACCTAATCAGTCTTTGAGAAATTGGTTAAACTTTTACACTATTTATATATTCACTACAGTTTAACATTGTTTTTAAATTGGGGGATTTTAAGAGAAATATTTTTAATAGAAATTTTAATTGGAACTCAATTCACCCCCCCTCTTGAGTATCCACTCCGACAAACATTTGGTATCACAGAGATTTTTTATTAATAAAAGTTTTCAAACATTCTATTTTGAACTGTGACTTGATTTTCTTCCTTAAAGATCTTAAATTTATATTAGTCCTAAATTTTATCTCTTTAAATATATTTTCTAAAATATAGTTATGGAAAATAGACTAGAAGGTTCTAATACTAACCGGTCACCTTTTTTTAATGGTACTAACTTTTCCCAGTGGAAACAAAACATGAAAATTCATTTAGAAAGTATGGGTTTTGATATCTGGACTACTAAAGAGTCACAATATAAAATTCCAGAAACTGATAAAACAACTTGGGATAAACCTACAATGGCTGCATAAAATCATAATTATAAATCTATGTTTTCATTGTATTTTGATTTAGGAGATGAAGAGTTTAATAGAATTTCTGCTTGAAAAACTTCTTAAGAAATTGGGGTTGCTTTGGGCGTTTCTCATGAAGGAACTACCAATTTTAAAGAAATGTGATTGAATACTTATACTATTAAATATGATAATTATAAAATGAATATTGATGAACCTATTTCTAACATGTACCTCAGGTTCAATGAGATATTCAATAAAATGAGTTCACATTGTAAGGTTGTTCCTACAAGGGAACAAATCATGAGAATCTTAAGATATCTACCAGAAAGATGGAGGGGCACTTCTTTTTCAATCAAAGAATCATGTGACATTAGAGCTCTGCCTCTAAAAGAGATTATTGGTTAATTAATGATGTAGGATGAATAACTCAAGGTAAACAAGGAGGATGATGATGAACCCAAGATAACATATATGGCTTTCAATTCTACTGCTTCTACGAGCAAGGACAAGTAGAAAATACATGTACCTACTGAAATAGCCAAGAGATTCAAGATGTTTTATAAGAAAAAGAAATTCATACGAAAATAAAATTACAAAAGAAAGTATGACATCAAGGGTCATTGGAAGAAGGATTGGAAAAAATATGATAAGGAGGATGATATATTTTTCTATGAATTCAATAGGAAATGACACATCAAGGATGAATGCCCAAAATTAAATTTCAAAAAGAAACATGATTATAAGGACAAGAAGTACAAGAAAGTTATGAATGCTACTTGGAGTGCTTTAGAATACAGCACTAGTGAATTTGAAGTTTCTGATTCTATAAATAATCATGTCAACATGTGTTTCTTGACCAACACATCTGAGGTTACCTTAGATACTCTTGTTTTAAATTCATATTATTCTAGAGATGATGCAGAATCTGATTCTGATTCTGAAAATATGTCTAAGGCTGAATTATCTGAATATTGTAACATGCTGGAAGAAACATGTAATGAACTTATGGACAAGTACAAGTCACTAATGAAACAACATGCTCCCACTATCAATGTTCAATCTTCCTTTGATATAGAAAAGGAAAAGAATGATCAACTATTAAAGGAAAATACAGAACTGAAAATGTCTAATGAGCAACATAGAAAAGTCTTAGAAAAATTCACAGATGTAAGGGTTAAACTTACTCAAATGTTTGGAAAGAAAGTTGCACCAAAATACACTACTGGTTTGGGATACTAACCTAGAAAAAGCATGTTTACTAAAACTAAGTTTTTTCCTATGTCTGTACAAAATTATTCTTATTCTAGTTTTGGAAATTCATTTCCTTCAACTAGTTATTAATATGGTTACAGATAAAATAAAGTTTATCGTTCAAAATATATTGATTCTATAAATTATATGAGACCCATAAGATAAATATGGGTACCTAAATCATTGATAGCTAACCTATCTGGACCCAACAAGATCTGGGTACCAATGTCATTTTCCATCTAAATATGTTTTTTAGGAAACCTTCTTGAAGAGTTCTCACAAGAAGGTATGGTACATGGACAGTGGATTTTCAAGGAACATGTATATAGATTATTCATGATTTAAAATCATAATAAAGGTTGATGAAGGCCATGTCACCTTTGGTGATAATTCTAAAGGAAAAATCATCTGCCTATGAAAAATTGGTAACACTGATTCAGTTTTAATTTCTAAAGTTTTATTTGTTGGTGGACTTTAGTATAACCTATTAAGTATTTCTCAATTATGTGATGATGGTTTTAATGTTATGTTTGAAAATGATTCTTGAATAATTTTTAACTCTAAAAATGTTTTAGTATTCTCTGCCTCGAGAAATGAAACTGTTTATGCTATTGATTTAAATTATTTAGCTAAGAAAAATGTTACTTTCTATAATGTTTTTCATAAAGATTCTTGTCATTGGCATAGAAGATTAGGACACTGCAACATCTTTTCACATAGAAAGCAGAATAAGATGAACTTGGTTAGAGATCTACCTAAACTTGAAATCCCAAATGACAATGTTTGTAATCCTAGTAAAAAGAGAAGGCAACATAATGTTTCTTTTAAGTCAAAGAAAGATGTTTCAACTTCTCAACCACTCGAGTTGGTTCACATGGACTTGTTTGGGCCTTTAAGAGTATCTAGATTAAATGGGGAGCACTATGTCTATGTCCTATTAGATGATTTCTCTAGATATACTTGGGTATACTTCTTAGATTATAAAAGTGAAGCTTGTTCTTACTTTGTTATATACTTCAAACCTGTAGAAAACATTAGTGGAATTATTATTAAAACCCTAAGAAGTGATCATGTCCGTGAGTTTTAAAATCATGATTTTGAATCTTATTGATCACACAATGGCTATAGTCATAGATTTTCTATTCCTAGTACACCTCAGTAAAATGGTGTTGTATTAAGAAGGAATAGAACCCTTCAAGAAAATGCAAGAACTATGCTTAATGAATATGACCTAACTATTTATTTTTGGGTTGAAACTATGAATATTGCTTGTTATATAATTAATAGTATCTTGATTAGATATATTCTTAAAAATATACAATATGAATTATGGAATAATAGAAAACCAAAAGTTAGTTACTTTAGAGTCTTTGGCTGCAAAGATTTTATTATTAATACAAAGGATAATCTTTACATGTTTACTTCTAAGAGTGATGAAGGAATTTTTCTTGGTTATTATTTAACTAGAAAATCCTATAGAATCTTTAAAAAAAGAACGAAATTTGTGGGAGAACCATTTCACATCAAATTTGATGAAACTGATCCACAATAGCCAAAAACCTCTCTTGAAAATATTGAAGAAGATTTGATGGATATGGACCTTAATGATAAATCTAAAGAACCTGCTGTAAAAATTTTCAATTTCTGGACATATTCTAGAATCTGCATCTATTGAACTTGAGCTTAGATATGAACCTAAAATATCTAGTCCTACCTTTAATATAACAACTAGTATTCTAAATAATCATATTTTAGATGATGTTGTTGTTAATCTTGATAGAGGGTCATAGACTAGAGCTTCTCTATGAAACCAGTTTGAACATCAAGCCTTTCTTTCACAACTAGAACCAAAAAAGGTCAATGATGCTATCAATGATGAATTTTGGGTAATGGATATGCACGAAGTGATAAATCAATTTCAAACAAAAAATGTCTGGAAATATGTTGACAGACCAAAGGACACTTTAACAATAGGCACTAAATGGGTTTTAGAAACAAAGTTGATGAATCTGGAAACATAGTTATAAACAAAGCTAGGCTAGTTACACAAGGATATAGTGAAGAGGAAGGTATAGACTCTGAAGAAACCTTTTCACCTTTATCCATATTATAATCTATTATAATTCTAATTGCCTATGTTGTTCATCTGAATTCCAAGTTATATCAAATGGATGTTAAAAGTGCTTTTCTAAATGGTTTTATTGTTGAAGTTGTTTTTGATGAACAACCACCTGGATTTACTAATCCTCAATTTCCAAATCAATTTTTTAAACATTATAAAGATTTATATGGTTTAAAATAGGCTCCAAGATCTTGGTATGATAGACTAAGAAATTTTCTTATTTCAAATAGTTTGACTAATGGAATTTCTGATCAAAATATTTTTATTGAAATAATATCTACAGATATTTTAATAGTACAAATCTATGTTGATAATATTATTTTTGGATCTTCTAAACATTCTTTATGTACTGATTTTTCAAAAAGTATGCAAAATGAATTTGAAATGAGTTTAATGGGAGAACTCCAATATTTTCATGGATTTCAATTTTTCCAAAATGAAAATGGTATTATTTTGAATAAAAGTAAATATACAAAGAATCTTTTAAAACGTTTTGGTTTGGATAGTATTAAGGAATGTGATACTCCTATGAGTACAGTTTGAAAAATGGATGCAGATGAAACTGGGAAACTAATGGATCAAACCAATTATAGAGGAATAATTGGAAGCTTACATTAACTTACTTCTAGTCGACCAGATATTATGTTTAGTGTGTGTATGTGTGAAAGATTTCATGCTAATACAAAATAATATCATTTTCTTATTGTTAAACAAATTTTCATATATATTAACCATACTATAATCATGTTTTTGATTTACCCAAAAGGCCAATCCATTGAGTTAGTGAATTATTCTGATGCTGACATTGCTGGCTGCAAGTTAGATAGAAAAATAACATCAGGAACATGTCATTTATTGGGAAAATCTTTAGTATCTTAGTGTAGTAAGAAGCAAAAATCTGCAGCATTGTCAACTGCCGAAGCAGAGTATATAGCTGCTGGTGGTTTCTGTACACAAATTATATGGATAAAACACACTCTTTTGGACTATGGATATGTTTTTAAGCATGTTTCTATCAATTGCGACTACACTAGTCAAATTAAAATTTCGAAGAACCCTATATCTATCTATAGGACCAAGCACATTGATGTAAGGCACTAGTTCAAGAGAGATCATTACCAAAAGGGTGATATTACTCTTGAGTTTATTGGTACTAAACATCAATTAGCTGACATTTTAACCAAACCATTGAGTTCTGATAGGTTAAGATACATTATACACAAGTTATGATTGATTAACCTTGATTAGTAGGTACCTCACTGATGTGAATCCTCACCGATGTAACCTCACCGATGTGAATCCTCACAGATGTAACCTCACCGATGTGAACCCTAACCAATGATACCTCACCAATGTAACATCACTGATAGAAATTCTCACTGATAGACTGTAGAGACCCTAATCTTGACATACATGGACATTACATTACTTTTGCGGAATACTTAATACTTAACAAAAATAGACACACAAGGACTGTAATAGTTTAGTTTCTTTGGAAACTTGGAACGTAATCTTCTAATCATGGTGAATGATCTTCAACATCTCCCATAAAGATCATCCTTTTTTTACCTAAATCCTTTATTTATATACTTGGGAAAAGAAAAAATAAAACGGGATAGCTCAAATTCATAGTAAGGGTATGCATGTATATAATAAAACAAATCATATACATTTGAACATAAAAACATGAACATAATGTTTAAACATCAAAATCTTGAGCAACGACATAAAACATGGAAGTACATAAGGCATAGATAATAATGGAACATAAACCATGATAAAATAACGTGGGAATAAAACATGTAATTGTGGCATATATTAAGCACATGTAATGATTTCTATAGTAGCCAAGGCATTGCTTCCAAGACCATCTTAGTGGACAAAGTCCCATTCTGAATTGAGTTCACTCCTCGTTTCAGTCCTATAACACTGAACCGGATTAACATACCATTCCATCTATGTCTATCCTATGAGATATAATGCCTTTACCCAATGCATTTGATGGATATATATGTCCCACCCATCTCATAATGAAATCATTCTTACTTGTGCCACAAAATAACCATACATCATTCATAATAACCCAATGAATAAAATGGGTTTCATAAACATCATCACATCATAAAATAATCCATATAAAAGAAATGGATACCATTTAATAATAAGAAAAGTAAAACCATGTAAATCATAGAGACATTATACTTAAAACATACACATATGAAATAATTTCATTTTAGATGGAAAATGGTTTTGATAAAACAATTGAAATGAATTCTTGAGGAAAATATCCTTTCTTCTTCAAAATCATTCTCTTTTTACAAAATGTCATGAAATTTTAAAAGAAAAGGATTTTGTTGAAAATTGTCATGAAATATTTTGGAGGAGTCTTCATAAAAATATGGCTTTATAAAACTGTAAAAAACCATTTGTGCTGTATATGTTTAAAAAAACATTCTTCTCGTACTTTTACCGGAAGAGTCAAAAAGTACCTCGTAATGTAAACAAAAGAAATTTTTCTTACATACCATGTAGTAAAAGTCAAAATGGGTAAAAAAGACCTTAAACATACATAAAAACACTTTTATAAAACATGGACATTGATTATAACAATAACCCTAGTAAATACTTACGTATAAGCAATCTCGGATAAAAAAAATGAGATTCTCAAAATTATCCCTTACCTTGGGTCTGATATGCTTCGTACGTATCCAAACCCCCTATATAATGATTTAAATAATGTAATTGACTTATTACAGAATCATATTCATTATTAAGATATCATATATGGTTCACTTATGACTTTATATTATCCGTTCTTTTGTAAATTCCATGTTAAAGAGCGTTTTGGGTAAAATCGTTTCATTTACCGTCCGTGTTTTGACATGTAATTATTCATATAATTACTTATATCATGATTACATAATTCCAGAATATAAAAAATGATTTATATATAATATATATTCAAAATACACGTATATATAATAGATTGATAAATGGAAACAAATACACCGTTCATGGAGACGGTAGGCCGTAAGTACGCATGAACACTGTTTTCGTTGCGTTATTGAGTTGAATGGAATTAAGTAGATGACATACATATACATAAATAAAGTAGCTTTATAATTTCATATATTTCATTATTATTGATTATATATAATTTATAACCATTCTTAAATGGTTAACATGGAGAATGAATCTCATCGCATCATGGAGATGGTAGTCCGTACGTACGCACGGGCGATGATATCATTTCCATAATTATTGAATTGAATTTGAATGGATGATAAAATATATAAGAATAATTATGATGTAATAATAACTATGTATAGTTATTCTTTACACCATTATACCCATACATGTAAGGTGGTGTTGGAAAAATAGATTACACCACGGCGTGGAGACGGTATTCCGTACGTACACGAGCGGTGACTTTGTTTTCCGTAGGATGGATAGATGGTGAAATAGGGTTGTTTCATACTTATAATAACATATCAGTATATGATTGATACTTATATTATTACTTCATAATGAAACAACTAAAGAAGAATAAGTAGAAGAAGAAATAAAGTTGAAAGAATAGGTAAAAGACATTACCTCTTCTTTGAAGTGCCTCTTTGAGACCTGCTCTTAGGGCACTAAAATTTGGTCTTTGGAGAAGACCAGGACCTCTAGGATGTTTCTAGGGAAGTGTAGAAGAGAATGTTTCGGGGAATGGTCGATCTTTAAGGCTCAAATTGGTGTGAGGAAGAGAGAGAGGAGGTTCCCTTTTTATAAGGGAGGGGAGGGGCACCTTTGGAAATCTTAAAAATATTAATTTATAATAAATATAACCCCAAATAAAAACCTCCAAAAATGACTCATTTTCTAATATTAGATGAGATAGGGTTGTAATCTAATCAACCAAAAAAATTTATTCATTTTTGGAAATTATTTTAAACATTATCAACTTGATTTATCCTTACTTAATCAATTTAATTTTTTTTGTGGTAATAACATTATAAATTTTAAATTATAACAAATAATTACTTATTTGTTATGAATTGACTATAATTTGATACTTTATAACATTTTAGACCATATAAATTTAAATTTATAATTTTTATATATTTTTGTGATTTTTAAACAATTTTATAATATGTTATTTTTATAAAATAACAATAGTGTCAATTTTGACACAATTCATTTATTTGAATTTAAATAAAATATATACAGAAGATATGTTATATATAAAAGCATTAATAGATTCATAAAAGGTTATATGTATCTATAAAAGTAGTTTAGAACATTAAATAGTTCATATAATATTTATTTTATTTTATTTTAAACTATTTATGTGGTTTATCTCTTAATAAAATTATTACTACAACATTATTGTATAATTATTTAATATACTTATTTTTTGCATAAAAATTAAAACTAAAATCATAGAATGAAGATAAATCTATTTCCATTCACAATAATACTTTTACTCTAATTTATCATCTTAAAATAACAATATTTTAATTGTTATATTTATTAAATTATGATGGTTACAACTTTGGCATCATTTAAAATAAAATAATATAAGTGTCATAATCACTTTTATAAAACTCCAAACGGTTAAATATTTTTTTTAATTGGATGATTAAGATGTACATATACAATACCAGTAAGTTTTGGTCAGGTTTTTGGTCCTTTTAATGGGTATAATTATTTCAATAAAAACTATATTACTGATTTTTCACATAATAAATAATTTCTGCATCATTAATGTATCACCATTAATGACAATTATTTAATCCATAAAAATTCTAAATAAATTTTCATGATGTATATAATATTATTATTATTTTTCTTGAGACTATACATGTTCTGAGTTTTATGATTTTTATCACTAAATTAAATTTTTATACTTATAAGATTTAAGAGAGTGACATGGTGTAACTGTCTTTGGTTTTAATAATAATTAAATTATTTTCATGGTCAAAAGTCCATAAAATGAATCTAATCCGACCCTTAGGTGATATGAGTCTACTTTTATCCATAAAATATAATTTTGGGATGTGTTACAGTAATTTTATAACATTATATTTACCCTTAATTACCCGATTTACCTTTAACTGTGGAAAATAAAATTTACCGTAGTTACTATTCATATATCCAAAAAATACAAAGTATACTATTAACATAATTTGGACCCACTGATTACAAATATGGAATCCATTTTTTTTCAAATTCAATACAAAAAGTTGCATAAATTAAATTAATATTAATCTCGTTGTCGAATGAAAATGGGTTTTTATTTAAAACATTGTAAAAGATTGAATTGATTTAACCTACAAATTCAATGTAAAATCAATGATAATGACATAAATTATATTAAATGGTAAAAATATATTATATTTATAATTTAAAATCCTTCAATATTATAATTTATTTATATATGGTATTACAATGATAAAAGTTGTTTTTAATTAAAATATAGCATGTTTTTACTATTCACTAAAATATGAAAGTTATCAAAATAATATGAAAAATTTATCCAAGGTAAAATTTTATATCCTGATTCCAATGAATAATTTTATTTTTTTAAAATTGAACTTATAAAAATGTCAAAAACTAGATTTAAAGTGGGTGCGCCATCAAAAGGCAGCAAAACTGCATTTTTTTAAAAATACTAATTTTACCCGAAAAATTTATTTTGTTCTTATACCATGTTCTAGAAAATGTTTAAGATGAATAATAATGTTACAAAATTCAAAATTTAGTTAATACTTTTCATAACAGCTAGTTCATAATAATATAATAATGTATCGTTGTTTAGTAAAAATCGGTATTGCTTACAACACACGCTATCGAGAAAGGTCGCGATTGAAAACAAAATTAGTCCACGGTTCCCCCACACCTAATGATTCTTGACTTCAAGAAGAGCTTCACCCTGAGACCTATGGATGGAGCTCTGATTTCTTGACGCATATGCTTCCCCGCAGTAAAGAGCTAACATAATTTAGTAGAGAATCTTGTTGATGATGCCGCTAGAGGAACCTCTCCAATTGCCTAAATGGACCCACTGACAGCAAGCCTTTATATAATGATGACATGGAAACTTAATGTAACCAAAGAGAGCACAATATAAGAAAACAAGGGGTGGCATAACTAATAAAAGATAAAATTGACAAGAATACCTGTTTGAGACATGTTCCTCTGATTCTCTCTTATCACCGGATGGGGAACATTCTCAAACACCCAAAAGAAATGGTCTTAGAACCCTGGATGAAGTCCCCACAGAAGAGAAACATTAACTGATTCCACGATGCTACATCTGTGGAAAATGGAATCAACCCCTTGGAATGCCCTACTTATGCCTTCACTATTCATTGGACTTACTCGACATTCACTAGTTCTTCCCCTTTCCTCTCCTTCACTACCTTGAGTAAAATCCATCCGACGAGAGTGGTGTTAAACACCATCCAAGACATAACATCATGCAATGCCGTTGGGACTATCTCCTCCACGAATACAATGTTGCACCTTCTAATGGACCCAAACCAACATAGACTCTTATAGCTTTAGGATCTTCCAATAACCTGAAAACACCAATGATTTCAACAATCTAGTCCACTACCTTCGATAGATCATGATCACCACGAAATATGGACAACAACTGAAAAGAATTCAATTCCACCACCCTGCTAAGAGTCTGGGTAGAGCCAACAACTAGAAGAGGCTCACTAGAAACATATATGAATTTTCTATGTACCATAATGAAAAAACATAGGCACAAATCCAAATCAAAACTCATCATAAATCAAAATTCCACACCACAATCTCAAATAAAATATCAATCTCAAATCACTATTCCAAACACAATTCAGTATGTCAAAACCAAGAACCCACGAAAAATGATACCAAACATGAAAAGAGAACACTGAACAATTTCTCACTCACATCTCTAAGCACTCAAAATATATTTTTGGAAAACCATTTTTCAGAAAACAAAACAGCTTAAATATCCACCAATGGTATCCCATATAGACTTACACATACATATCTATGTTCTAGCTCAAGCACTCATCCACTCACATCACCAGTTTCTCCACCTGACACATGTGCTCCTCAGTGTATGTGATCACTCATATGATTACCAAGGTTCATTTCAAGACTCTTCTCATTTCCAAAATAGACCATTCAAAACAAAGCACAAATTCCAAACCAATTTGTGAAAGTCACCTATCATTAAAGAAATACGTTTTGAAATTCCAAAATGTTTTACATTTCAAATACCATTATCCACTCCAACAACCATATTCCATTTTGAAAACACCTTCACAAAAATCCATTTTCATTTTTGAGATCTACTCACACTAACCAAAATGAATGTCAAACATAACTCACATCAAAATTTCCAAAAATAAAGGACTACTGGCTATGCCGACCTGGTAACATGAATTAGAAGAACATGCTCTGAGCAAACATCCACCATAGGAAGTATATTGAACTGAGAACTCGTTCTGTACATGGTTCACTGCTCCATACAGGCTTGCGCGTAACACCGGATCACTTCCCTTGTCATCCCTCATCAATATAGTCCAAAAAAAGAAATACTCAAATCTAATACTACCCCTGGAAACTCGAGTCTCGGGATGGGAAAGGGTTCAGGGAAACCTTCTTACACCAACCTCTCGAGTCCCAACACATCGAATCACCAAACTACCTGACACCACAATTAAAAAGGGCCTCCTCTAATACCATTTTTTCACAAACCAAGTCGGGACATCATCTGACTTGTCAACCGACCTGGTTCGCTACATGGGCCGAAGGGCGTTCCTGATCCCCACGAGCAGGAAACTACTAACAAGCATCAAAATAAACCAGTAGTGAATGATTTTGGACCATTACAAATATTAATAAATATAAACTAAACAAGAAGATAATTAAAAGGAAATAATCCAAAAAACATAGCAGTGAAAAAAATAATTAAAGAAGCGACATGACATAACTGAAGTGACCTCGTGGGTCAACATGGAACGTAAACCACACTTTCTCAAAAAAGCAATCCAAGGCTAAAACCTGTAACTGAAAAGTAATGTAAGCATGTGCACTGATATGCTCAGAAATAATAGAAAAATATTACCATGTTTTATGACACCTCCTTTGGTATAAAATCCAATTATTCCAGTTTTAAAATAAGATATAGTAAAATAATGGTTCTCCTTCTTTTAAAATTCAAGTAACGAGTTTGAATTTTTAGGTAAAGAATTTCACTCCCACTACATTTTCAAAATAGATTCCAAGCATGATTTAACATTTCAAAATAAAAAGAAACCAGTTTAGATTAAAATAGGTTTTTCACAAACAAGACATAAATTATGAAACAACTGAAAATAATGTAACATCACAAGAAGCATGTCACAAATGAGCACCATGGGTAATCCATATAGGTTTATATAGCATGTGGGAACCTAGAAACCTCATACCTTAGTGATACGTGGCATAGAAACCAAGACCCTTAGAAAAACATGACTTACAAGACAACGACCCTCAGAAAACATGGCTTAGAATACCACGAACCTCAAAAATGCATATGTTTAGTTAGTGTTGTTGCGTCAATCCTGCTAGAGAAATCGAGAAGAACCCCTATCGTGTCATCTAGCATATTATTCCTCCTCTCTCACTTAGATTCACATGTTTCCCCATCATGATCTATTTCAATTAGTGATGAGTTTTCTTTATCAAGCACACATCTATGTACATAACACATTCCTTATCTAAAACTCATCCAACCTCTAACCACTGATCTCACTCCTTAAGCGCATTCCCCCTCTTTGGATCACACAACTATGAAAAAGACTTTACACCTGGAACATATCACAAACCACACATTATCACTTGCAATAATTTTTTTTTCAAATAAAGGGGAATGTCTCAAGAGGAGTTTTCCATTTTTTAAAATCAATCTCAAAGTGCCAAATGGGCCTCATCACTTTAAAAGGAGTATTCTTCATTTTAGAACACATAAAGGTAATATATATATAATGATCTTAAAACCACACTTAAAATGAAGTAATATTTTTATGGAGATCAATCCAACCTTTAAAATCGTGTTCACAGCAAAACCCATTTTGAAAATCACTTAGGAACAACTTTTTTAAAAATAATGCATGTTGATACAATTTCATGACAAAATAAAACCAAAGGCCAAACATCTGTTGGAAATAACCATTTCATGTTCAACCCCTATGAATACAATTTTTAAGAACCACAAACATATATATATATATCATATGGATTTCTTATAAAAATAAGGAAATAATTTTAAAGAAACATCAATCAAAAATATAAATTCTAATTAAAGATTAGGGAATAGGGGACCTACCTCAAACTTATCTCTTTTTCTTGACGACCACTCAAACTGACCTTGTGCACATCCATTAACATGCATTTATATACATATATATAAATACCCCTAGTTGCATTACACATATTCTCCATAACATGTGGGAATATGTACAAAGGGGGCATTTATATGTATATTTCTTACCTTATGCATGCACATGTTGGAGTTCATGACACCAAAAACATGAAACCATCATAGCGAGGTCCACACACTACATATATAATTTAATAAAACAATTTAAACACTAAAATGATCTACAAAAAATTTCAAAATAACGCAGCAAGGGTTTTCAGCAAAATAAAAACATTCAAAATACCACCAACAATGCCACACACAACCAGATTTTGCAGCCTTAATGTCCTTAAATAAATAAATTCCATAAGTCATTAAACAACCATGAATGATTCAACATAGGACACACCTAAAAAACCCAAAATCCTTTTCTTTTTAATATCAAATACACACTGAAAACCATTCCAATCATCATTCACATCACATACAAAATTTTAAATAACCAACTTCACGATTTAAAAATTAACACCAAATAACATAACAATATTTCCCCTCAAAAACACACCCCATTATATAAAAATATTCTATAATATATAAAAGGAATACTAAACTTTTTTAATAATAGTTTTGCAACAAATGAATATATCACAGAACAAAAAATTTATTTAAGAAAGTAAAATAATTCCCCAATAAACACAATTTTCAATCGAAAAATTAATTAAAGAACAATCTAAATTAATTAAACAATAAAATTAATTCCTCAAACAAAACATATATGAAAAAAACCTACCTTTGGTGTCGAAATACTGCAAATGAAGTGGGAAAACTCCGTTGCATGATAATCGCACTACAAGGGACCTAAAACAAACTAAAGATTCAAAAAAAACTATCAATAATCAATACCAAATCTAATATCATACCCGCTTGAACCCTAAACCCCAAATAAAAATGAACCAATACTATAGATTAGTGGAAGAAAGGGATACCAGAGGGAAGGAGAGGTTTTGGCCGAAATAAGGTGGTTCACCGAATGGAGCGCTGCTCGCCGTAGGGAGAGGTGGGTGAGACGTTGACAGAACCGGCCGGAAGGAGGGAGGTCACGCTGGACTCCAGCGAGATGGGTAAGGGTGCTGACGGAGGGAGATCACAGGAGGGAGAGTTGTAGAAGGGATTCAGGCATGCCGGAGGGCCCTCCCTGGTGGGGATATCGCAAGCGAGAGAGGAAATGTGGGGGGTGCGTCGCGGCTTCAGCTAGGGGGGATAAGAGAAGTGGGTCGAGGGGAAGGAAACAAATGAAAGTAGGGGAAATGGGGGGGTCGCGACGGGTTGGAAGAGGTAAAATAATAATAATAATAACAATAATAATAGTAATAATAATAATAATATATAAATAAAATGAAATAAAACCAAACCAAAATAATAATATATATATAATAAGATAAAAATAATTGTAAATAAATTAGATTGAACAACATTAACATTGGTACTAATAATCATAATAATAAAAAATATAATAAACATTATATGATATTAATAAACCTAATATACTTTACAAAATTAATAGAATGTCAATAATAACAACTTAATAATAACAACTTAATAATAACAACACTATATTAATAAACGTGGTGAAAATAATATTAATAATAATATTAATTACCATTATTATAATTATTAAAATAAATTTTTGAAACTCATTTTATTTATTTTCCTTGAACACGAGGTAGGCCAGACAGTGACCCGGGAAATGTCACGCAGCTTTGAATATGCCATTCCATGCATCAGACGATGTCAATGGCAAAGCATTCATTCATTAAAAAAATGAAATTTTTTCAAACAGGCTTGGCTCACAGCTTGATATAAAGTTTCAAAATCTGATAAAATAATAAAATAATATTTCCTTAAAAGTTCGGGTGTGATAATTCACATTATAATATAAAACCACTGTGAATGCTTGTAAAGTAAATATAATCGATTTTATGAAAATGATATTAATTGTGCATATATTTTCATGTTATCATATGGGTTTGATGGTATTAAATTTTGAAAAATGACCTAATTCAGTGTATTACACTGTTTAGTGATGTCGCCTAATGGTATAAGGTGAAGAAATAACCATGTAAAATGTAAGGATTCCCACACATAGCAAGTAATCATAGTCAATGTTGGAGAGGATGAGATCGTAACCAAATTTGTTCAACTTACTCTGGATGTGTCGATTAACCATGATTCACCTGTATTGGATCATAATATACGGCATAAGAACCCATCATTTAGTGGGACTACTAATCCGTTCGTAGGTGATCAGTGGATATAGTGTCTTGATATGATATTTCAGGCATTAAGATGCAATGAACATGAAAAGAATGTATTGGAAGTATATTAACTCAAGGGTGATGCAAATAAATGGTGGACTTTGGTCAAAAATACCATGTAAAAAGAAGAAACAGATGATATGGAATTGATAACTTTCAATGAAATATTCTTCGAAAAATATTTCTCACCTGAACATAGAATTGAAAGGATGACAAAATTTTTTATTCTAAAGCATAGTAAATGAGATATTGTTGAGGAGTATGAGGATACCATGACAATATTTGCTTGGTATGCTATAGATTTTTTACATTATTTAGAAGACCATATTCATCATTTATTTGATGGTCTAATGCCATGTCTTCAAAGGGAAATCTCTTCTCAAAATTTTTCATCATACGATGAAATTGTATTAAGTGACATCAAAACCTAGATGGAATTTACTAGATCAAACCTATTCAATGGAAATAAATATAAGAAGATGCATTCAAATAATAATTGAAAATATGAATTACCAATGAGGATTAAGTGATTGTAGCTGTTTCCATTATGTGGGAACTGTGCAATGAATCATCTTGGAAAATGATTAAAAGAAATGGGAGTTTAAACTTGGGGTAGAGAAAATCATAATAAATACAGTGAATGAAATGGGATGATACAATTCAATGATTTTCAATGATTCAATTGTTGAGATCTGGGACACTTTATAAATGAGTGACCTAAGCCCCAAGGAAAAATTACTTGGAAAAGGCGACGAGGGCAAGGGAAATATTATTCAATTACAACTGCAGAAGTTGAAGTACGTAATGATGTTGTGGATGGTACATTAATTGTTTCCTCAAAAATTACCAATTATTTGTTTCATTAAGGATTATCACATTTATTTATATCTTCCTAGTTTGTTAAGTAAATTAGAAATGTCCGATTTGATTTAATAATGGATTCGTTGGTCATATATCCCAGGGGATGAATCATTGTGACAAATATTTGTCGATAGGTCCCACTCATGACACATATATGTTCTTTGTTTGATAACTTTATTATCATGAAAATTATTTAATTTGATACCATTATCATTGTATATTGGCAGTAAAATTATGAAGTGAATATCTATTGCAAGAAAAAGGAAGATACAATTTTTTAGAATTGTGTAGAATCCCTTATCTTTAGAGTAAAAGCATCGCCATCTAATTCATATTTATATCCGCCCCCAAAATCTCCACTGAATGCAATTATTGTAGAGGAAGATACCACAATATATATGGGTAAGTAAAGTCATTTTCAAATGAATATGTGCATATTGTGGAAGAATACATTGATGTATTTCTGGAAGATTTACCTGGACATCCTCCATAGTGGGAAGTTGCCTTCCCAATTGATTTAATTCCTATTTCAATACCAATATCAATTAATCTTTATAGAATTTCCACTGTGGAATTTGTATAACTCAAGAAAAATTAGGGTAATTGAGTGATAAAAGATTTATCCTCCGTAGTGTTTCTCTATGGGAGTCCCCTATTCTCTTTGCCCAGATGAAATATGGTTCTATGAGGAAATGCATTAATTATATGTAAACCCATTCTATTAAAATATGAAAAATTATCCTTTTCCATGAAATGATGAATTGTTTCATCAACTTCAAGTAGACCAATATTATTTAAGGATTGACCATTGATCTGTATATTGTCATATTTTTTTAGGAAGGATGATATTCAATATATAGTATTTTGAACTAGGTATGGGCATTATGATATTATAGTAATTGATTTTGGACTGACTAATGTACCATATGTCTTCAGGGATATAATGAATAGTGTTTTCAAGGAATATATCTATCACTTTTTTGTGGTATTTATCTATGATATATTGGTATACTCTAAAAGATAATAAGACCATAGAAATCACTTTCATATTATTCTGAAAACTCATAGAAGAGTTTGATCCTATGAAGACAAAGGAAATCCATGAATGACCCCTTCCAACGAACATAACATAGGTATATAGTTTTAATGGATTAGGATGTTACTATGGGAACTTCATTTATAATTTCACCTAATTGCCTAACCTTTTAACCAATATCACGAGTAAAGTGTTTTCTATTGTATGGATGAAATAATGTATAAAATGATTTAATGAATTTAAAAGAAGAATGGTCATTGCTCCAATTTTGACTCATCCATCTGGATGTTATGGATTTGTGATATAAAATGTTGAATCAAATAATATTATGGGTTGAGTCCTTATGAATAATGATAAATTAATCACTTGTGCATCAATGAATTTGAAGACTCATGAAAAATATTACCAAACTAATGATCTTGAGTTAGCACCCATTATCATTGCTCTGAAAATATGGAGATATTATCACTACTATGAAAGATGTGAGATATATACATATCGAAAGAGTTTGAAATACATTTTTACATCGAATGAACTCAACCTTAGATAAAGGAGATGGATCTAGTTACTCCAAGATTATTATTGTTCAATACTATACCCCCTATGAAAGGAAAATAAGGTGGAAGATGCATTAAGAAGGAAAGATAAATGACTTCAGACCCAAATGAGGATTGAGAGAGATCCTATATTCATGGAGCTACTAATGATGGATATGGGAATTGTTAAAAAAGGGAATTCATCTTTCTAGATTCAAATGATTGCCAATCCATATTTACTATAGAAGATAAAAATCTCTCTATCATATTATGAGAATCCAAAAAATGAAATTAATTCTTTTAAGGATGGAAGATTGGAAAACATCATGTCTGATTATAGAGTTCTGAAATTTGGGAAGAGGTTATGCATTACTACAATAACTGAGCTAAAAAGGGAATTATTAGACGTTGATCATAGCTCAAATTTCACTATACACCTAGATATCAATACGATGTATAAAGATGAGAAGGAACATTTTGGGTTGTATAACATAATGTGAGAAATTGTGGAATAACTATCGTGTTGTCTAGTTTTTCAACATGTAATGGTCGAGAGAAAACATCCTTGAGGCATAACGAATCCTCTAAATATTCATATGTGGAAGTGGGATGACATTATGATAGATTTTGTCATGGGACTACTGAGGAAACCTCAAAGGTGTGATGCATTATTGGTAAATGTTGACTACCTCATAAAATCATCACATTTCCTTGATATGAGATATGATTTACCACCTGAACATCTTATAAGACATTATATTAATGAAGTTGTAATAAATCATGTTGATCCTCTATCGATTGTGTCAGATCAAGGTCCCTGGTTTTTATCAAAATTATATAAAATTATTTATAAGGATTTGGATTCTGAGATTCATATGAGTAGTTTTTATCACCCCCAAACCTATGGACAGTCTGAGTTGACTATTCCAACACTGGAAGACGTTTTGAGACCATCCACTCATGAAATCTATGGTATGTGGGATCAATACATTCCTTTTGGGGAATTTTAAAACAATAATAATTATCATTATAGCATTAAAATTGCGTCATATAAATCATTATATAGTAAAAGGTTTCGAACTCATATATGTTGGGATTAGGTTGTCAAGAGTAAACTTCCTGGCCCAGAACATACTGAACAGACAACTACAAAGGTAATGAAAATTGATGCCTATATTAAATAATCCCAATGTATGAAAAAAAAAATTGATGACAATTGGGGAATGTAATTTTAATTTCAAGTAGAAGATCATGTCTTTAAAAAAAGTATCTTCGTATAAGGGTTTCTAAAGGATCGGTAAGAATGGAAAATGATGCCGAGGTATATTGAACCTTTTGAAATTATATTAATATTTTGGAGTTGTAGATTACTGTTTAGTAATGCCAAAAATATCTAATAAGTTTAAAATGTCTTCCATGTGTCCTTTCTTAATAAATAAATTGCATACCCAACACACATACTCACCAACGAAGAAATAGAGATGGAACCTAATTTGTCATACTTTGAGGATCCTATAGAGTTTCATGACACAACATACAAGGTATTGAGCAATCAGAATATTGGAAAATTAATAGTTAATTAGAAAAACCAAAAAAAAATAGGATGAATTGTCGAAACCTGATAATGTTATGTAGAAGAACAACACACTTCTTTTAGGTTGAAATATACAGGAAAACATTTCAGGATAAGATTTCTGATGGAGGGAAGAATATAACACCCTAAACATTTTTTTCTTATGATTCTCATAAATACATTATATTCATTAGATAGCCTATATAACATTAATTACTAATACTATTTAAAAGATAACATGGTTATTTATATAATAATGTAATAACGTAGCAATCAAAATTAAATTAGTAATATCTTTGTTTTTAATTTCGATTAACTGACATACACGATCGTGATCAGCGTGATATATGTAGTTTCATATATCAAATTAATTTTTTGTGAATATTGACATTCCTTTATGAATAGTAACATAACATTATGAATATTAACATAACATTATAAATATTGTTTTTACCCTTATGATTGGTATCCTTACACAATAAAGTGTAAATATAATTTATGACCTATTAAAAATGAATATGAATATTTTCAGTGTTGGTATATTTTTTAAATGATGATATAAATTACAAATTTAATTTTACAAATTTATAAAATATTTTTGAAAAATTGAGTTAATTTTCAGATTCTACTTGTTGAAAAATGGTTAGGGTGAATTTCTGGGATATTTCTTAAATACTTCAATTTTATTTTGTAGTAAAATACAATAAATTACAATAAATGCTAAATACCTGATTAATTGAGTCATCGGGGATTTCTTGCTGGGTTGAGAACACTTGGTTATAAATCATAGGATCCTATTAATTATTTGGGTAATGTAATCATTACTATTTCTAGTCTTAGGGAAAAATAATAAACAAATGAATAAAATAATATGAAAACCCTCCTTCCCTCCACTATATAAACCACCCGTCACCCCCTCTTCCTCCCCCACCAATCAAGATTTTATCCTTACCTAATTTATCCAAAATACAATTCCCAAGACAATCCCCCATATCCAAAAAAAACTTGTATCAGAAAAAAAGGCCTAAAACCTAGGCCTTGAGGATATTCTAATGGTGCAGTACTCGAGGGGTGAACCTATCTTCCTTTTTTTCAAATTATTTTATAAGTTCTATGAATTTGTTACACTATCGTCACCTCCCGTAATTCAAATGGTATGATAATTATACTACCTTACATGTACTATAATTCCATTCTCATACTATAATATTTCATCATAATTTCTCTTTTACCCATCTTCTAAGACTAAAAATGAAAACACCATTTGAAATGTGATAATTTATCACATTCAAGAATGATGAGTTTATAGTTTCTATTATTATATTCAATAATAGTCATGAAAAGTTTTTAATGTTTTAAATAGGACATAATTTATTTATTTTATCTTATCAAATTTTATATAATCCTTATATAATCATAATATAAAATAATAATATAAAACATGTTCATTTTTCACAAAACTGCCATATTATTCCAAGCATGTGTCATTAACTTTTATCTAGTGAGTGATCCTCATGGTATATTAAAAAAATCATTATAAGATAATTTATTTCAAATTAATTTCTATATTAATATATATTAACAATTTTGGATGGTTAAACCACATTTAAAATGAACATCCATTCATGAATACTTCTAAACTTATCATAATAACCAAGGAAGAAAATGCTTCTAAAACAATAAAATTGATCCTCCTAAACCCATAGGAAGGTAATGAATGAACCTAATAAGGTTATAATCAATAAATTAAATTTATATATTATTATAGAATTATCAATAAAGAAGTTAAATTTTATTATTCAGGTCACTAATGTCAATTGAGAACACCTTCGGGCATAAGGTAAGGGTTTTCTCATCTCAAATTTATTTCCATGAGATTTCCATTATTATCCACGTATTTATTTTATGTGGTTTATTCATACAATAATTTGATATATAATAACTTGATTATATTTATATCAATGGTATTCAGTTATTCTCTTTGTGATTATTAACTTGATTGGTTAAAATGTGGTAATGAACTTTGTTTTGGTTTCCAATACATTGTAATTTACTTGGTACTATACACCAAATCATTATTATGTGGTGTACGTACTACCCCATTGAAATAATTTTTCATTATAAATATTAAATATATTATATATCCATATTATAGATTCATGAATTTGATTATTTTCCATAGTCGTATACCCTATTGTATACAATAATTAGTTAGAATTTTGTTTCAACTGTGGAAATATTGATGAATTTGTATCCTATACTCTATATGGATATTGAGAAGAAATATTGTAGTTGTATTAAAAAATGATGAAGAATTATTTGGAAATAAAGTGATGTGTGGGGCCCTCTACATCCCCTCAATGGATTCACATGTCTTATTAGACAAATCAGTCTGTGAGAAACCCTTCGAGTTTGTTTCCCAAACAGATTAGGACAAGTATCTACCAACAGACATAAGTCGTTTCGATGGTATAGTGATATCATGGGCCAGATAAATAAATCCATATTAATAATAATTCCATTTATTCAGTTTCATTTATTAATAAAAATGATTTTTTCACTATGAAAAACTATTCGGATGCAATTTCATTCTCAATTTATTAATGGAATGTGTTATTCATGTAGTCATCATTCCATATTTATTGTCCATATTTGGTTGTGATTAGATTATTTTTTATTCATGACCCCTATATTTGTATCCATTATAAAGAATTTAAGAACACCCCTTCCATTTTTTTACTTTCAACATGTTATGAATGTGATATAATTTTTTGAGGTATCTTTGATGACGATTATTAGTAATTGTTAAGTATTGATTTTTGCTACCTTTCCCAATATAAAATGAGTTTCATGTATGTATCTAGTTTATTCAAGTCTAATAAAATTAAATTTTCTTTAGGATTTCTTTACTAGTAATTATTTTTATGTAATAAGTAATGCTCCACCTCTGGGCGTCTAGGGTCAGGGAATTAAATTGAACTTTTGTATAGAAAGATACTGCCTCAGAAATCGATATGTAAAATTTTTCACTTAAGATTTACATTTAGGATAATAAGAATAATGTTAATGAATATATTTGATATTTTATAAATTATGTAGATTCTATAAAATTAATATATCATTCAATTCCTCACCCTTTCAACAATTAGAAAAATATATCATCCATCATTTGTACGTACGACTTACAATTTCTACATAGCAATGTGATTCATTTTCTATGTCCAATTTTTTAGAATTGTCTTAAAGAAGTATCTAATGAAAACAAAATATTTAAATAATTAATATAATTTTGTATTTTAGGGAACTACAACATATTTTCTATGCCAGATACTTTTAATACAAAACAGGCATGAGAAAATAACGTATTTCACATCAAAATCAATAGTGATAATGGAATATTTTTAACAAAAGAGGAATAATATTTAATAAAATAGTCATATATGATATTATAATTATTTATATGGTTCTATTTTATGTTAGTAAATTATTTTATGCCACTATAAAGGTGGAAAATGAATAATTAACTAATGGTATTTATGAGGTTAGGGACATCATCTCAATTTCTATTCCATTGAGACATATTTGTCAATATTCACCATTTTATTTTTATGGAATGTATATACTAGCCCTTTATTGTATTTAACCGTAATAACTATTTATTAATTGGGTTAAATTTAAAAACACATGTTATTTATTTAAATCCATTGTAAATTGGATTATTCCAAGTTGGTAAGACACTATTTTACAATCTCAACCTATTTTGGGAATAATTTTTTTCTTGCTAAAATAATATTATAATTTATCACTCAGAAGATCTAATAATTTTTATCCTCCTAATATTTCATGGTTTCCAATATATTCATCCCTATTTTCTTCCCTTTAGTAAATTGATCATTAAATAAATTGTTTTAAATAAATAATATTTACATTTCCATTAAAATTATATATAATTTCATACCATATCAAAGGATTAGAAAATTATATTACAAATGGACATTTAAATAGAAAAAATATTTGATAATGACTTTTTATGTAAACCGTGGATTTTAAAATGTAGTTTATCATAGTATTTTTAATAATTTGTTAAAAGTTTCATTGTCAAATAATACAAAAATAAAAGTCTTTATAATGAATTAAATTATAATGGACATACCCACCACTATTAATTTTTTCAAAAATAAATCATCTACTATATGGTTTTAAAGGTTTTACAAAAAACATTTAGGAATAATATTTTAATATCTAACATATAATCAATTTATTCTCTCAATAGAAATGATTTTATTTCAAAAACTTATATTCCCAATGAACTGATGGTCACCTTTGGTTTAATGATTATTGTTTCGTTAACAGTCTCTTGAGAAAATCACTTTATTGTGATCATTTTTCATTGGAAATTAGTTTTCTCATAATTATATATATTAATATATGACGGATATGGTTCATTACTATACAATATAATATTTTACATTGGTTGTTTATTAGTAAAGTTATTTTATTGGCTAGGAAAATATTGATAAATATGTATTCATTAATCAATTCAGATAATTGATGAAAAAGCATAATATTGATGAAATAAATAGATTTTTTGATATATGATGAATGATTTTAACACGTCTTTATTGGTGGGGACTGAAATTATATAACTCATTGATGCGTCAATAGGTCTCATGAGACAAATAAATTAGAAAAATAAACATTATTTTTAAATATTTATTTAAAATTTATTATAAATGTTATTGATAGTATACGCACATTGATTCTTAAGATTGTGACATCAAATAATTTTTCATTTCCATAATTGAGGATTAAATTATTATTGTTATCCATAACATTTTATCATTTATTTTATATACAGATTAATTTCATTCTTAATTTATTAATTAAGTGGAATGTGTTTAATGTTATCTACCACTCAATATTGAGTGTACCTTATATAATAGTGATAGTAATGTAATTTTTTAAATGGAATGTTTATTAAGTTATATTACTTTTTATATTGATTTTTCTGTTTTGATTCATGATATATTCTATTATAATTCCCCCTAACAGATAATCTTACCTCACCGTTTTCCTTTATCATAGAAATCTAAGAAGAATTAATTGAATAAGTTTAAGGATGTTTAAGGTTTTCTATAATTATGTATTATATTATATTAATAAGGTGAAATGAGAGTTGTGTATGTATCTGGTCTACTATAACTAGTAATCTTTTCGATATTTTTGGGTTTTACGCCGTGTAACTATGTCAATGATAAATAGAATGCATTGACTCTGTGTTATTTGATTTATTATTATTAAAAATATATTTCTTTAGAAGGTATCTGTTAAACATAATTTCATTTTTATGGAATTTGGCATGTGTGTATAATAAATATGTAATAATTTAATGGTTTCATGTCAAAATATCCTCATATTAGTCAAATATTCTTCAATGAAAATAATTTATTAAAAAAATCATATACAACCAATAGGATATATATAATATTTATTTTTATTTAATGATTTAATTTTAACTCAATCTTCAAGACCTATCTCTTTCAATGTATTATTATTTTAATTTTTTTTAATACATTAGTGTTTTTTCACTTCAATTTTACTTCATTGATATATGAAATATATTCACCACTTATATCATTTTTATGGTATTTATTTTCAATAAACATATTTCTATTATATATTTCATGAAAACAATCATATTTACAAACCAATATAATTTTTACCCTTCCATGTTTCATTAATAGGCATGATGACAAAATTGATAGGGTCTCACTTCTCAATTAAACATCATTTAGATATATATTAATGTAATTATTTATAGTCTATATACTCTCCAATAATATAGATTATCTTACTCATTGATTTATTTCAATGAATTTATTGAACAATATTATTCCAAATATCTAATCACATTTCATTAAATTATCATTACAGTTATAAAGATATTTTAAACTCAAACATTTTCCTACTGGTTATATTCATTCATTGTGATTTTATATCCCATATGTTCTTTATATTTTCTATTTTAGATGATTTCCACTCAATATTTTTGGGAGAAGGATTTATTTCATAATCAATTTCCATGTAATTTTTTATTTACACTTTGATAAATATCCTGGGGTCATTTTGAAAATTACATAAAAATATGGATTTTAAATAATGAATAAAAAATATTTACCAAAACAATATAACGTAATTTATTTTGTATTATCATTAAATGACCTATCTCTAATTGGGTTATGTTTCATGTTTAACTATATATTTTCATTAATTAGGAGATTATTTTTTGGTGATCATCTTTTTTATACCAAATTATGTAGTTCATGATTTTATATTAAACAATTTTTATTTTTTAGGGTACTTATTTTATATCAATGGGTTCTTTATGAAAAGTGAATGACTTCAATTTTTAGGTTTTATAGTCCTATTAATTTTTTATGGGTTCTTTTATATTTTTTATGATTTATTTTATGTGGAACACATATGTATAGTTGACGTCAGATGAGGACTTATATCACCCTACAGTTCATTAGCTATAGTTTCATATTACATGAGACGTTGAAATGTTATGTGAGATAGATGGGGGAATATATGTTCATAACATTTTTGAATGAATTAGATGTAGAATTCCTTTTTCACAGTGTTTTTTTAAGATGATGCAATAATATTTTATCATTTTGTTTAGGAAATGTTATTTTCGAATATTATTCCAAAATATTTTATATGAATGTTCTTTTTCCTTTTTTGAGATTTATTTCTTATAAATTCCAAATAATTATGATATTACATGTTCTAATTATGTTCTATTTTTTAATTATATTAAAAAAGAATTAAGTATCTCTAGATTTAAGAGAATGAAGAATAAGAAGAATGAAACAATGAAATTTAATGTTCCCACTGAGGTTAATCATATTAATTCATTATGTATATATGAATATAGCCCATTAGTTGGTATTACATGAAAATATAATGATACATATTAATTATAACCTGAAGGGTTTTAGGTTGATGGTTGAAAAGTGGAAACCACAACATGTGTTAAATCTAGTGATTTATATTAAAACATAGGATGTCATTCAATCCTTGAGGGTTGAAGTGAAATTCATTATTGATGGATATTTAATAAATCATTCTTATATAATGGTTTGTTATAAAAACAAATCAATTATATAATATAAATTATTAATTGAGTAGAGTACCTAGTTAAAATATAAAATTATGGGAAGACATTATATACATGAAGAAATTGATCTTGTGTAGATTTTTTGATGGGAAAAAACAAAAAATAGGAAAATCCATGAAGTATTATTTAAGATTGATTTGTAAATAGGAATTTATTAATTTATATAATAAAAATAACAATCACATTCATAATTTAGAATTCTTATAGAATGATAACATTGGTGGAATAGAAATCCTAAAGACAACATCTTGTTGTAAGAAAAAAAATCCAAAATATGACTGTTTACTCATGGATATGTGATTTTTTGTCAAGAGGTACAATAAATTTGAGTAAATGGAGAAGCAGAATTGAAATGAAAAAGTTTGACTATAATACAATAAATTAAAATTCTTACAAAATTTGATATTTTCATGGAATTATTAGAATCAAAATGGATGTTGGTAAGATAAATTAATAGATATTAAATGAAAGGATACATGTTGATACATCTCAATCATTGAATTCTGCTAAATTGTATGATTATATTTTTCCAGATGTTATATTAGTTCCAACTGAGGTGAACTAAATATTTAATACTTAAATATTACATAGTTATATATTATTATTCAATAAATATTAATAAAATTTATTCCCTATTACCATTAAGGTCTATTTCCTTTTATCTGGATATATAATTATCATATTTTGTGAAATTTCTTCATTTTCATTGAGAATGGTCTTCCCACAATTTAAATATCTTGTCCTTACACTATATAAAACATTTCATTATAACCTGATAAAATTTATACGTAATAAATGGTGACCACTAATGACTCATAAGGTAATAAATGGGATATAAAATTAAATTATCATATATAAGAATAAAATGAGAAAAATATTTTGAGAATAGAGGCTTAACATTTGAAAATAAATAATAAGGAATTCATTAATTTTAATCATGGGCTTATGGGTCTGGTTCTGTAGAGACATATTCAAGGCCTATGGTTCATGGGTATTTTGAAATTTTATGGTCCTTTAGGACATATCATTAAGAAATAATGCATTGATCCTATGGTCCAAGTAATGGGTCTCGACATACCCATATGTAATGGGTTCTATTCATTGATAAATAATAAAATAGGACTCAACCCGTCTATTTAAAAAAAGTATTTCAAGGGTGAATTTGATATCCATCAACACATAGTGAAAATATATTTATAATTTAGAATAATATAAATTTAATTTAAACATTGTATAATATGTAAACAAAACAATGTTAACAGTATAATCATTACCCAATGCATTAGAGAGATACAATGGACCCCCCCATCAGATAATCATATGACATTCATATGTATTCAATAAGATCATAAATAATATTTCACATTTCATCAAAACATAACCAATATAAAATAAAATAGGTTTCATCAATATTTCATCATCATAATCATAAACCATATATAGAATGAATAATTTTGGTACTATTGAATTATATCTTCAGTGAAGCATAAGTATCATTCAATTAGGTTATTGTAGATGATAAAAATCCATTGTATGGTCACAATAATATTTAATAGGGAAAATATCAATTTCATTTGAAATCAAATATTTAAAATTTAAATGTTTTCAAAATAATGATGAAAAAATTTTATTTTAAATGAACCACATAAAATTTTCATGTTTGATTCAAAGTAAGTTGAATTCATTATAAATGGTAAGAAATTTTTTGTAAACTTTTACACTATGATTCCTTTGAAATTTGAGATAAAAATACAACAATACCTCGTTATGAAAACCATAAGATGAATCATTTTACAAAATTTATAGAAATTAAATTGTGGGTGATAATTAAATTAAGAAATAATTTGTTAACAACAGATAAATTATGAAAACAAATTTACGAAACATCTATATAGAAGAGAAAATATTCTCAATCGAAGAGAGAAATAAATACACTTTTCATTAAAATAATTATTTTAAAAATTTTATGACATATATATATAAATATTATTGTAAAACATGTCACATAAATAAATAAAAAAATTATAGTAAATGAAATGATATTTATTATAAATTGAACTTATACTTTTTAAATCGTAAATTTAGTCCTAAAAATACAGAAAATTTGTGGGATTCTAACATAAAACCCTTACAAAATTGGTAACATTTGATTAATAAGACAGATGAATAAAATAAAATAAAATTATATTTAAATATAATTAACATGAATATATTCTTGATATAATATATAAAATGGTTATTATATACAACACATGAATGAAACAAACTTTGAATATGCGATATATCTCACATAATCTATTATGAGATGGTAAACACTTGCCTCAAGTTAAAGTTTCTTCATAAGCACTAAAAACTACAATATATTAAGTTTATAATTATTATAATAAAATAAAATAACCATATTTAAAATTATAATGCTATATATTATTTATATATAATATCATACAACTGGTTTATTATAAATATATTATCCATATCATTTCAAGTGTAAACTACTTTGTTCTTCATTTGTGATTTAGATCATGAGTAATGGCCATTTTATATTCAACTACGAGGCATCATATAATGAATATTAATAAATTTATATGTATAATATTTAGTAATGATATATTCTATTATAATCATTCATATAAATCGTTGACATCACTTTGTGGAGAGTATAATTTTATGTATGTGTGAGTGAAGTTTAGAAATGTTGATAGATGGAATTAGAAAAATGTAAATGATAATCCACCACTGAAAAAATTTAATATCTTAAATAAAATATGTATTCATTAAACTTATCCTTTATTATAATAATTTAACAGTATAATTAAAAAACAAAACACATTACGTCATGGAGGTGATAGTCCACACATACAATTGAGTGATATTATAATATTCTTGTAGGTGATAAGTTAAGAGGGTAGATAAGATATTATAATTATAGAAGTGAAATTATATTATAAATATATCATATGAAATTTAAATGCATTGGATTGACCATATAAGAATGTTGGTGATGCAGGAAAAATCATATTGTTATGTAGATGTTGTAGTCCACATGAATGCTTGAGTGATACTATCATTTTCATTGTGAGGTAAAGGTTGTATAAAATAGTTTTCAAATAATCAAAATGACATATCTATATATTTATGGTCTCTTATTAATTATATTTGTATGAATAAAAAAGAGATTAATTATTAAAAAAATTAATGAGATGGGTAGGATGATTACATCTTCTTCAAGACACTACCTTTGGAATGCACATTATGCTATATTATGATGCTCTCAGGGTAATAAAAAGAGATCAATATTGAAGGAAAAGAATCTATAATGGTATTATGATAGGTAGTGGACTATTAATAAGGTATAAATATTATGAATAATGGAGGATAGAAGGTTCTCTTTTATATGTTAGGAGGGGAAACACATAGAATTACAAAAAATAATTACAAATAATTATTATATTACTCAATTATAATGATTCTAAATGGACCTGAGTTTGAATTAATCGAGGATATGGTTTAAATTTCATCATCCAATAAATTTTATATAGGTTTTGAGGTATTTGAAATCCTTAATTTGGGTATATCCTCAATGTTAAATATTAATTACCTTAATCATGGGAACACATTTTATTGCATTTAAGGGTAATAAATATACTTTAATAGAAACAATTGCATCAATAATGGTACGTTTATGAAATTTTATAATACTTATCATTCCACCTATCATAGTTAATTATTTTTTTCATTTTTCATTCATTTAATATTATATTATTTAACCTAAAATATCAGAAATGAATTTTCTTGCACTATTCATCTATTATAATTTAAATTGTAAATGAAAAAATAGATCTAGAGTATGATCTCATTTACCATAATTTATATGTTAATAATAACCTGTAAATTTCTGAATTGTATTAAATCATCCAAAAAATTATTTTATTTTTAATAAAATAAATTACTAGTTTTTTTCATTATTTTCAATATCACTGAGTTATTGTTAAGTAATCATTTAATGACATGATACCCTCAACAAAAATTCCAAAAAAAATCAAAAAAACATTTTATTTGTTTTTAAAGTAATATTTTTTATTAATTCATGTGTTTTTTTATCCCTTTGAAAAAATATAATAAAAACTAAAATCAAGAGAGGGACCTTAAATATTTATAAATTTCATAAAATAATAAACTGAATATAATAAATTTCAAATATAATTAAAATGAAATATTTAGATATATAGAATGTGTTAATTTGAAAATACACTACTAAAATAATATGATGGAATGTTTTAGAGATATTTTAAATCATTATATCAATGTTTGAATCCATTTTTTCCAGTTTCACCATTATTGATGTGAAAAATCATTACCATGGTTACAAGTTATAATTTCAAAAAATAAAGGGGGAGTATTTATAACATTTGACCCTACTTATTGAATATATGGAATCCAATATTTAAAATTAAATTTTTATAATTCTAATATTAAAAATTTATGATAAAAATCATAAATCCCTATGACCAATAATTTTTTAAAAAAGGATTTATAGCCTAAAAATGAACTTATATAAAACTAAAGTATAATGTTAATCCTTATTTAATTCAATAGATTATTTATAATTAAATGATACTTTTTAAAATAATAGAAAATTTTAAAATAATTCTTTTTAATTACTTGATTAAAATAAAAGAAATGATAGTTCTTCAAACAAAATAAATTTACAGTATTCAGTTAAAAATAAAAATTTTCCAGAAAATCCAACCAACTCAAAAAATAATAATATTTACATGATGATTTAAAAAATGGTATTAATTTCATCATTTAAACTTCTAATAATTTGATAAATCACTTAAAAAATTATGAAAAATTATATAAAATAAATTATTGTTTCCAAAATATTTTTGAAACATAAAATGAAATTATTGAAAATTAAATTGATATTTTTTGTAAATTAATTGAAAAAATTAATTATATAAAATTATTATTTATAATTTTATAATTTTATTATTCATATTCATTATAACAATTTAACATCTAGGTTATGAAATTATGATTTAAATGTTAATATTTTAATAATATCTCACAGTTCCCTTAAAGATCAGTTTTGTGTGTTGAGAATGTTATCTATAAAATAATTGTGTTTAACTAAATTTATAGTCTATTTCATTATCCGCCATTAAATAAATTTCATTATAATAAAAAATTTTCCTTTATAATGAATGTTTCAATTTTTGAAAATATATGTTTCTTAAAACCAATATCGTAAAAAGGTATTATAAATATTCCATTAAAAAGGGGAAGTGGGAAATATAATAGTCACCTAAAATAAAAAAAATGATGTTCCTAGATAAAGATAAAATTAGAGAGTCATTATAATATGGTCAAAAAGATGAGAAATAATATCTAAAGACTAAGGGGGAGTGATAGAGAACATGATCATTAGAATATTAATAACCTCAAAACCATAAGATGTTAAGGGATGAAAATAACTATCGATTGGTCTTAAATGACTATAAAATGGAATAAATTTTCATTTTGAATGTCATTTTCCTATATTTATTGAACTATTGTACCATATAATACGAGAAAATATACTTTATTGATTTCTTAAAATCCTTACATGTAATTTCTACCACTGGTTGAATTATTCAATTACATTCCACCTCTTTTTATCCAAAATAAAAAACAGATGAAAGAAAAATATATTATTTTTTATTCCTAAAATTGTAATATAACCATATAAAAGATCACAAGATTTATAAATTGATGACATGATATTCCTTTTATCTCTTTACTATTATTGAAACAAAAAATGGATAGTACGTGTATATATTTTTAATATGAATAAACCATTACTTTAAATATTTAAATAATTTTAACATAAAGATCAGCAACCGGTGGTAGCCGGCCATAATAAAATTAAAACAAAGGGATACATGTCAAGGGTATAAGGGGTTATTACATTAACATGTGCACATCACACCATATCTATCTACCTCCACTATAAGGGGATATTAATCAGAAGCTGTGAAAGAACACATCCCTCCATTCTCAATGAGTGCCCGCTTTGCCAATGCATCCACCCTCAGATTAGGCTCCTGATAGACATGTTAAACCTCCACATATATTTATGATATATTACTAATATAGTCAACCCACTAAGGTAGAATACACCAAGGAACACAACGCGACTTGGTTCTCGATGAATGAACAAAAGTATGTGAATTATATTCAATACATATATAATTCCAATTAAACTGAACAACATTCCAGATAGCATAAATCCTTGCACATAAATCAACTTCAAAGGCAGTTCCAATTCCAATGGAGTTATAGAATCATCCCACTAAAAAACTCAATATGTTTGTATCCAATATTCAATACACAAAATGAGAAATAATTTGGATAACAATTTTCAAAAAGTTATTTAACATTACCCAAAAACAACGTCTATAAACTTATACTTCCATTAACCAAACAATTGAATAGATTAATCATATATTCTCCAAAAACAATCCAACAACCTAATTCACCATAAAAACTCAAAGAAAATTTCATTTCTTTCTGAAATTAACCTTATTCTTATTTCAAAAACAAAAACAAAATCTATATTATATATTCCATTAATCTAGAAAAGTATTAAACTTTATCAAAGTTATCATAAATCACTTTATCATCAAATTACTAATAAATATCAATGTAACTCATACTAAAAAAATTTAATTCATCAATATCAATCAAATATTTATTCCAACGAACCATTTTTTTCTCTTCATCAAACACATATTAACCCTAAGAGTTTTTTATCTTTTAATAATTTGTTATAATACCATCATAAAATATAATTATCACTAAACCAATTTTCAATTCTATCCTTACCAATAAATATATGGATAAATTATTTTTAAAAAAAATACTTCTATCCAATCCATAGATTATTAATATTAATATAATATATAGGGAAAACCATAATATCATTGATAAATATGATAATTCTATAAACTCAATACATAAAGACACAAATAATTCAACTCTTTCATAAAACATTACCTACAAATATTCTACATGTTACATGATTATTACTTCTTATAACATGGAATATGAGTCATTTTCAATGTATCATCAATTTCAATTTAATCATGTTTATTACGTTTAACAAAAAAAATTGTTAAATTGATTCAGACCTTTTTATGTCATTTTTAGTCTCTTCATCACAAATAAGAAATCCTTTACATATAAAACATTGTTAATTTAATTACTGGTTTTCCCCTTTGGTAATCAATTTTCTAAATTCTTATTGTGTGAATATTTAAAAAATTCCATCATATATTATACCTTATCTAAATCATTATTCACATCCATTATTTTAACATATCCATTCATTCTCCCATAGTAATTGACCTCTGTATTCTCTTTTTTCCCACAAATAAATCATCTTAATGTACCTTTGATACATTTATTTAGTTATTCATTCCTTATTTATGTTATAAAATAAATTGATTCCCCTCTCATATATCATCATTATTCTATGAAATATTATAAAGATCTAGTTTTTTATTATTTGATGTGTCAAGAAACTCACCTAGGTTCATATTTTTAAACATAAATTGAGGTATAATATTAGGCATAACCAAGGTATTTATTAATCAAAATTCTAACTCGATGGGTTTCTCCTCAAAATGAAAATCATATTGTCCTTTACAACCATTGTTAACAAGGATTATTCGTGTTCTATCTATCTAATAATACCAAAAACCATATTACAAACAACAATATTAATGGTGTGATAACATATAATATTAAGAAAAATATATAGGATTTCTAAATTATAAAACAAATATTTTCGATATATGAAACCTTAGGTTCATCATATGTTATCCATAATAATTATCTATTCCAATCCTTCATACTAATTCGTAAATAAAATTAGAATTATCCCAGACATATCCCATGATAGTTTCTAGCCATGTGTATAGTCTTATGCCCACTATTCTTGTACTACTGATGATATAGTTAGTACTAAATCCGCACCTTTTATAGTTGTTACCCCATTGTGAATTTATATTGAAACTACATCAACATAGTAGTATCTAGAATGGTGTGCATTTTCTAGAAAAAACCCAGAATATATACATTACCAAAGATTTAGTTCCTTACCCTTTATATATAATTATCCGTAGAGTTATCAAAAAAATATTATGCAATTCTAATCTCTCTAAACAAGTGAATGATTTTCTAATACAAACTTACAAGATCTATAAATTACATATATTAATATTTCATCATTTTAGAAAAATTATATTTAAATACCATATAAATTATTTTCCTATAATCATACTTTTTTGTTGTCTTTAAATAATAGATACATAATAATAATATTTTATGAATGATATTAAAAATATCCAAAAAGAATCTCTTCTCCTAAGTTTCATTACTTATTAACACCAAAACGAAATACCTTCTTCCTAACCTGGGGAATGGGATATGTAATCATTGTTGAGAATTTATTACCCATAATAGAATTCTTGGGATATAATATTCAATGATCATATGTAATAATTTCATGATCATAATTTTATGAGAATGGGATCTTAAATTTTGAAAATCATACCCATAAATTCATATAATTTAATTATTCCTTGAAGCTTTTGTACATTATAGGACATGAATCATGGGAGTATTAAAGATCATGATCAATTAGATATTAACACAGGTTTAAGAAAAAGTCATAAGATAGTGTCATAATGGTGTGGAATAATTATAATTATAGAAATAGTATTTCATTCGCCACAGCTAATACAACTATCACCTAGTGATCCTATATTTAAAAATGAAAAGAATAACAACTCAATTCTAATAGTCTGTTATGGGTAGCATCTACTATATAAACTCTTTTGTCATTACCCAATATATTGTTGGGTTATAATGAACACAATAATCACATGACCATAATTTATTCATACATATTATATCATAACATGAAACCATTTAGTTTAACATCACAAACAATATTGCATGATAACAGTAGCAGGCTCGATGGGACACATGGACTCATGAATGCCTACAAATATGACTAAGGCATCCAACTAGTAGCATGGGACTACAATAGTATAGTGGGGAGATGGTGACCTCATAATTTATGTTTCATAAAGGTTAGATGAAAAATAAATACTGGAATCTTAATAGATAAAAATGAGAAAAATAATTAAATAAATCAGATAGAAATAGTACATCAATCAAAAAGAGGAAAAATAAAAAAAATTAATTATTATTTTGGGAACTGTTGAAAATGATTTTATATATACATATATATAAAATAAAATAAAAAATATAATAGAAAATAACTCATAAAATCATGAGGTAAGTCTTGGTACCATTCTCTTAAGCTCCCATCGTGTAATCTTTCAAAAATCAAGAAGTTGGAGCTTTCGCTTTCTCCTACATATATCCATGAGGTTTTTTGGGTACTAAATAGAACCCTACACAACATGTGAGATACAATCACTAAAAAACCACTAATGATTTCTATAAGTATCCAGAATGTACATATAATTTAGTAGTGAAGAAATATAATAATGTAAAATAAGTAATGTAAACTATAAATGGTTGGTTGTGGTCCCTTAAGGACACCAGGCTAACAGTACATACTTCAACTCATGCAGGAAAAATTCTCAATAGATCTCACTATAAAAATATGTGTATATGTGTATATGCATATATTCATATATGTGATATATATGTAATGATGTATATATACATATATATACAAATATGGTGAAATCTAGGATGAAAAACTTATAAATTAGTATGGGATACCATCCTGAGTATCATAAATCATATGGGACAACATTCCCAACTATCAAAGGTAAATTGGTCACCATTGATGAGTGTAACTAGTGTATTAGAAGTCATGTATGAGTATCATATGTATATGGGACACGATTACTGGATTTTATAATAGTATAGACTCCTTCCCCAGAATCAAAAGTAATAATTAGACTAATAGGGATTAGTATGAGACATTATATTGTTTATAATTAATTTTTGATCCATATAAAATATAGGTGTAATCATTTTTTGTATACAAATTTTGATGTAGTATCACTACTCACATTCCATTATATTGATTATATTTATTTCAACTAAATTCCAAGAGAAATAAATTTAGGGGTGGTTCATTTATATAAGAGTTTATAATTCCATGTAAATACCATAGGCACACCGCAAGGTGTGGAATTAGCCAATGCAGGCCTATGACAACAAGAACTATGAGGAACAATGTAATTTCATTCAAGGGTAAAAACATAATTAAGGGTTAAATTTATTTCTATGTAACACACTTAAAATAAATTGTGTGACATCATAATTAGTATTATAAAAAATTACCTGAGTTATAATCACAATACCATATTTCTTAAGCATATTGTGTATGTATCTTCATATATCATCCCTTGATTCAGACTAGAATGAGAAGGAATAGAGGAATATTGAAATACCTTTGAAATAGTTTATATAATCTCCATCCAAAATATCAGTAAATAAGTTTATATAATATAAGAAAAAAAGTAAGTGTATTGAAGCACTTATCAATTTGGATACAATGTGACTAATGGTGACTTGATCATATTACATATAAGGAGGTATCCTCAAAACCTAGGTATGAGGTGAAGAGGAAGCTCCCCTGTGTATGATGTTGTGCAGAAGGATGGAGTGTGGGAAAAATAATGGTTCTTCCCTTGATAATAAAATATTCTATGATATATTCATGATGTGAATATCACATTAATCATGAATTTCTCTAGTTTTTCCCATCTACAGATAACATGTTCACATTGTGTATGGGGTTTAGCCAGACCAATTCATTTCATGAATAGAATTCACATCGTGAATTGAATTCACATCGTGAATTGAATTCACATCGTGAATTGAATTCACATTGTGAATTTGTTCCATATCCATCATCCAAAACCTTACTATCTTCTTCCTATAAAAATTTAACCATCTAAAATTAATGGTCACATGGTCAAAGCCTAAAGACCAAAACAATGATGGTTACCAGAATATGAAGTATCCATACAGCATAATAATAATTGCATGGTTCTTATAGTCATATACCCTTAAATTAACTCACCCATGAGTTTCCCTTCCAAGGGTATGAAATATTCGTCAGAGAATAACTCTAGACACTAAAATTTAATTTTTTCCAATCTCTCTCATGTTTTATCATATACATAGTATGATATTCATAGCACATGTACTAGAAGAATAAACTATCCTTGAAAATCCTTACTAGTCCAATCAATAATATGAATAACATATTTCTCAAAATAATTATAATGATCTACCTCAGTATCCTCATTATCAAATGTATGATATATGTCATCATGATATTAAATTTTATTTGATATATATATTATTTCATTTATGACTCAGTAAACTAGAAAAAAATGTATCTGATAGGAAACTATCCCAATATCTACAATATAACCTAAGGGCCAACATTAGAAATTGATATGTTTCCATATCTCTAAATATTATTTTTTCCAAGTATCTGTGAAACATATATGAAAAAATCAACTTCAAACTCAAACTACAGAGGTCATTGATTGATATTAATGTAATATTTATATCCAGACTTCGAAGTATCCATATTCTTCTAGATATGTTGTACCAACTATGAAGTCTCTTGAATGATACATGGTCCATGTATCAATGCCTCTCCCCTCTCTAACTAGAACAAGAGAGAACGACATGGAATTCCATATAAAGCCTTATATATATCCAACTATCTTGTTCACATGTTGTTATTTTTATGAGAAAATTAATGATATATATATATATATTCTTCCCCAGAACCTATAAATTTGAGGATACCATTCTAAAACATGTCTCTTATTAACTATATCATCTACTCAAATCGGTCATTCGTTAAATGGTGGTACAATCCACTCATAAGTACATATGTACCCAATTTTTTCTATGGCCCTAGTGGTAACCTTAACATGAATTGGGAAACCCTTTCAAAAATTATAGTATGAGTCACCACACAAAATCATATAATTTCATGGACAAATTGTCTTCCAATATCTTCCATTGAAAATTTATCCCGAAAAAGGAATAAAATGTTTGACCATCATCGCCCAATCCATGACTACCCAAACTGCTTCCTTACCTCAAGGTGGAATTGGAAAACTGTCAATAATCCATATTTTCATCATCCCATTTCCATTCGATAATCGATAATGATTGTAAAAATCCAAAATTCCACTATTACTCTTCCTATTCATACTGACAGGTGGAATGCTTATTGATAAAACATGTGAATTAATGTTTTATACTAGTCCACCAATACTAGATGAACATGTCTTGGTATATCCATAAAATCACTGGACGTACTTCCCACTATGAATCATGGGATTCACTAATAAGTTTATTTTATATGTTTGTATTAACCCATTAATTCCCAAAAACTAGTAGGATCTCATCTCCATTGATATACCAACCTATTATTAGATCCCCATATAAAATTCTCTCCCATAATACTAATCCCTTATGATCAGATAAATTTTTCCTCTTTACTCTATCCAAAAGTGATGAGGTTACTTTAATATATGTAAAGAACACTTATAATTAACTCAAAACCCACTAGATTCATCTCATAAATTATACTCATCAACAACCTTTCATCACTGTCCTCCTTATCAGAATATGTTATTGTCTCTTGGGTTACAACAACAACAACTATGTTTCCCTTATTATGTGTATAGTCATGGTCAAAGTTGAAGGATGTGAGATATTTTACCCACCGTCTTTGATTGAGGTTCAATCCACACAATATAAAAATAAATTTGAGGATTTTTTTATCCAAAAATAGCACAAAACTCTCTCCCATCATGTAATGTCTCAAATAATGTAAGGCATGACCTAATGATACTATTTAGTGATCATACATTGGGTAATGAATCTTGTGTAACCTTAAATGAAGAGAATTGTATAAAAATATGATCCTACTATAATTGAAATATTCCTAGCCCAATACATGAAGCCTCAGAAAAAATTATATGTCCTCTTCCCGGATCATGAAGAATTAGAACTTGTGCAGAAGTCAGTATTCCTTTCATCTCCTAAAAGGCTATCTTGCATAGTTAAGACCATAATAATTTGACATTACATTTAACTAATATAGTAATATGTGATGTAAGGTGTGATAATTCCTTTTTAATTTACATATAATTTCTCTCTAGGCCTAATTAATATTATATGTAAAAGGTATTATCAGGATTTTTCCAGGAATCAATCGTGGTCCCCTTCTCTCAGAACTGGAAAAAGTGCCATTTTGATGGTTCATTTGTGACGGGATCCCATTGCAAATGTTCTTTGGCGATGGGGTAGCATCGCAAATGGACTTTCCAGAAAAGGGCATTAGAAATATTACGTTTCGCAATAGACCATCACAATAATTTGATATTTGCGATGGTATATGAGTCCTTTGCAAATAAATTTGATGAAATTTTTCAAAACCCATTTATTATGGCCAGCCACCCATCAAAAATATTTTTTCTGCACTATTTTAAAAACTTTTTTGCAACTAACTGTCGCAATTTGTATTTGCAACGGACCATCGCAAATTCATTGAAAAAAACAAAAAACAAATTAACCATTTTGTGACAGACCGTCGTAATTAATATCTATGATGTGCTCGACGTAAATAGTTGAAAAAAATAAAAATAAATATTTAATATCATATTACTAAAAATATAATATTATTAATAATATAATATTATTATAAATGAGATCATAATATTAATATTAGTAGAATAAAATTATTTATCAAACAATTTTAATAATAATAATAATATAATATTAGTATAAATTTAATAAAAATATTTATATTTGTAAAATAAAACTAATTATAAAATAGTTAAATAATATAATAATATTATTAACAATATAAATGAGATAATAATATTAATATTTGTAATATAATAAAAACCACTATATTTTCAAATATATTAAAATATTTAAATTAATAGAAATTATATTTTAAAAAATTAAAAAAATAATAAAAATTGTAATATTTGAGACATTTTAAAAATTCCATATTTAAAATATTAAATAGTTAATATTAAAAAAATTACATTCAAATGTTTTATTATAAAATAATAATTCATCACTGAGGGGAAGGGACTTCTGGAGGAGCTGTAGGAGATGGTAGATGGAACTCAAATTTATTATGATTTATTACTAAATAAACATAAATAATAATAATTATTAATAATTATTCCAAATTATTACTAATTAATACTAATTATTACTAATTAATAGAGATTATTATTTATTTACCATAAGTATTAGTAGTTAATACTAATTAATAAAAAATTATTATGATTATTAATAATTATTACAAATTAATGCTTATTAATCTTAATTATAACTAATTAATCCTTATTAATACGAATTAATCTTAATTATTACTAATTAATCCTAAATATTTCTAATTATTCATAATTATTACTAATTAATCCTAATTAATACTAATTAATCCTTATTATTACTAATTAATTTTAATTATTACTAATTAATCCTAATTATTACTAATTAATCCTAATAATTACTAATTAATCTGAATTATTTTAAATATACCCTAATCATTACTAATTAATCATAATTATTACTAATAATTACAAATTATTTATTGTTATTACAATTTATTAATATTTATTTCAAATTTTTACTATTTTTTACTAATTATTACTAATTATTACTAATTATTACTAATAAATCCTAAATATTAGTATATATTAATAATTATTACTAATTATTACTAATTATAACAATTTATTTCTAATTATTTCTAATTATTACAAATTATTATTAATTATTAAAAAAATCTTACACATTATTGCTAATTAATCTAAATTAAACATAATTATTACAAATTATTTCAAAAAAATCTGAATTTCTTCCATTTATTACAAATTATTTATATTTAACCATAATTATGACTAATTTATGCTAATTAATACTAATTTTTACTAATTTTTTCAAATTATTCTTAATTATTTCTAATTATTACAATATATTACTAATTATTACAAATTATTGATAATTAATTTTAATTATTACTAATTATTTCTAAATAAAGATAATTAATCCTATTTATTACTAATTATTGATAAATAATCTTAATTATTACTAATTATAATTAATCATTACTAATGTATCCTAATTTTTAATAATTAATCCTAATTATTTCTAATTATTACTATTTTTACTAATTATTACTATTTTATAAATTTTATTTCTAATTATTGATAATTATAGATAATTATTACTAATTATTGATAATTATTACTAATTATTGATAATTATTACTAATTATTGATAATTATTACTAATTATTACTAATTATTGGTAATTATTTCTAAGTATTACTAATTATTTCATATTATTTCTAATTAATTTTTTAATTTTTTTATTTATTTCAAATTGTTATTAATTATTTCAAATTATTATTAATTATTATTAATGATTACTAATTATAACAATTTATTACTAATTATTAAAACTTATTACTAATATTTACAATTTATTATTAATTATTACAGTTTATTACTAATTATTATAATTTATTACATTTTGTTAGTAATTATTACTTATTATTAAGTAATACAAATTATTACTAATTATTAGTAATTAATACCAATTAATACAATTTATTACAATTTAATACAAATTATTACTAATTATTACTAATTATTACAAATTAATAGAAGTTACAATTAATTAATACTAATTATTAATAATTATGACTAATTATTAATAATTAATACTAATTTCTACTAATTAATCTTTATTAATCCTAATTGATAATAATTAGTATGAATTAGTCTAATTATTGCTAATTATGATTAATTTTTACTAATTATTTCATAATATTATTAATGATTCTAATTATTCTTAATTATTCCGAATTATTCCTAATAATTAACAGTTATTACAAATTGTTACAAATTATTTCTAATTATTCCAATTTATTTCATATGATTCTTAATTATTTCTAAACATATCAAATTATTACAAATAATTTATAATTATTACAATTTATTACAATTTATTACATTTTGATACTCAATATTTCAATTTATTACTAATTATTTCAATTTATTACGAATTATTTAAATTTATTATTAATTAATGCTTAGATATAACTATTCATAAAAATAAATACTGATAAAATTGATATCTAATTTTAATTTTATTAAATTTCTTTTATTTAACAAATATTATAAAAAAATTTAGAAAAATTAACTAAACAATAAAAAATAGACATATACCTCGAAACTGATGATTTCATGGCACAAAGTCGTAGATTATGCTTCTATTTAAACGTTTAAACTATGAAAAAATTTAGAAAAAAAAATTTCCAGAAGGGGTAGAGAGAGAAGCTGAGAAAAGAGTAAAATGATAGGAAAATAGTTCAAGTATATAGAGGTTAGATAATTTGTGATGGGCTTATTTGCGATGGGCTACCCATCGCAGAGTGTGGCATATGCGACTTTAATAGGAACCCATCATAAATACCATTACCTGCGGTTTGGCGTGTATTTCATGACAATCCTTTATCAATGGGTCCCCCCCCAACGCAATTATTAATTATTTACAACATGCTAATTTTCTAATTGTAAATAACCCCTTTCAATGGATTAATTGCGATTGGCCCCAAACCCATTGCAAATGATCAATTTTTCCATAGTGATTGTTTCAAATGATACTCTTGTGATTGAGATATTGTGACACATAAAGTGAGCCTTTTCAATCCAGAATTGGAAATTAGTGAGCATAGGGTGCAGATAATTCTCTCTTAGTGTATTCAATATAATGTCAAATCATTTAATATGGTCATGTCAATTATGTGAATATAACACAATATCTTTCACAAAGACTTCTATAAATGATTCTTGATATAGTAGGAAACCCCGATTCGTCAATGATGTTAAAAGAGCATGCACATTCTTCAAACTGAAAGGTGTGACCAAATACTCTTATAAATTTTACTGACTTCAAAATTCCATTCACGGTATATCTGAAGGTCTTAATCTTACCAGATGGTAGCCTATCCTCAAATCTATTTTGGAGAATATATTTTCTCCTCATAACTTTTCGAAGAGGTCATCGATAAAATGTTGTGGATGCTGGTTCCTAATCATTAGCTTCTTAAACTAATGATAATCTACACAAATTATGAGGGTATATTCAATCATCGTGGAAAACAGAATAGGTGAACTACATGGTAGTTTTGTGGGACATATAAAACCCCTTTCCTCCAAATCCTCTAACTATCTCTTGAGAACAAACAACATAGTAACATCAATCATATATAAATTAATCGGTAAAAGGGTTGATATTAGCACTAGCCCAATTGGAAAGACTACATCTCTCTCAAGAGGTAGTCTAGAAATTTTTTAGGCCTGGAGTATCTAAAGTGATCAACTTTCGAGGGGAAATTATCTTGATGTATAACCTGATCGTCTAGTAAAACACTAAAAATATAGATTTCCACTCCACTCAATCCATAATTCTGTGGTCCATATCAACATTCATGGAGATTCCATTAACCCTTAACTATAACACATACACCCTTTGGTGATTTAAAGGATACCCTCTGGAGATATCATTCCACATAGTCATGGTAAGGAACCAATCAATCCATCCTGATAATGATGATGAAACTTGTCATATTGTGGAAGAAGAGGTTCCAAAAAACTATTTCCACCTACCTCAAGGGAGAACTCATTACACCAGAATACACTATCTCAAAGTATACCCAAAGGAATGTCAATGGTCATCATCCCACCATAGTACCAAATTCCATGTCTAAAACATTTCATAATTACTATATACATAAACAAATTCAAAGATATAGTATCAAATAATAATGAAAATAATTTAGAGGATAAAATAATAGTACTGATAATTGTCGAATGTCTGGTTCACTGCTCATTGTAAAATGATGAACTTCATTGTTATAACCATATTTATGGCCCTAGGATACCACCTGATTTCTCAAAGCATATCTTCCCAATTGAAGATTATACATCTGAATCCTGGCTACTTCGACTATAATAAACACCTCTGCATGAGGATCTTTTAATATTCCATCTACCCTCTTGGTCAGTTTGTAATGATCTCACTCTCAAAGGATGACATGGAACGGATTATATCCTACTAGTAATATATGGTAGGGTTTTGTAAAAACAATATTGATTCCCGAACATGATATAGACTTGGGACTCAATTGGGTATTTGAAACTCAGGGGATTAAAATTCCCTTTCTTCCCACACTAGTCAAAAAACATGTAACCATTAGTGGGTGTCATCTGTTTGTTGATTCCCCCACATACAGTCCCACAATGATGATTCCTATCACTATTTTGAAAACATCTATATCTCAGTTCAAAACAACTATGGGCCAAACAATTTTCTTCTTTTAATTTCCACTCAGTTATTGTTTATTGGTATACTCATCCCTAAATGGGGGTCAAATGAAAAAAAACCTAATATTAGATAGCATATACAATACCATTTTCCAAATGTCTTGATGTCACCAAATCATCCCCTACAAGAGTCATTGATATGTGTTTGAACTCCCTGAAGTGAAAAGGATAGTCAATCACTGACCTTGCACCTTACTATAGATACATAAACCCTATAACTTGATCCACTATCAATATCTATGGAGTCAAATGGTCATATAAAATAATATAAATCACATCCCATACAATAGCCTACTGATGATATTCCTGGTGGAAAACATTTCACTATCACATAGAATAATCTCAAAGAGTATATGTTGTGTGATTCACTCACCTCCCCGGAGGTGTCTAATGGTTCTCGTACATAGTCCAAATGGGATCTATCCATGAGTGTGAAACCTAAGGACCTTCATCCCCTAAAAACATGGGGGGATACTACTACTAGAATTACTTGATCAACTCTTCCATAATTTGGTTACATTTTAGGGCTCCTTACCTAGTTTTCATAAGACACAAGAATATATCTTGTAACTAGGAGTCATCATCCATGTTGGGAATATATGAGGTTTTGACGGGGGAGCTACTAAAGGTAACACCGGTGGATCTACATCCACCCTACTACCATACGTATTGAGGATATCATGGGGAAATAATTCTAAAAATATCAATAAAATCCTCAGAAAGAATTTTATAATGAATTAATCAGTAGGTATAATAATATAACATATATAAAGACCTTCTATTCAAAAGTCACACCCCTCTACCTACACCTATATCTAGGTATGACCAATGAAAAAATCATAAGAAACAACAATATACATTGGAGACATTGCACAACTGTGGTTCTGTCAGGATTATGTTCTTTTTTAGAAGTCTGGGGTCCAATTATATATAGTTAATTTACATGTATGGATGAACACACACATTACGATGATATGTGAGTCCCCATTTAACCCCAACCATTTCATTTTACAAGTTAAACTCATTTATGTTTGTAATTATATATATATAAATATTTTTTAGGGTTTAATTATATAGATCCCAACTTCAAATTTATAAACACCCAAAATCATTATAAATTTAACATTGGTGTCCATTTAATGAAAACAGTAAACATGTTCCGTCCCTTGCATCCAATGGTCCACAACTCATCATTACATAATTGAATTCTTAAAATTTCATCCCCAAGCTATGCAGAAAAACATTGTTACATTGATGCAGTCAATTTAAGTAACAAATTATGTTTATCATTCCCCTATAAAAAATAGTATAATTTGATATATATATATATATATGTGTTTGTGTGTGTGTGTGTGTGTGTGATTCAAGTCACTCAAAGAACCCACTGGAAATATAAGTAATGATATACACATATATATAATGGCATAAAGCATGAAATTCTAATGTCTTTATGTCTATGATTTTGTATGATTCAACACAACATTTCCATTTGATCCATGGATAAAATTAAATCAACCATCATAATATCAATAGACAACAAATGTATTGTTTATCACCCAATTTTGAAATAAAAACAATGGTAATTAGAAGAATCCAAAATAGAAGATCATATCTATGATAATTTTCATTCCCTATATGCATGGGTTAAAACCTACTAAGTTGAGTCTCATTAAAAATTTATGACAGGTTGTAGTCTCTAATCAATCAACACAAAATAACAAGGAAAAGAAATGAAACCTCTGATACCACATTGTGACCTCCAAACTTGGATCACATTATAATATAATCTAACCTAGTGTCCCACATGGCCTTAGGTGTGCCTACTAGTTTTCTTGAGGCTTCCAACTATATGTGATTATATATAGTGGTATATTGGAGACACTATACCTCATAATCAATGTAGAATAGTAGTGAGATAACAACTAAATAGTAAAAGCATAATAAGCTCAAAAATACTTGTTGAAGTAAATAAATTAGATAGTAATAGTACATCAATGTAAAATAAGATCCATATCAAAAATTAAGGGTATTCCATGGAGATATCAAAAATTTAGGCATACATACATACATGTACATTATAATGAAACAAATACTAATAATGATTTCCTGTATCCCCATGATCCAAGGATCAGTACAGTTCACCAATGCTCTCATTTTTTAAATAAACACACATCGAAGACCATACATTTTTCCTTGTCCATATATGTATCCATGAGGTTTGTCTAGGTACCAAAATGCCACACAAATAGGGTGTGAGATTCAATCAGTAGTTCACTACCAATAGTGTCTAATATAATCTAGCCTAGGCATAAAATATGAGTAGTGTAAATATATAATAATGGTTATGAGGTAATGTAAACTATAAATGTTTTTCTCTAGATCCTTAATGTATTTTGACTAACAATACCTACTTTGGACCATTCCATGAAAACAACTAAACAAATGTCACCACAAACATATAGTTATAATTGTACATGAATTTATGTTTATATATGTGGTATATGTTTATTAAAATTAATATCTATATATATTCATATTTACTGATATCCAAGACTCATGGAATAACTTAGAAATCCATTTATAGTTAATAGATTTTCATAAAGTAGTAGGAGACATTGTTCCCATGTATAAAAAATTATAAGGTTCTTCATCCCCAAAAATCAAAGGAATATGGAATTTCATTCAAAGTAATCATTTTTTTATGGGACACCATAATGAAATATAATATTATTAAGGATGACATGCATGAGTATCATTTTTACATGGGATTCCATGATTGAATTCCATATCATTAGGGATGGCATGATTGAGAATCATAAGAAATAAGAATATCAATGGGATTTAGCATGATCCATTACATAGTTAGTAATTCATTAGAGTTCTACATAAAACATATGGGTAACGAATTTTATAAAAACTAGATGAAAAGGTCAAAAAACACACTTTCCATTTAATTAATTATATCTATTTCATCACAATTTCTCACAAAACCACTTTGGAGGTGGTTCTGTCACAAAACTGTTTATAATACAAGTCAATTCCATTGGAACACAACATTGGGTGGAATTAGTCGATGTGCATTTATTCCAACAAGCATAAGGTGGCACAAAGTCAATTATATCATGGTTAACAAATTAATGAAGGGATAAATATATTTATTAGGAATGAATGAGAAAAAATCTGTGTGTGAAATCAAAACGCACAATATAAATAAGTAGACTTTATGTATAATCACTAGACCACCTAACATATGCATGTTATAGATGCCTCATTTGTATCATCCCTTGATTAATCCCATAATGATAGGGAATTGGGGAATGAAATACCATTAACATCTATCATATTTTCTCTCATAAAAAGATCACTGAAGAAGTGGAGTTACACTACTAAATGAAATAATTGGATATACGAATTTACCGATGTAGATCTAATATGAAGACTTATGGATTGATCAGGGTTTGGATGATGAATTTACAAAAAAAAACCTAGATCTAAGGTGAATATAAATCTCCCCCATGTGATCTGGTATGCAAAAAGAAGTAGGGATGGAAAAATAAGGGTTTTTACGATCATGAAATCAATATGCCGTGAAATATTCATTACATGAATATAATTCATGTCCAAAATTTATTTGGTTTCACTTATCCAGGAAATACCATTTCACGTCATGTATGGTGTCTATACAGACGAATTCATTCCATGAATTACATTCACATTATGAATTTTTTCTATAACAATGATGCATGGAACTTTTTTTCCCTTGTAATACATTAAAATATGTCTAGTAATGTTTCTAGATCCATGCACTACGATGAAATATGATTATGAGGCCCAGTGTGTCTTGAATTAATTTAATAAAAATATTAAATATTATTTATATTTTATATACATAATTTTTTATATATATTTGGATAACTCTAAAATATATTATTGGATTGAAAATCAAAACCCATTAATGAATCTGCAATCCGAGGTTGACCATGCGCTATACCTAAAGATGGTCCGTATGGGGAATAACATATAACATTCATTGGTAGATGTGTTTAAATTAAATTAATTGATTATTAAAATTATTTAATATATATGAAATGATATAAACGACCCAATAAATATGATACTATAGATAATATCCAATTTTAGTCATATAAATTCGTGAATTTTGAGAGGAGGGTTATACCATCACTTCATTGGAAAACTGAGATCGAACAATGATGAGCCTCCATATCAAGGAAAATTGAGATGTTGCAAATGCAGCAGATATTCATCATTCATTGTAAAGTCTATTCATTGTCAAATATGATCCAATATCATTCTAAGACTCGTCACATGTGTATTTCAACCCTTATTATTAAATTATTGTGAATGATCATTATTATCCCTTTTAAAAACTCCAATTTATATCGTTTTCATGCACCAACATATTGGATTTAATTAATTTATTTGATTAACACTTATTTTTTCGATTTTCTCACCCTGGATATCCCTCATTTGAAATCTTTATCAAATAATTATTTTACAATTATTTTTTCACATCAATTTATAATTAATTCTCCCCAATGATCATCACATTCTACGCCATTTTATCTTGGATTCAAAATTTGACTATTTCCAGGTGGGGACGAGCATTATCAAAATATCTTATTAGTGGTAGATTAACATTTTTTTAATAGATAAATGATTTGGGGATGGATTAGGATATGTTTCAGGATTTGAGTGATGACTCTCATCGATACGGGATTCATAAATAATTATCATAGGGAAATAATAGAGACATCATCTTGAGGGCTTCGTTCTGGTGAATAAGAACACATTTTTCACCCAATAGATGGATAGAAACCATATTTGGAGGTGTTTCCCATGGATTTTAGGTGTTGTTCAGGCAGAAATATTAGTGGAGATGTCAGATCCAGAATGCGTGGAGAAATTTTGTGTTTCATTAAGAAGCATGGCTATACTTTATGTATTCTGAATAATACATTGAGTGTAACCCACTAATTGTGGATCCTAGGGTTTCCAGGTGAGTTAAATATCACATAATGTGTAAGACCCACACACTATATATGAATCAATGCTACTTACCTGATATGTACTTTGGGAGTTCATGATCATTAGAATGATGAGGAACATTCCAAGTACTACAACATGTCTACAGTACACAAACATGTCTCCAATGACATAGAAAGGACCTCATGCGGGATGAAAACCCATGTATCAAAGTACATGGTCATAAGATATATTACATATATATGTTAAGGAACACAGGAAGGATCCAATGGGGTTGGGGTATGTTGTCTAGTCCCATTATATTCAATGTAGGGAAACATGGGAATAGGTCATTGATCTTGTATTTAAATATAAAGGTTGAAGGGAGGGACCACAGGTAGTGTGGGTCCCCGTACATACCATGTACCATACATTTTCAGGAAACATCTACCTGCCTTATCAACTTCTTATAGACTCAGCATTTGGAACAAAAGTATATAATCCTGAGTGTTTTTTCCCATGGAAAAAGATGGATCACCCCAAAAGTGTTAGGTAATATATCATCTCCTTATCCATAATTATAGTGTAACCCACCTACTGGAACAGGTAATGCGTCCTCCACCAAGATAGTGTAACACACCTGATGAATTATGGCATGGGTCCTCTATCTATCTACCCATGTAGTGGATCGCTCCTATGGAATCGTTATATGGTCCCCCTTCCACTAGAGGGGAAACCTCCTATGACATCAAGGCATGGATCCTCTACCACTAGTGTGGAACCCTACTATGGAGTCATAACATGGGTCCTATGCTACTAGAGTGAAACCCTCTATAAAATTTAGGGCATGATGCCTCTACTATTATAGCTTAAACCTCATATTAAAATATAGAATGATATATATATCTATCTATAAATTTAAACACTCCTATTGTACCATGGAATGGGTCCTTAAACTAATTATTATGTCCCCTCAACTATGTGGCATAATGGTGGGGTGAGGCTTGTTATGATTGTTTCTTCACCCCGATGTGCATAATGTTTGGAATCATTGATAGATACTTGGAACTAAGGATGGAATCTTTTCTCGATCTGATGTGTCAGATAGAGATCCCTTTTTCATGCATTTTGGATTCATTTTTTGAGAATATATATATATATATATAAATCCATAATCCTATATTTTTTTACTAAATTTATAGGGGTTGAGTTTTTTTATTCCTATTGGGTCACTTACTACCCCATTATATATTGAGGTGTATTATTGGGTATGTATATACTCAACCATGAATGGTATTTTCTCAGATGTGTCTTGTATTCTTGTAGATGGTGGATAGGATGTTTATGATTATAGAGGATCAAAGGGATATCCTGGTCCATTTTTTCATATACTGTTCTTGGGGAATATAGATTCAGATCCATGCTCTCTTATCTCCTTATTTCACTATTTTTCAGGTTAGGAAATCTTTCTTTTTGGCTGTGTATTTCACCATTATTCCTTTTTAAATTATGTTATTATAGTACTATATTTCATAATGGTTTTTCAGGAATGGTTTAATCTGTATATGTTACTTAATGTTCTCTTGTTACTAAGAACTTCTATATAGAGATTATTAGTTGTGTTTATATGGGTACATAGGAAATGGCCTCCCATGTTATTCATGACTTTTATCACATTTTTCGGTAATAGTCTATGGAGGATTTCTTGGGGTGGTTTTGGATCATTCTCTTTTGGTTGGGGTTATAAAAAACTGGTAGAAAAGTAGTTCATTCCATGGGATGGTGTTTAGAGTAGTCCTAATATAATGATTTGGTATGGATTTAGGTAAATAGTTTCACAGTGTCTCTAGTGCATCATTCAATCAAGGGAAACTAAGAATGTTGAGGTGGGTGGAACATCCATTCACCTAGACTCCTAATATCTACCAATCAACTAAGAATTCTACTATTTGGGTTTCAAGGAAAAATGGTACAATCATCATACAAGATTAAATATCTTGAATATCCTTCTTGAGTCATCTCGCAATATATATATGTTCATATTTCCATATTATGTCTTGAATAAATTTTCAAGATTCCTATGTAAGGACAACTATTCAGGATAAATATTTCGTATAAAGATGAATATATGATGAGTGATGAGGAATAATTTCATGGACCATTTGTAGAGAACTTTCTTCCATGTGCCTAGGTATCAGCACCCCACCTATTGAGAGTAAAATTAAACTATTAGATCATCCATATAATGTATGCAGTCTTTGAGCACTCCTGAAGCACTCGATCTAGAGGCCATAGAGGTTCCACTGTGATCCAGATCCCCAGGCGGTAAAGGATTGGCTTGAGTTAGTGATTAGACTTCTCCTGATTATATAGACAGTGAATCCTAATTTGGTTTCTCTAAAAGACAACCTTTTTTCCCTTGATCATATTAGACCAATTATAATATAGTAACACATATGCATGACGAATTGACAATCTCTTGGAGAATCTTAGAGAAGTGGTTTCATGAGGAGTGCTACAACTCATTGTTTGGCTTCGTTCAACAACCTTTCATCACTGTCCTCCTTATCAGAATATGTTATTGTCTCTTGGGTTACAACAACAACAACTATGTTTCCCTTATTATGTGTATAGTCATGGTGAAAGTTGAAGGATGTGAGATATTTTACCCACCGTCTTTGATTGAGGTTCAATCCACACAATATAAAAATAAATTTGAGGATTTTTTTATCCAAAAATAGCACAAAACTCTCTCCCATCATGTAATGTCTCAAATAATGTAAGGCATGACCTAATGATACTATTTAGTGATCATACATTGGGTAATGAATCTTGTGTAACCTTAAATGAAGAGAATTGTATAAAAATATGATCCTACTATAATTGAAATATTCCTAGCCCAATACATGAAGCCTCAGAAAAAATTATATGTCCTCTTCCCGGATCATGAAGAATTAGAACTTGTGCAGAAGTCAGTATTCCTTTCATCTCCTAAAAGGCTATCTTGCATAGTTAAGACCATAATAATTTGACATTACATTTAACTAATATAGTAATATGTGATGTAAGGTGTGATAATTCCTTTTTAATTTACATATAATTTCTCTCTAGGCCTAATTAATATTATATGTAAAAGGTATTATCAGGATTTTTCCAGGAATCAATCGTGGTCCCCTTCTCTCAGAACTGGAAAAAGTGCCATTTTGATGGTTCATTTGTGACGGGATCCCATTGCAAATGTTCTTTGGCGATGGGGTAGCATCGCAAATGGACTTTCCAGAAAAGGGCATTAGAAATATTACGTTTCGCAATAGACCATCACAATAATTTGATATTTGCGATGGTATATGAGTCCTTTGCAAATAAATTTGATGAAATTTTTCAAAACCCATTTATTATGGCCAGCCACCCATCAAAAATATTTTTTCTGCACTATTTTAAAAACTTTTTTGCAACTGACTGTCGCAATTTGTATTTGCAACGGACCATCGCAAATTCATTGAAAAAAACAAAAAACAAATTAACCATTTTGTGACAGACCGTCGTAATTAATATCTATGATGTGCTCGACGTAAATAGTTGAAAAAAATAAAAATAAATATTTAATATCATATTACTAAAAATATAATATTATTAATAATATAATATTATTATAAATGAGATCATAATATTAATATTAGTAGAATAAAATTATTTATCAAACAATTTTAATAATAATAATAATATAATATTAGTATAAATTTAATAAAAATATTTATATTTGTAAAATAAAACTAATTATAAAATAGTTAAATAATATAATAATATTATTAACAATATAAATGAGATAATAATATTAATATTTGTAATATAATAAAAACCACTATATTTTCAAATATATTAAAATATTTAAATTAATAGAAATTATATTTTAAAAAATTAAAAAAATAATAAAAATTGTAATATTTGAGACATTTTAAAAATTCCATATTTAAAATATTAAATAGTTAATATTAAAAAAATTACATTCAAATGTTTTATTATAAAATAATAATTCATCACTGAGGGGAAGGGACTTCTGGAGGAGCTGTAGGAGATGGTAGATGGAACTCAAATTTATTATGATTTATTACTAAATAAACATAAATAATAATAATTATTAATAATTATTCCAAATTATTACTAATTAATACTAATTATTACTAATTAATAGAGATTATTATTTATTTACCATAAGTATTAGTAGTTAATACTAATTAATAAAAAATTATTATGATTATTAATAATTATTACAAATTAATGCTTATTAATCTTAATTATAACTAATTAATCCTTATTAATACGAATTAATCTTAATTATTACTAATTAATCCTAAATATTTCTAATTATTCATAATTATTACTAATTAATCCTAATTAATACTAATTAATCCTTATTATTACTAATTAATTTTAATTATTACTAATTAATCCTAATTATTACTAATTAATCCTAATAATTACTAATTAATCTGAATTATTTTAAATATACCCTAATCATTACTAATTAATCATAATTATTACTAATAATTACAAATTATTTATTGTTATTACAATTTATTAATATTTATTTCAAATTTTTACTATTTTTTACTAATTATTACTAATTATTACTAATTATTACTAATAAATCCTAAATATTAGTATATATTAATAATTATTACTAATTATTACTAATTATAACAATTTATTTCTAATTATTTCTAATTATTACAAATTATTATTAATTATTAAAAAAATCTTACACATTATTGCTAATTAATCTAAATTAAACATAATTATTACAAATTATTTCTAAAAAATCTGAATTTCTTCCATTTATTACAAATTATTTATATTTAACCATAATTATGACTAATTTATGCTAATTAATACTAATTTTTACTAATTTTTTCAAATTATTCTTAATTATTTCTAATTATTACAATATATTACTAATTATTACAAATTATTGATAATTAATTTTAATTATTACTAATTATTTCTAAATAAAGATAATTAATCCTATTTATTACTAATTATTGATAAATAATCTTAATTATTACTAATTATAATTAATTATTACTAATGTATCCTAATTTTTAATAATTAATCCTAATTATTTCTAATTATTACTATTTTTACTAATTATTACTATTTTATAAATTTTATTTCTAATTATTGATAATTATAGATAATTATTACTAATTATTGATAATTATTACTAATTATTGATAATTATTACTAATTATTGATAATTATTACTAATTATTACTAATTATTGGTAATTATTTCTAAGTATTACTAATTATTTCATATTATTTCTAATTAATTTTTTAATTTTTTTATTTATTTCAAATTGTTATTAATTATTTCAAATTATTATTAATTATTATTAATGATTACTAATTATAACAATTTATTACTAATTATTAAAACTTATTACTAATATTTACAATTTATTATTAATTATTACAGTTTATTACTAATTATTATAATTTATTACATTTTGTTAGTAATTATTACTTATTATTAAGTAATACAAATTATTACTAATTATTAGTAATTAATACCAATTAATACAATTTATTACAATTTAATACAAATTATTACTAATTATTACTAATTATTACAAATTAATAGAAGTTACAATTAATTAATACTAATTATTAATAATTATGACTAATTATTAATAATTAATACTAATTTCTACTAATTAATCTTTATTAATCCTAATTGATAATAATTAGTATGAATTAGTCATAATTATTGCTAATTATGATTAATTTTTACTAATTATTTCATAATATTATTAATGATTCTAATTATTCTTAATTATTCCGAATTATTCCTAATAATTAACAGTTATTACAAATTGTTACAAATTATTTCTAATTATTCCAATTTATTTCATATGATTCTTAATTATTTCTAAACATATCAAATTATTACAAATAATTTATAATTATTACAATTTATTACAATTTATTACATTTTGATACTCAATATTTCAATTTATTACTAATTATTTCAATTTATTACGAATTATTTAAATTTATTATTAATTAATGCTTAGATATAACTATTCATAAAAATAAATACTGATAAAATTGATATCTAATTTTAATTTTATTAAATTTCTTTTATTTAACAAAAATTATAAAAAAATTTAGAAAAATTAACTAAACAATAAAAAATAGACATATACCTCGAAACTGATGATTTCATGGCACAAAGTCGTAGATTATGCTTCTATTTAAACGTTTAAACTATGAAAAAATTTAGAAAAAAAAATTTCCAGAAGGGGTAGAGAGAGAAGCTGAGAAAAGAGTAAAATGATAGGAAAATAGTTCAAGTATATAGAGGTTAGATAATTTGTGATGGGCTTATTTGCGATGGGCTACCCATCGCAGAGTGTGGCATATGCGACTTTAATAGGAACCCATCATAAATACCATTACCTGCGGTTTGGCGTGTATTTCATGACAATCCTTTATCAATGGGTCCCCCCCCAACGCAATTATTAATTATTTACAACATGCTAATTTTCTAATTGTAAATAACCCCTTTCAATGGATTAATTGCGATTGGCCCCAAACCCATTGCAAATAATCAATTTTTCCATAGTGATTGTTTCAAATGATACTCTTGTGATTGAGATATTGTGACACATAAAGTGAGCCTTGTCAATCCAGAATTGGAAATTAGTGAGCATAGGGTGCAGATAATTCTCTCTTAGTGTATTCAATATAATGTCAAATCATTTAATATGGTCATGTCAATTATGTGAATATAACACAATATCTTTCACAAAGACTTCTATAAATGATTCTTGATATGGTAGGAAACCCCGATTCGTCAATGATGTTAAAAGAGCATGCACATTCTTCAAACTGAAAGGTGTGACCAAATACTCTTATAAATTTTACTGACTTCAAAATTCCATTCACGGTATATCTGAAGGTCTTAATCTTACCAGATGGTAGCCTATCCTCAAATCTATTTTGGAGAATATATTTTCTCCTCATAACTTTTCGAAGAGGTCATCGATACAATGTTGTGGATGCTGGTTCCTAATCATTAGCTTCTTAAACTAATGATAATCTACACAAATTATGAGGGTATATTCAATCATCGTGGAAAACAGAATAGGTGAACTACATGGTAGTTTTGTGGGACATATAAAACCCCTTTCCTCCAAATCCTCTAACTATCTCTTGAGAACAAACAACATAGTAACATCAATCATATATAAATTAATCGGTAAAAGGGTTGATATTAGCACTAGCCCAATTAGAAAGACTACATCTCTCTCAAGAGGTAGTCTAGAAATTTTTTAGGCCTGGAGTATCTAAAGTGATCAACTTTCGAGGGGAAATTATCTTGATGTATAACCTGATCGTCTAGTAAATCACTAAAAATATAGATTTCCACTCCACTCAATCCATAATTCTGTGGTCCATATCAACATTCATGGAGATTCCATTAACCCTTAACTATAACACATACACCCTTTGGTGATTTAAAGGATACCCTCTGGAGATATCATTCCACATAGTCATGGTAAGGAACCAATCAATCCATCCTGATAATGATGATGAAACTTGTCATATTGTGGAAGAAGAGGTTCCAAAAAACTATTTCCACCTACCTCAAGGGAGAACTCATTACACCAGAATACACTATCTCAAAGTATACCCAAAGGAATGTCAATGGTCATCATCCCACCATAGTACCAAATTCCATGTCTAAAACATTTCATAATTACTATATACATAAACAAATTCAAAGATATAGTATCAAATAATAATGAAAATAATTTAGAGGATAAAATAATAGTACTGATAATTGTCGAATGTCTGGTTCACTGCTCATTGTAAAATGATGAACTTCATTGTTATAACCATATTTATGGCCCTAGGATACCACCTGATTTCTCAAAGCATATCTTCCCAATTGAAGATTATACATCTGAATCCTGGCTACTTCGACTATAATAAACACCTCTGCATGAGCATCTTTTAATATTCCATCTACCCTCTTGGTCAGTTTGTAATGATCTCACTCTCAAAGGATGACATGGAACGGATTATATCCTACTAGTAATATATGGTAGGGTTTTGTAAAAACAATATTGATTCCCGAACATGATATAGACTTGGGACTCAATTGGGTATTTGAAACTCAGGGGATTAAAATTCCCTTTCTTCCCACACTAGTCAAAAAACATGTAACCATTAGTGGGTGTCATCTGTTTGTTGATTCCCCCACATACAGTCCCACAATGATGATTCCTATCACTATTTTGAAAACATCTATATCTCAGTTCAAAACAACTATGGGCCAAACTATTTTCTTCTTTTAATTTCCACTCAGTTATTGTTTATTGGTATACTCATCCCTAAATGGGGGTCAAATGAAAAAAAACCTAATATTAGATAGCATATACAATACCATTTTCCAAATGTCTTGATGTCACCAAATCATCCCCTACAAGAGTCATTGATATGTGTTTGAACTCCCTGAAGTGAAAAGGATAGTCAATCACTGACCTTGCACCTTACTATAGATACATAAACCCTATAACTTGATCCACTATCAATATCTATGGAGTCAAATGGTCATATAAAATAATATAAATCACATCCCATACAATAGCCTACTGATGATATTCCGGGTGGAAAACATTTCACTATCACATAGAATAATCTCAAAGAGTATATGTTGTGTGATTCACTCACCTCCCCGGAGGTGTCTAATGGTTCTCGTACATAGTCCAAATGGGATCTATCCATGAGTGTGAAACCTAAGGACCTTCATCCCCTAAAAACATGGGGGGATACTACTACTAGAATTACTTGATCAACTCTTCCATAATTTGGTTACATTTTAGGGCTCCTTACCTAGTTTTCATAAGACACAAGAATATATCTTGTAACTAGGAGTCATCATCCATGTTGGGAATATATGAGGTTTTGACGGGGGAGCTACTAAAGGTAACACCGGTGGATCTACATCCACCCTACTACCATACGTATTGAGGATATCATGGGGAAATAATTCTAAAAATATCAATAAAATCCTCAGAAAGAATTTTATAATGAATTAATCAGTAGGTATAATAATATAACATATATAAAGACCTTCTATTCAAAAGTCACACCCCTCTACCTACACCTATATCTAGGTATGACCAATGAAAAAATCATAAGAAACAACAATATACATTGGAGACATTGCACAACTGTGGTTCTGTCAGGATTATGTTCTTTTTTAGAAGTCTGGGGTCCAATTATATATAGTTAATTTACATGTATGGATGAACACACACATTACGATGATATGTGAGTCCCCATTTAACCCCAACCATTTCATTTTACAAGTTAAACTCATTTATGTTTGTAATTATATATATATAAATATTTTTTAGGGTTTAATTATATAGATCCCAACTTCAAATTTATAAACACCCAAAATCATTATAAATTTAACATTGGTGTCCATTTAATGAAAACAGTAAACATGTTCCGTCCCTTGCATCCAATGGTCCACAACTCATCATTACATAATTGAATTCTTAAAATTTCATCCCCAAGCTATGCAGAAAAACATTGTTACATTGATGCAGTCAATTTAAGTAACAAATTATGTTTATCATTCCCCTATAAAAAATAGTATAATTTGATATATATATATATATGTGTTTGTGTGTGTGTGTGTGTGTGATTCAAGTCACTCAAAGAACCCACTGGAAATATAAGTAATGATATACACATATATATAATGGCATAAAGCATGAAATTCTAATGTCTTTATGTCTATGATTTTGTATGATTCAACACATCATTTCCATTTGATCCATGGATAAAATTAAATCAACCATCATAATATCAATAGACAACAAATGTATTGTTTATCACCCAATTTTGAAATAAAAACAATGGTAATTAGAAGAATCCAAAATAGAAGATCATATCTATGATAATTTTCATTCCCTATATGCATGGGTTAAAACCTACTAAGTTGAGTCTCATTAAAAATTTATGACAGGTTGTAGTCTCTAATCAATCAACACAAAATAACAAGGAAAAGAAATGAAACCTCTGATACCACATTGTGACCTCCAAACTTGGATCACATTATAATATAATCTAACCTAGTGTCCCACATGGCCTTAGGTGTGCCTACTAGTTTTCTTGAGGCTTCCAACTATATGTGATTATATATAGTGGTATATTGGAGACACTATACCTCATAATCAATGTAGAATAGTAGTGAGATAACAACTAAATAGTAAAAGCATAATAAGCTCAAAAATACTTGTTGAAGTAAATAAATTAGATAGTAATAGTACATCAATGTAAAATAAGATCCATGTCAAAAATTAAGGGTATTCCATGGAGATATCAAAAATTTAGGCATACATACATACATGTACATTATAATGAAACAAATACTAATAATGATTTCCTGTATCCCCATGATCCAAGGATCAGTACAGTTCACCAATGCTCTCATTTTTTAAATAAACACACATCGAAGACCATACATTTTTCCTTGTCCATATATGTATCCATGAGGTTTGTCTAGGTACCAAAATGCCACACAAATAGGGTGTGAGATTCAATCAGTAGTTCACTACCAATAGTGTCTAATATAATCTAGCCTAGGCATAAAATATGAGTAGTGTAAATATATAATAATGGTTATGAGGTAATGTAAACTATAAATGTTTTTCTCTAGATCCTTAATGTATTTTGACTAACACTACCTACTTTGGACCATTCCATGAAAACAACTAAACAAATGTCACCATAAACATATAGTTATAATTGTACATGAATTTATTTTTATATATGTGGTATATGATTATTAAAATTAATATCTATATATATTCATATTTACTGATATCCAAGACTCATGGAATAACTTAGAAATCCATTTATAGTTAATAGATTTTCATAAAGTAGTAGGCGACATTGTTCCCATGTATAAAAAATTATAAGGTTCTTCATCCCCAAAAATCAAAGGAATATGGAATTTCATTCAAAGTAATCATTTTTTATGGGACACCATAATGAAATATAATATTATTAAGGATGACATGCATGAGTATCATTTTTACATGGGATTCCATGATTGAATTCCATATCATTAGGGATGGCATGATTGAGAATCATAAGAAATAAGAATATCAATGGGATTTAGCATGATCCATTACATAGTTAGTAATTCATTAGAGTTCTACATAAAACATATGGGTAACGAATTTTATAAAAACTAGATGAAAAGGTCAAAAAACACACTTTCCATTTAATTAATTATATCTATTTCATCACAATTTCTCACAAAACCACTTTGGAGGTGGTTCTGTCACAAAATTGTTTATAATACAAGTCAATTCCATTGGAACACAACATTGGGTGGAATTAGTCGATGTGCATTTATTCCAACAAGCATAAGGTGGCACAAAGTCAATTATATCATGGTTAACAAATTAATGAAGGGATAAATATATTTATTAGGAATGAATGAGAAAAAATCTATGTGTGAAATCAAAACGCACAATATAAATAAGTAGACTTTATGTATAATCACTAGACCACCTAACATATGCATGTTATAGATGCCTCATTTGTATCATCCCTTGATTAATCCCATAATGATAGGGAATTGGGGAATGAAATACCATTAACATCTATCATATTTTCTCTCATAAAAAGATCACTGAAGAAGTGGAGTTACACTACTAAATGAAATAATTGGATATACGAATTTACCGATGTAGATCTAATATGAAGACTTATGGATTGATCAGGGTTTGGATGATGAATTTACAAAAAAAAACCTAGATCTAAGGTGAATATAAATCTCCCCCATGTGATCTGGTATGCAAAAAGAAGTAGGGATGGAAAAATAAGGGTTTTTACGATCATGAAATCAATATGCCGTGAAATATTCATTACATGAATATAATTCATGTCCATAATTTATTTGGTTTCACTTATCCAGGAAATACCATTTCACGTCATGTATGGTGTCTATACAGACGAATTCATTCCATGAATTACATTCACATTATGAATTTTTTCTATAACAATGATGTATGGAACTTTTTTTTCCTTGTAATACATTAAAATATGTCTAGTAATGTTTCTAGATCCATGCACTACGATGAAATATGATTATGAGGCCCAGTGTGTCTTGAATTAATTTAATAAAAATATTAAATATTATTTATATTTTATATACATAATTTTTTATATATATTGGGATAACTCTAAAATATATTATTGGATTGAAAATCAAAACCCATTAATGAATCTGCAATCCGAGGTTGACCATGCGCTATACCTAAAGATGGTCCGTATGGGGAATAACATATAACATTCATTGGTAGATGTGTTTAAATTAAATTAATTGATTATTAAAATTATTTAATATATATGAAATGATATAAACGACCCAATAAATATGATACTATAGATAATATCCAATTTTAGTCATATAAATTAGTGAATTTTGAGAGGAGGGTTATACCATCACTTCATTGGAAAACTGAGATCGAACAATGATGAGCCTCCATATCAAGGAAAATTGAGATGTTGCAAATGCAGCAGATATTCATCATTCATTGTAAAGTCTATTCATTGTCAAATATGATCCAATATCATTCTAAGACTCGTCACATGTGTATTTCAACCCTTATTATTAAATTATTGTGAATGATCATTATTATCCCTTTTAAAAACTCCAATTTATATCGTTTTCATGCACCAACATATTGGATTTAATTAATTTATTTGATTAACACTTATTTTTTCGATTTTCTCACCCTGGATATCCCTCATTTGAAATCTTTATCAAATAATTATTTTACAATTATTTTTTCACATCAATTTATAATTAATTCTCCCCAATGATCATCACATTCTACGCCATTTTATCTTGGATTCAAAATTTGACTATTTCCAGGTGGGGACGAGCATTATCAAAATATCTTATTAGTGGTAGATTAACATTTTTTTAATAGATAAATGATTTGGGGATGGATTAGGATATGTTTCAGGATTTGAGTGATGACTCTCATCGATACGGGATTCATAAATAATTATCATAGGGAAATAATAGAGACATCATCTTGAGGGCTTCGTTCTGGTGAATAAGAACACATTTTTCACCCAATAGATGGATAGAAACCATATTTGGAGGTGTTTCCCATGGATTTTAGGTGTTGTTCAGGCAGAAATATTAGTGGAGATGTCAGATCCAGAATGCGTGGAGAAATTTTGTGTTTCATTAAGAAGCATGGCTATACTTTATGTATTCTGAATAATACATTGAGTGTAACCCACTAATTGTGGATCCTAGGGTTTCCAGGTGAGTTAAATATCACATAATGTGTAAGACCCACACACTATATATGAATCAATGCTACTTACCTGATATGTACTTTGGGAGTTCATGATCATTAGAATGATGAGGAACATTCCAAGTACTACAACATGTCTACAGTACACAAACATGTCTCCAATGACATAGAAAGGACCTCATGCGGGATGAAAACCCATGTATCAAAGTACATGGTCATAAGATATATTACATATATATGTTAAGGAACACAGGAAGGATCCAATGGGGTTGGGGTATGTTGTCTAGTCCCATTATATTCAATGTAGGGAAACATGGGAATAGGTCATTGATCTTGTATTTAAATATAAAGGTTGAAGGGAGGGACCACAGGTAGTGTGGGTCCCCGTACATACCATGTACCATACATTTTCAGGAAACTTCTACCTGCCTTATCAACTTCTTATAGACTCAGCATTTGGAACAAAAGTATATAATCCTGAGTGTTTTTTCCCATGGAAAAAGATGGATCACCCCAAAAGTGTTAGGTAATATATCATCTCCTTATCCATAATTATAGTGTAACCCACCTACTGGAACAGGTAATGCGTCCTCCACCAAGATAGTGTAACACACCTGATGAATTATGGCATGGGTCCTCTATCTATCTACCCATGTAGTGGATCGCTCCTATGGAATCGTTATATGGTCCCCCTTCCACTAGAGGGGAAACCTCCTATGACATCAAGGCATGGATCCTCTACCACTAGTGTGGAACCCTACTATGGAGTCATAACATGGGTCCTATGCTACTAGAGTGAAACCCTCTATAAAATTTAGGGCATGATGCCTCTACTATTATAGCTTAAACCTCATATTAAAATATAGAATGATATATATATCTATCTATAAATTTAAACACTCCTATTGTACCATGGAATGGGTCCTTAAACTAATTATTATGTCCCCTCAACTATGTGGCATAATGGTGGGGTGAGGCTTGTTATGATTGTTTCTTCACCCCGATGTGCATAATGTTTGGAATCATTGATAGATACTTGGAACTAAGGATGGAATCTTTTCTCGATCTGATGTGTCAGATAGAGATCCCTTTTTCATGCATTTTGGATTCATTTTTTGAGAATATATATATATATATATAAATCCATAATCCTATATTTTTTTACTAAATTTATAGGGGTTGAGTTTTTTTATTCCTATTGGGTCACTTACTACCCCATTATATATTGAGGTGTATTATTGGGTATGTATATACTCAACCATGAATGGTATTTTCTCAGATGTGTCTTGTATTCTTGTAGATGGTGGATAGGATGTTTATGATTATAGAGGATCAAAGGGATATCCTGGTCCATTTTTTCATATACTGTTCTTGGGGAATATAGATTCAGATCCATGCTCTCTTATCTCCTTATTTCACTATTTTTCAGGTTAGGAAATCTTTCTTTTTGGCTGTGTATTTCACCATTATTCCTTTTTAAATTATGTTATTATAGTACTATATTTCATAATGGGTTTTCAGGAATGGTTTAATCTGTATATGTTACTTAATGTTCTCTTGTTACTAAGAACTTCTATATAGAGATTATTAGTTGTGTTTATATGGGTACATAGGAAATGGCCTCCCATGTTATTCATGACTTTTATCACATTTTTCGGTAATAGTCTATGGAGGATTTCTTGGGGTGGTTTTGGATCATTCTCTTTTGGTTGGGGTTATAAAAAACTGGTAGAAAAGTAGTTCATTCCATGGGATGGTGTTTAGAGTAGTCCTAATATAATGATTAGGTATGGATTTAGGTAAATAGTTTCACAGTGTCTCTAGTGCATCATTCAATCAAGGGAAACTAAGAATGTTGAGGTGGGTGGAACATCCATTCACCTAGACTCCTAATATCTACCAATCAACTAAGAATTCTACTATTTGGGTTTCAAGGAAAAATGGTACAATCATCATACAAGATTAAATATCTTGAATATCCTTCTTGAGTCATCTCGCAATATATATATGTTCATATTTCCATATTATGTCTTGAATAAATTTTCAAGATTCCTATGTAAGGACAACTATTCAGGATAAATATTTCGTATAAAGATGAATATATGATGAGTGATGAGGAATAATTTCATGGACCATTTGTAGAGAACTTTCTTCCATGTGCCTAGGTATCAGCACCCCACCTATTGAGAGTAAAATTAAACTATTAGATCATCCATATAATGTATGCAGTCTTTGAGCACTCCTGAAGCACTCGATCTAGAGGCCATAGAGGTTCCACTGTGATCCAGATCCCCAGGCGGTAAAGGATTGGCTTGAGTTAGTGATTAGACTTCTCCTGATTATATAGACAGTGAATCCTAATTTGGCTTCTCTAAAAGACAACCTTTTTTCCCTTGATCATATTAGACCAATTATAATATAGTAACACATATGCATGACGAATTGACAATCTCTTGGAGAATCTTAGAGAAGTGGTTTCATGAGGAGTGCTACAACTCATTGTTTGGCTTCGTTCAAATTTAGATCTTTTAGAGTTATATTAGGGGGGATCACAGTTTCGGAGTATGAAGTGAGATTCAAAATCCTTACATTGTAATCACTTAATATAATTCAAGGTGGATAATTTTGTGTGTGGATGTTTGAGTAGGGACATTGTAAGGACATGAGTGCATGTGTGTTTCTGCCTTTAATTCCCCACATACATCCAGGTGTTAGAGAGGGAACTGGTGATGAAGGATTCATGTCAGAGGGAATCCATGAAGTTGGTTATGGAAGTGGGAGTCATAGGTATGAGTCTTTTTAATTAGGTAGAATGTGCTAGTTGGGAGCATCTCAATGTATGAGACATGTTCATGACCGGACTCCAAAAATTGATGGCTAGCACAGGGGCCACGCAAAGGACCAAGGAACCTTGGAGAGGGATGGTTCTATACTTGTGATGGATGAGGTCACCTATAGCACTATTTCCCGACCCGACGTCCAGAGGATGGCAGGTAGATAGAGGAAGAACAATTGTGGTAGAAGGAGAACTATAATGGATCTCACTGTCTAGGGGCAGGTGGTCCTTAGGTATGAATAGATGTCATAGAAATAGGTGGGGATATTTGAGGCTGATGTGTGGGTGGTGTATGATGTCTTAATTTTCATTACACCTCTACTACTAGGTATGCTAGGTCAGGATCCGGGATCAGGAAGTCCAGGTCATGGGAATCTACAGTTGATGGATAAGTATGACCCAATGGAACACAAGATGATAAGAGCTGTGATATTTTTTTTATCATACTATGTATTCAGTACAATTATAAGTAAGGGTGTGTCATTCCATCATCTCTTTAATCCTAGTGTGAGTGTTGGAGCACAGAGTTGATTTTTTATCTCAACAGCTTTTCTTTGAGGTTCCCATGGGTAATGCTTCTTCTATATCATTCATTTAAGTATAATGTGAGCTATCTATTGTTTAAGACAGTTTTTCAGGGGACCTTTTTGTATTCATGATGGGACCCTAAGAAATTATCTTGTGTATGGATTTGTTTTCCGTAGTCTGAGTGTAGATTCTCTATCAGCATAGACAATTCAAATTACTTCGCACTAATGGGATGAGATTAATTTTTATGGATGAGAGACATCTCAATGTGTTACTAGTGGGTTTTTGGATTATAAGGAAAACATTCATCAATAATTAGTTAGTGAGTGTTTGACTGAGTGTATTCGGCTCTTTGGAGATCATGATTCATTCAATCATGTACTATTTTATGGAATGCATCCAAAATATGTTTCAAGCCAATCACTAATGTGGTAGATGGAGTTTATCCTCTACTTCTTCCTTGACACTACGATGATATCTTCTATGAAATGTTGTTTGGAATTTATCAATATGTTGATCTATGGGTTATGTTTTGGGTCCATCGAGAGAAAGGTTTTACTAGACCCACAATGTCCCCTAGGAAACTTCAGTATTATTCATAAAAAATAGGATGAGACCTTTTAGTTTTATGTGTATTATCATTACTGGGATCAAGAGATGATAAATAAAAAGTGACCATTTTAAGATATTTATGACCTAGTTTATCAGTTTTGAGGCACGATATAGTAATCTAATATCCATCACATTTATGGCTTCTATATGTTTAGAATTCACAAACATTATATTCAGTGTATATAATTCTAATGTCACTTCATAAACTATGAGTTATTATTTATGATTTTTTGTGTGAGAAATTCCCCTTAATGTTTATGGATTTGAAAAACCAGATCTTCCATTTATAAATGAACCAATTTGTTGTGGTCATCATAGAAATCATACTTATATACTATATTCTAAAGTATTATAATGCATATACCATGAATATGGATCTACATTTTCTTTCGGATAACTAGCTTACTGGTAAGTTATCAATGAGATAGTTATAATTCTATGAGGTTACCTTTTCATGGAATTTAAATTCTAATTGTGGATTATCTATAGAACAAGAAAAGATCGATGAAGTTCTTACATCAACTCCATCATATATCATGTTAGATGTCAAGATTTTTCATGTCATGGTGAGGTACTACAAATTTTTTGTAGCAAAATTCCCTAGGATTGTAGTCTCTTTGAACACACTATTATAGAGAGGAAATCTGTTAACCTAAAAAGAGTAGTTCTAGATGATCTTCAAGGAGTTTACATTGATATTGATGAGTAATTTTGTTCTAAGTATACAAGAGGAGGTCACATAATATATTGTTCTGTTAATTACCTATAAAAATGTGATCAACTACGTGTTAATGAATAGGACTACAGTTATTGTGTATGGGTTAAGAAATTTGAGACCCCATGAGTAGAATTACTACAATAATGACCTAGCATCATTAAGTGTAGTATTCACTCTAAGGATGGGGATGCACTATCTTTTGGGAGAACACTTTATTTTTTAGTCAGACCATCATATTTTTATGTATGACATCACATAGAGAGACATGGACCCAAGACAGATGTGTTGGATGGATTTCCTATCGAACTATAACATTAAAATTTTGTAAAATCTTGTAAATGGAAAGGTTGTGGAATATTCCATTACCAGGAAGTCTTAGTATCATTTGGTGCTAGAGGTGTCAAAGTAGTTAGAACCATTAAAGCTTAACACATTAGAGGAGGAGGGTGAATCCTTTCACCATTCAATAGTTTTGACCCATCTTCTCCCCTTGTGTGTGATAGTATATTAGTAGGGATACTTTGACTATGAAATATTATATGATAAGATATCATCATGTGATTTATTAGACATATTTTTACATTAATAAAATCTTTTCATCTTATTATATGGATGGATGAAGGTCATTATCATGATGTGGGAGGATGTGTTAGTAGAGTTCCAGACATCTCCTTCAGTTGTAAATATATATGTAGGGATAATTTATAGTGACCTTCGTGGGTAGTGTTTGTGCAATGGATTGACATAGAGTGTGGCTAATCTCATCAATCATTGTCTAACATTTTAATAAGAGAAGGTTTAGAACCTAGTTTCAACATGTTCACTGCGGAATTCAAAAATTCTAGAGTGAACATGGGATAGATTAACCATGTACTTTTTGGAAGATATTCCATGTAACATGAGAGTCCATAAAGCCATCAGGGAGATAGTTGAGCTACATACAATGTAAGATAACCTTTTTTCTATTATTTTTCTGGTTTTGATGTAGAGTTTTGGGAATTTTTATATACAGTATATTTTTTTGACATCATGGGGTTACCACCACTATAGACTCTAACTATGATGTGTTGTTTACATCATAGTTGTGTATAGTACTACAATATGATTTTGGTACCCGAATTAGGATGAGTAAAACCTTACACCCTCAGAGTAAGGATCAAATCAATTGAACTATACAAGTGCTCGAGGACATGCTAAGGGATTGAATTTTAGACATTGTATTGAGATGGGAGGATCCTTTTCCATTGGTAGTGTATGGATATAAAAATTTCTACCACATTACTATCTACTATGACTACTCAAAGCCCTGTACGGGATACCATATAGGTCATCCTAATATAGGGAAAATATTGATGAATTATCTATTATTGGGATTGTGATGCTGTAGATGATGATATAGTGGAATCAAGTAATCTACAAGAAGATGAAAAAAGCCAAGATTATGATGAAATCTTATAAATTTCGGCATAATGGGCCCCTGGATTTTGCGTAGAAAGACCACATTTTTATAAGTGCTTCCCAAAAAAGAAGATAACAGAGATTATTCTTGGGAGGCAAGCAATCCTCGAGGTTCTTCAGGAGATTGTAGATCTTATAAAATGTTAGCAAGGTTTCTTACCATATCTCCCAACCCCCTATGTTAGAGTTTTTCCATGATGTCTTTCACGTGATGTTTCTAATAAGATATTTGTATTACCTTGTGTACGTAATTGGAGGGGTGATCTGGAAATCAAGGATGCAACCATAGTTATGTAGCAACTAGTCATGATCAAGGATCCGTTGTAGAGGTCCATGTGTGGATGAACCACACCCTTGGTTCATTTATTGTGGTAGAAAGGGTTCATACAGGAGATTTATAGGGAGAAAGAGAGCGAAATATTGTCTCAGTATCCTTACCTTTTACTTACATTACATTTTTGATGATGAAAATACTAATGAAGGGAAAATTTAGACACCCTATTTTTTTCATTTTATGAAATTGAAATATATCTTATATTAATTTCTAGAGTTATTTTTTTAAAATTACTAATATATACTTAATATTACAAAGAAATGGTTTTTAATAAATCATTGGATGAATCTTTAAAAAATTGTGGTATACAAAATAGGAGAACACTTTGAATTCGGAATGTGTGGTTTACACTAGGTGAGACCTAATATGGGTCTTCCTGGGTGTTCTCATTTAGAGACTATTGGATGGTGTGTTTAAATCATATTTATTGATTAATTAATTATTTAATTTAAATGAACTAATCCTAAAATCGCTATATTTATTATTCTCCAATGAATATCCAAGTTTATCCATATAACAATATGATCATTGAGATAAAATTTCTACCATATCTTCATTGGAAAAATTATATTATAGGGTGAAAAGCATTTAGATCAAGCAAAATTGAGGCATAGTGAATATCATGGATCATACCCATTTTTTATAAGAACGTTCTTCATCAATGAATGTTCCAATATTGAGGTATGACTCGTTATATGTGTATTTACTCTATTATGATTATATTATTGTGCATGATAATTATTATCCCTTATATGTGTGTAAATTATGAGACTTCATGAGAACCTATGTATGATATTCAATTATTATATTCAATTGACCCTCGTTGTTCCATGTTTCACACCCCAAATATATTTAATTTGAATTTATTTTCCAAGAACTCATAGATAATTATTTTTTACCACTATTCCCTATGATGTTTCCCACCCATATTATTTTTCATCATCATTATCCCAAAGGGTCATAATTATAATATTTCTGGGCAATACTAAGTTTGATTAAACCCTCAAATTCATTGTATATTCATGTTTCATGAATCTGTTTGGACCAAGTTAGCCAGAAAATGTTATAGTAACTAAGAAAAGTTATCATTTAATGTGAGTTGTCTGTAATGTTCAAAAGGATAAATCAATTTACATTGTCAAATTCATGGATAATCTAAAGATTTTTTGATGATTTTTATATCAAAAATATCATAATTTGATTAGATAACTTGTAATGTATGCCTTATGAAGTAAAATGAGAGAAAATGGGTTTATAGTAATATTCGGGTTTCAATGGATCGAAAATTGATGCTGGAAAAAATGGAAGGTACAATTCATTCCTTTATAAATATGAAGATAATAAATATGATCAATAAACATTTAGAAATAATTATTAATAAGTATTTATATAAACTAATATGATCGCAAAGGACTATGATGGTTGGAAAAGGAAGGATTTTCGCTAGGCAGTGATATGTAGACTACAATGTGTGCTACGAAAATGTCATAGGGAAAGAAATTCATGGAATGATTGTTGTTTGCAAAAAGAAAATAGTTCATAGAAGAACAAAATTTATTATTGAGATGAAATGATTCATTTTCTGAAGGCATCGACCAACATGAGGGAAGAAAGGCATTGTGTAGGACATATAACATAGTTCACAGTGAAGGCTATCCCACATTAAATTTTTGGAAATTATGATTAAAGGTTTTTTGGTCTATATTACAATATAAAGATACTTTATCAAATCATTATAGGAGTGTTTATTTTATTAGATGATATCATTAGTGACAGAATATTTTCTCTATGTCTGTAAGAGTTCCCGATGGATAATTTCGAGAAAGATGAGTGTTTAAGCGTTATAATTCAATGAATGGATGTTGTTTAGGGAGGAAATATTTTGTGAAGGATGAAATTTCAAAGGTAATGTGTTTCTAGGGCAGTATTACTTGAAAAGTATAAAAGGATAGTGTAGCATAAGTGGTATATGGATGAATCAGTCATCCACAATGTATGGGTAGTCCAGATGAGGTTATGTTCTTCACAAAGGATGGTTGGTCCATGGAATATTTATAATAATGTGAATAATTGGTGGTCCATGAATGATTATATTGTTCCATGATGCACTCATGCCATGCTGTGCAAAGAATTTCATGGAGTATACATGAATGTGTGCAGTGGTTAAAAGGATTATTTAGAAATGAATAAAATAGTTTGAAAAATAAAAACCTTATAACTAAAAATATATATTGAAGTGGGATTTTCATTTTATGAAATCAGATTTGTAAATTACGCTAGTTTATTAGACTAATTATTATTAAAATATCTATGATTTTTTTACCAGCTTCTGGGTATGATGGTGGAGATTTGATTTTAGAGATCCAATTTTTTATTGTGGATCAAGAAGCACATATAAATTTTTTTCACAAAAAAAATAAATTATATCATTTTTGTATCGATTAGGAAAATTCACTATTGTATGTTTACATAGTTCTACATTAGTGTAATTGAATATCCCACTCATTTTATTCAACACAAAAGGAAATTTTTTCATTGGATTGTGTGGTATTGGATTTTTTTTAAATAATAATAAGGATTTAGCTACTCTTGATGAGTAGTAAACCTTGAAAATTCATCTGTTCCAATGGATGTGTGTTGTAAATTTTTTCAGAGGGTAATGAAATATGTAATATGAGGAAAATGTTGAATCATTTATAAGGAAACATAAAATAAAAAGTTACAACTGAGTCACCCCTCCCACTCAATGTGATAGATAAATGTTAAATGACAAAATATAGAATGGATCAATGATTTGGGGACACATCAAGATTATTTTTGGGATTGGGGGGACAATTATCATGGATCTAGGATCCATGATGAATTTTCATGTCATGGGAGAAGAAATAGAAATGTTTGTGCTTCATGCGGTTTAATAGGAACTAATTTTTCAGCCAAAAAATGTTCAGAAACGATGTATGAAGGTGTTTACCATCAATTTCAGGTATCCATTAGGATGAAATGGTAATAGAGAATTTGAATCATGAATTCATGCAACATATATATATATATATATATTGAAAAAACTAAAATACACAATAAGTATTTGTAAAAAAGAATATTGTGTAGCCCCCTAGAAGTAGAATATAGAATTTCCATGTGATATAAATATCATAGGTTTTGTGGGACACCCACGCACTATGTGACCCATTGCAGGTGACCTGGTGTGTAATGAAGGAGTCTATAGAAACGAGAAAGTCTTTGAAAATGACTTTTTCCAACACATGTCCAGGATACATGAACATGGCCTGAAGGACATCGGAACAACCTAGTATGGGGGGACCCACCGTGTGTCATGGTCAATGAGAAATATTACACTGACACATATAGAATCATGAGAAAGTGCCTCAGATGTTGGGGAACATTATATAGTCCCTTTACATGACATTTTGGGATAAAAGAAATTTTTCAATGTGTGGGAAGGGACACTACAATGAATAATGGGAGGACCATATGTCTGATAGGTCCCCTTTCACACTGTGTACCATCAATTTATGGGAACATCTACCAATTGTATTTCATTCATTTGGACATGGATTTTCGATTATTATTATCCAATCTAGATATTTCCAACATGTAATGTGATGGTTGACTTTAGAGACCATTTTGTGATACTAGGTGAAATTTATTATGTGTGGTGATTCTTTAGATGGAACTCAATGAAGGAGGTGATAGGAAAAGATCATCATAGTGATGACTCCCTTATAGGGATAGGGATAAGGTCTTCTCACTATAGGGTGTAACCCTCTTATAGTGTATAGGAATGGATCCTCTATCAGTATATATTTAGACTGGAACCTTCCTCCAAGGATATGTAACATATCACCCACATATTTGGTTAAAAACTAAAGCAGAATCATTTCATGGGTCATGTATCAATAAACCACAAGAGTGGAAGCCTCATGAAGATTAAGGGTGGGGTTCCACTACCACTAGAGTAGAAAACTCCTACAATGTCAAGGAATTGGTCTTCTAACTATAAGTGGAAACCTCCTATGGTGTTACAGCATGGGTCCTCTACTACAAGTGTGGAACCCTCCTACAAATTCGATGCATGGGTCTTTTACTATTAGAGTGAAACTGTGATATTGAAACATATCATCGGTCCAATATTTATCAATATGGTGAAAACATTTTGTTGTACTAGGGAATGGGTCCTCTATGTAGATATTATGGACCCTCGACTATGTGGCACTGTGGAAATGTGTGTCTTGATATGGATGTTACTTCAGAATGAAGTGTGAGATGTTGGTAATAATTGATTGACCCAAATAAATAATGGTATACTCTTTTCTTAAGCTGGATTGTGATATCAACATCCCCTTTGTCTAATGATGGCGCTCTATCTATTGAGCATGTATATATCATTATCCATGTTCATAGATTTTATTTCTCTATTGAAATGGGTTGAGATGTATATTCCTATTCCGTCTCCTACTACTCCCAGTTTAACTATTCAGAATCCTACTATATATGAATATGTGCACCCCTACATGGGATAATTCCTTACGTGTAAGGTATTATGAAGAAGATGGAGGGATTAGTGGTGATTATATATGAGAAAAGTGATACCCTGGTAAATTTCACTATATATGGTGGTTGGGGATAATAGATTCAGATCCTTGATCTGTTAGTACATTAGTTTTATTGTTTTTATATTGAGATATCATTCTTGTTGGCTCTTTATTTTCCCTATCATCCATTTTATATTACGATGTTTTACTATTTTATTTCCGAAATGTTTTTCATTAAAGGATTACTATTATAACAACCCTCCTCTTTATTTCATACATAAACAAAATTTATTACATTAAATCATCACCTTATACAGAAATTAAGAGCAAGGGTCTAGTGTCTTTGGGGATTAATAACATTACAAAACATCTTAAAACATGAGATACTCATCTTTATTAAAAACCTATTTTACATGACCACACAAATTTCTTAGTACATAGCATTGCATGGGATAACCCGAGGAAATGAATAAAAAAGGATGAGTTGTATAGATTTGTAAGGGATTAAATAATGCATAGAATGAAGAATACAGTACATGTTATGCAATAGGCATATCAATGGAGTGTAGGAGAAACATGAACATAAATCCATGATATAGTATGATTATCATAACATGGATATTTGTAAACAACATTTAAAGTGATATTACCATGAGTCTAGGAACATTGTATATGGAGCATGAGTAATCTCTCATTTTACTTGACTTTTATTGAGTAAAACCTCATTTCACTTGACACATCATGATACTAATTTTTAACCAATTCATTGGAGTTCTATTAGGGCGCACACTTCTAAATCCATTCATTTCACGCATAAGTGTTCCACATGGATCATATAACATGGTTTAATTAAAAATAATCATTTACTCCATGATAAAAGAATTTTTAATTCATACATTAAACCTCATAATAAATTAGTAAATGTTTATAAAGAACAATACCCATGATAGGAAAATGGGCATGGTATTCACTACATATTGACTTTGACATGGAAAATCAATGTACAATTTCAGTAGCATAACAGCGTGACATAAGATTTCATAAAAATGGTTAATGAGTGATAAATGGGTGTCATATCATATGTAAAAGAAATGTAATGTAAGGGTTTAATATAGGTACATATTCCTTCATTTTTAATGAAGTATAGATTCATAAAACAAAATAATATATTGAATGTAAATAAGGAGAGATAAATCCCTAAAAGAATTTATGCATGGTAACAGGTGCACTTAAGATGAATTGATGGGATATAAATGGGTCTCCCATCATTATGACATATTGAGGGAATTATAAGGGAGATGAGAAATCATACTCCAGCATTTTTAATTGAAAATACAAGGGTATAGAAACATAAAAAAACTGGGGAAAATGAGAGAGGAAGAAATCCATTACATAGAAGTGTGATCCCAAAGCCTTGGGAGGGGCTTGAGAGAGGATTAGTGGGAGCTTGGGGTTCCTTGGGAGAATATTAAATAGAGTATGGAAGAGTAGGTACGTGATCCATGGGTTTTGAGTGAATAGAAATGGGAGATTGAATGGGTTTATTTTTGAAAACTGATTGAATTATTAATTATTTAGGTTTTGGACACCACACATTAAACTATACAAAACAACAAACCAACCCCTAGTTTCATCCCATTGTGTTTTCCAAAGTATAGTGGACAAAATAAATTTATTTGGAAAATGGCCTAACTTGTTAAATTATTTGTCTTGCTTATGTGGAGGTGAATCACACACTCAATGAAATCATATTAAAATGTTAAAATGATTTATAAGTATTAGAGGGTCAACTATGGAACCATAATATAGATCAAACAAATATAAAACTACATTATTTTAATGATAAAACATATATTTTCCTAATATACCTTTTATTGTATTTTATTACATCAATATTGGTTCAATATTATTTCATAAAGCACATATTAAATTTAAACGGTACTTAATTTTTACCTAAAAATTCGACTATCTCATGAAATTTATAAAAATTCACCATTAAATAATTTATATATCCTGAATCCAAATATAGTATTAATTTTATCTAAACAATTTTCTAAATATTTGAATTTTTATTTTAAAAATAAAAACCTACATTTATCGAAAATTCATGGGTTCCTTCAAAAACAGCTTTCAAACCTTAATAAAATAACAATTTTATTCCTAAAAATTATACGATCATTTATATTTAATAAAAAATAATTTAGTAATTAAATTTTATTAAAAGATTATTTAATTAAATAATCCATTAATTCCTTAAAATATATTTCTTAATTGAATATTAACTAAAATTATTATTTGTGGTTTAAAATATATTTACAAAGTAACAATAATAAAATGAATTTATATTCTTTATTCTATAAAAAAATTAATTCCCATAATCAATGTTCTAGGGTATTGTTATGTAACACCTTATAGCACCATCATGTAACTTGGGTGTAAGATGTGAGATGATTATAGACTCTTTAGGTGGCTTAAATAGCATTGCTCAGGTGGTAATCTCTCTCATCTTCCACTTCTCCCATTGGTGGTTCCATTCCATATTAATGTTATGATTCTCGACTTTATATTTCTCATGGGAGAAGTCTGGTGACTCCACCTCTTTTCCGAGCTCCAATAAATGGACTTTTTATGGATCAATTCTATGGGATGAGATCATCTATTCCTTTGTCTGAGTAAATTGCATTTGATAAAGCCCTATATTTATACAAATCATGTGATCACTTTTCAATGTCGATATTAGCAATGGTAACAGTTATTAATAGTCTTATGAGATAAAAAATGATAAAAACAAGGAATTTTAATAGTTCTACATAACCATTTTACATAATAAGAAATTAATTAGATCAAGAGGTATGTTAATTAATAAAAGTTTGTGTCATTATAATCCTCACCCCTTATCAAATTTCACCCTCAAAATTTCCATTTCCCACACTTAATCAAATGTGGGTAACTCTTATTCATTTCTTCATCAAATTCTCACATTTCCTCTTTAAACCAATGGTTTTCCCACAACACCTTGATGAGGTACATTGTCTTATTTCGTAGAACATTTTTCCTACAATCTACGATATTCACCAGATTTTCATTATAATTGAAGACATTCTCCAATGGTACCACCTCTAGATTGAGTACATGTTATGGGTCATGTATGTACTTCCTAGAGATTTATAAATGGAATATATAATGACCTTTAGATAGGTTTGGTGGAGGTTCTAGTTGATAGGCCACTGCTCTAATGCAATCAAAGAACTCAAATGGTCCAATGTACCATGGACTAAGATTTCCCTTCTTCCCATATCTCATAACACTCTTTGATAGTGATATATAGAGGAATACCATATCACTAACATCAAACTATAGGTGTCATAAATGATTATCATCAATGATATTTTGTTGACTCTGAACACATTTTATGTTTTTCTAGATGGTTTTAAACTTTTCCACCATTTCATTGAACATTCCAGTACCTAGGAGTATTCTCTCCCCCACTTCATCCAAACATTATGGTGTTCCTCCCCCTCTTTCCATAAAGAGCTTCATATGGATCCATTTGGATGCTTGAGTAGAAGTTGTTATTGTAAGAAAACTCATCTAGAGAAAGATGATGAACCCACCATCCCCACCCACACCCCCCTTTGAAGTCCATTGACCATTCTCTCATCATTTTCTATAGAGTTTGGATATTCTAATCATATTGGCCATATGTTTGACGATGATAATTCATACTGATGTTTAGCTCGGTATTCAAATCATGTTGAAGACTCCTCCAGAACATATTGGTCAATCATGGATCTCAATAGGATATAATAGATAGTGGTACTCCATGCAGCTTTACCACTTCTTTGATATATATCAATTCTAGTTGATCCAAGGAGAAATACTCTCGAGTAGAAATGAACTAGGATGTTTTTGTAAGACTATCCATAACAATGAAGAAGTCATTATTTACTTCTGATGTCTTTGGATGTCTGTTGACAAAGTACATGATAATGTTCTCCCATTTCCATGTTGCTATGGGTAATTGTTGAATCACCCCCTTATAATTCTGCTTCTTAGCCTTCACTTTCTAACAATCTAGACACTTCAATGTATACTTAGAGATCTCCTTCATCATTTTATCCCACCAATAATTCTCTCTAAGATCTCAATACATCATGGTGTTTCCTAGTTGAATAGAGAAATTCCAACTATGTCCATAATCCAAAAATTCATTTTTCAACTCTGGATTTGATGGAACACATAGTCTTGTCCCAAATTTTAAAATGTCTTATTCAATAACATTGAACTCTAAGGATTTACCTTTTCTACTAGTTTCCTCATTCTTCTAAATTCTCACATAATCTTTTTCATAATCCTTTATCCTTTACAAAAAAAAATGATTGAACAATCATTTGGGAAATGATTGATGATGTTCCTTTCTTTATGATTCCCACATTAATCTTCATCAAATATAAGAATATTGGATCCTTTTCCATTATCATAAATGATATAATCACTAGGTCCTTTATAATTAGAGTATCCTTCCCCTTGTTCACTTTTCCAGGGTGGTTCTGGATTGAGGATTCATAGTCATTGATTAGAACTAACCATCTTTGTCGGCACATATTCAACTCTTTTTGTATGAATATATTCTTTAGTCTTTTTTGATCTGTATATATTTCACACTTCTCCCCAAAGATATAATGTCACAAAATTTTTAAAGCAAATATTACTGCAAATATCTCTCGATCAAGTTATTGATAGTTTTTCTCTTGAAATTTCAATTGCCTTGAAGTATAGGCAATCACTTTATCTGTTTTCATCAACACAGAACATCATCCCTTCTTGGAGACATCACTCAATTCCACAACAAGTTATCCACTTGTGGGTAGTCTGAGAATGGGCATAGTGAAAATCCTTATTTTCAACTCCTAGATTCTCTTTTAGAATTAATAACTCCAAGAAAATTGACTCCATTCTATGTTATCTTGGTAAAAGGTTTTGAAAATCATGAATATTTTTCACAAATTGGTGATAATATGCAGCAGACCCCAGGATGCTACTGATATCCTTTACCGATTTTGGTGTCATCCATCCCTCAATTGAAGTTGTGTTAGAAGTATCAATAAATACCCCATTTCTTGTGATGATATGACTCATGAATGAGACATGATTCAACCAAAACTCACCCATTCTGTAATTTCCATTGATAATATCCTTTTGAAAGTTCTCTAATATAGTGGTTATATGCTTCCCATGCTCCTCCATGGTTCTGGAGTATATTATAATATCATCTATAAAAACTACCAGAAATTTTTCGATGTAATCTCTAAAGACACTATTCATCAGTTCCATGAAGATTTCTTGAGCATAGGTGAGTCTGAAAGGCATTACTATGAATTTATAGTGCCCATATCTTGTATGAAATACAGTCTTAGGGATATCCTTCTTCTTCACCCTTTTTGAGGTCCCGGCCCCCATGTGCCCGGAGACGGTGCCCATGAGACACGGTGTACCCTAATTATTACATTATATTTACATTTATCACAAAATTCATTTTACTAAAGAGGATCGTGAGGTTCAAGTTCTGGGAAACCAGCTACATTCTGAAACATCATTGAAGACCTGATTGATACCTCAAAATTGTTCATTTAAAACGTAGGGTGTGCATATGAATGCCCGGTAAGGGGTTTCAATATAAACTAGTAAGACTTTTGAAAACATGTTTTTAAACCATTTCAAAAAACATAATTCTTAAACAAATGTTGTTTCACATGTTCATATCATAAAGGTGCTCAATTAGAAAATGATATCATAATTTCATGGATACCCATTCTAATATAGGCATGATAAATAAAAGTAATTCTAAACTTGTATGACATGAGAATATAAGTGAGCACAAAGTATATAGCTAAGTGTAGTGAATAATCCAAGTTTCCCTTAAAGGTAATCACTTCATTTTCATACATTTAATACTAAAAATCATTGAGTGCTCTACACATGACATGCCATAAACTTAAATTTTTCTGATAATTATAAAAAATGTTTCTTAACAAAGGATGTCCCACTTAGTCGAATATTTTTTTGTTTAAGTGATTTAATATTCACATAGTGAAAATAAAAATGCAAGACATTCTATAATATTTTGTCAAGGCCTTGGCCAAGACGTATGATGATTAAGGCCTTGGCCAAAATCCATAAGCTCTTTAACCATAAATTCTAATATTCGAATATTCTTTTTTGGTTAATTTAATTACATAGACATAATGAAGGAAGTGAATATGGTGAACCGTGTTAAGGCCTCATGACAACACCTAGGGGCTAACTGTAACCGAACCCCAACCCGGAGAGCCTCTATAACCGGACTCCAACCCAGAGTGCCTATAATAACCGGACACCAACTTGGATGGTCTGATATAACTGGACCCCAGCCTGGAGGGCCTACTTTTACTGGTCCCCACCTCAGAACATACCAGGACCAATGCATTCCTCATATCTCTAAATCAAAGTGTGCATACCACTTTGATTTATTAATTACTTATCATTCCCAGTACACCTATTACTTGTTTTCATAATTCACATTATTCAAAGTGTCTCATACCACCTTGAATAATTAAATTTTATTTCTCAGTACCCAAGTTGTCCCATACAACTTTGGTTAATTTAGTTCATGGTTCATTATCATGGTATTTCATATGCATGCATGCATGATCAATAATATGGACAAGGAAACCATTATACAATTCATATACAAATACATGACATGACACAAAACATTATAAATATATAATAATTAATCAAAATAAGGCATGGTTTAGTAAAAAATCTATGTACACATGATAATTTATAAATAACATAAAATAGTAGGGTTTTCCACAAGAGGTGTTAAATGATAACTCATTAAAATTAGAATACATGTAAATGAATCACTTAAAAAAACTTCACATTAATTATTGTGATAAACATGACTTTGAACTTGAAATTTAACCATAACCGGATTAACCACTAATAATCACTGCAGTATGATTAACATCTAATAATAAATGGTTACTACATGATAACATAAACCCATGAATTCTTGGTCCTTTAATTTGAAATAGGTCGATGCACATTCTTTTAAAAACATAAATTACATCGAGTGTATATGATAGTATGACTAGTTATTGATACATTATTTTTATTGTATGCTCATATATAAAATACATATAGGCATACGCAAACACTAAAACCATACATGTGTTAAAACAAAAATTAAATCCTAAGAATTGTATTTGAAAATTGAGTTTATTGTATATGAAACCGTAAACACATAAACATACAAAAGCTATGGTTTTAAAACCATAACTTAATTACACGTAAACCAAAAGCCTAATTTGCATCTAAAATATTATTTAAGGGTTAGAAATCATGTCTTTAAAATCATAATCAATTTCATTTGAAAATATATATGACCAGCTGCACTTACATATACAAAAAAATTTGGGTTTTGGAAATTAAACTTATAAATACATATATAGATATCCTTATATACACAAACTATATATATGGGTTTTTACATAATTTAAACAACGTCCATTAAATTCCTTATGATCTGAATATTTCCAATCATTAATCAATTAATTGATTGAATCTAAATCTATATAAGTTTTATCAAATATGTAACTGTATAAATATATACAAATTAATGTTATTTTCTTTAAACATAATTTCATTTAAAACCAAAACATAGTTCCCATCTAACACATTTTTTAAGTTTTGGAAATCTTATTTTAAAATCGTAAAACATATTGTAATTAATTACACATATATAATCTGAATGTATGAAAGTGTGTATTTGGTTTTGATTTAATAATAACAGTTCAAAGAGAAATCTTGAATTATTTCTAAACCTTAATAACAATAATAATCACAATCCTACAGACTTGTACACGTTTAAAACATGATGATACTAATATATATATATATATATATATATATGTATGTATGTAAACCATATATACATATAACTATATAAAATGGTTTCTGTAAACTAAAAACCTAACAAGATAATCTCTTTCCCAAATTACCAAAACATCAATGGTCTTATTGAAAACTTTAAAATACGAGAGTGTGTGTATATATATATAACCATATATAATGAAAATATATATAGGGGTTTTTTAAATTAGAAAATAATGAAAACTAAGCCCTTACCTAACTTCTGTGAGAGGCTAGGACCAATAGAATCTTGTCGAAGGTTGCTGAGGTTTGAGGAAGATAAGAGGGTAAAAACTGTAGGATTTCTAAGTGAGGCAGAGTTTTTAATAGACCAATCTTGTACTTAACATAACTCATTCCAAACATCACGAGGACACCACTTCATGACTACAGAGTATGGAAAAAAATATTTTAGTTGGCTAAAAACAACTATTCAAATATATATAGATATATATATATTATACAATCTTACCTGAGAAAGAGCTTAAGTGGATATGTTATAATGAATTTAGTGGGGTAGGCTTGGGGAAAGGTGCGGCAAACGGGGCCCTTGGAAGGTGATGGGTGAGAACGGGCTAAAGAGGAGCAGTGGAGGAGGGAGGTGGTGATCGTGATGCCCACATGTATGGCTTGCTGAAGAAGATGACGACGCAGAGGACGGGAGGATGACTGGGATTAAATACAGACTGATCGGATGTCTTGGGAAAAGTGGGAGATAGGTCGAGGGTCAAAAAAACAAGATGGAGGCCCTAGATTTTTTCTCATGGGAGATCAGACGGTCGTAGGGGGAAGCGGGGTGATCACGCGGCTTCGATCGCGCGAACGTCTCAAATCAAGCGCGAGATGTTCCGGGCAACTCAGATCGCACATCACCAATATTTCTTTATCCCACATAAAAAAGAACTGAGTTTTGAGAATTGATTATAAGGAAGAGCCCTCTTGCCTCATCCCGATGACACAAGAACACACGACAAGTGGCCTTATACACGGGCCCCTGTGGACCTTTGGCCAACCCTCACGCACTGTGCGCCATGAGCCATAGACATAGGCCCACGAACGACCTAGCCCATGCTCTGCTCAGGATCACACTCAGTTGGGACACTCCATGCACACACAATCTCAGGACCCTGATGGTTGCTACCTCGGGTGTCTTAGGGGCGGTCTTGACCTTGAGGGATTAGTCTTCAAGGATGCCCTTGGTTGGCCGGTTCCCTTCTAAAATTTTTTTCAGAAATTTATATTTTCATAATGAAATAAACAAAAACAATAGGCATAAAATAGTATGTACATATAGATAAACATATATGTCATTTAAAACAGTAAGAATTAAAATTTAATTAAAACATTAACAATTCAATTCATTCCTATTAAACCATTCTAATTACATGGATAACTTGGAAATCCAAAATCTAATACATTTATCATACCACTAAAAGGATAATGGTTTATAAATAAAATACATACCTAAAAATATTTAGAACATATTTGAAGTACATATTTTTAGTTTTCAAATATTGATCCAAATGCCCTGTAGAAACTACGTTTGTTAATTTTAATTCAATACTATGATATTGGTGGTATAGTTTAAAATATTCAAAACATGTAAAACCCTTGAAATACTTATATACTTAAAACTAATTATTCTAATTTTGAAAACCAACATAAAATACACTTATAGCTTTAAAACATTTTAAATACTGATAACATTAAAAAAACAAACCTTTATTCATATAAAGACAAACATTTTTAATTTCAAAAAAAACATTATCCAATGGTCATCAGGTTTCACGGTCAAAAAGGAAGGAAACAGTCATAATTTTCTACCAATGTTACAAAGGAACCTTATAAATATGTGTTTAGGGTGCCTCATTCCCGTAACACACCTAGGCTTATAAGGATGGTTCAAGTCATCACTTTAGTGCTTACTGTGTCTGCGGTGGCTTTGATCATTCTTATGCTCATTATTCCAGATTCTAAGGACCCCTATTATCTTCTTGGGGTCTTTGTTGTTTTGAGTGACATCCCTGTAATCTTAAAAGGGTTTTTAATTGGTATCTTTGGTTATCTTAATTTCTTGTTTCATCACATTGTAATGTAATTACTATGGTTTTCCCTTTTGAATAAAGAGAATTTTCATTTATTTTTTGTGTTTACTCTATTTCATAGTAAATTAAAATTTTATTATTAATTTATCATAAAAAACCAGTTTTTTCGATTAATGGTAACATAAATTATAAAATTAACCATTATATGAAACATAGATTCTTGGAATGTTACATTATTCCCCTTCATAAATAATTGTGTCCTCGCAATTCTATTGGCGTACTCTTACTAACTTATTGACACAGATTTCCTGACAACCTTAGTGATGTCCCTACATAAAATACTCTAGAAACTAACAACTATCAAGGAAATGACATAAGGAAATTTTGTTGTACCCTTACAGGGCCCACCACTGCGACTAGTTGGCTGATGTCCTTAACTCTATTCCCAAGGTGGTTCCCAGTTCCTCGATATCTCTTACCCATATACACCTTGGGCATGTGGAGTTAAAATCCCGCATAGAATAGTTGGGATTCTATATAGAGGCATGAGCGGTGTAATGCTTAGTGATATCCAGATGAACTTGGTCCCTTCATATTTTTCACACTACCTCAAAGTCGAGGGGTTTGATGTCAAAGAGTCTCTCATACAGACTGAAACTCAAGTCTTGAAAAAGATAGGAGGCACAAAGATTTCCGTCTTCTGCAGATTTCTAGAAAACCCTTAAAGTTAGATATTTTTTAGATAGGGTAAAACATAGGAAAATACCCACATAATATTTCCCCTATGCGTATTGTATACAAGTTATGAATCAGTTATACAATAGTAAAAATGGATTATTCCTTGGAAAATTCAGAGAATATTTGAGTTGTTCGACACTTGGTAAAGGAGCTTGCAGGATAGTCGGAGGTTCCTAAAGGGTTAATAGTCTTCCATTCAGGACTTAACAATTATAGTCTCAAGGATTTCAGTCGGATGGGACAAAATACTTGTTAGCGATATTTCATCTTCCATCTGAAAATTGAAGAAAAAATAAATCATATATAGTAAGACATTGTTTTTGTTTTGTTTTGTTCTAATTTTCCAGGGTTGCCTAAACCATTCCTATGATACCAACTATGAGGTCCTGGCCCCCATGTTCCCGGAGCCGGTGTCCATGAGACCCGATGTACCATACTTATTACATTACATTTACATTTGTCAAATCATGTATCATGATATAGAGGATCGTGAGGTTTAGGTTCCTAGAAACTAGCTGCATTCTGAAACATCATTGAAGACATTATTGATACATGAAAAATTTTCATTTAAAATGTAGAGTGTGCATATGAATTCCCAGTAATGGGATTTAAAATAAACTAGTATAACTTTTGAAAACATTTTTTAAACCATTTAAAAAACCATACTTCCTAAATAAATATTGGTTCACATGTTCATATCATAAAGGTTATCAATTAGAAAATGATATCAGAATTTAATGGATACCCATTCAAATAGAGGCATGCTGAATAAATGAAATTATAAACCTATATGACATGATAAAATAAGTGAGCACAAATTAAATAGATTAGTGTAGTGAATAATAAGAGTTTCTCTTAAAGGTAACCACTTAATTTTTATACATTTAATACTAAAAATCACTGAGTCCAATACACATAACATGTCATAAACTTATACATTTATGATACTTATAATAAATGGCTCTTAACAAAGGATGTTCTACTTATTTGAATATTCATTTGGTTAAGTGATTTAACATACACATAGTGAAAATTAAAATGCAGGACATTCTGAAATATTTTGTTAAGGCCTCGTCCAAGATGTCTAATGATTAAGGCCTCGACCAAAATCCATAAGCTCTTTAACCAAATATTCTACTAGACGAATATTTTTTCGGGTCATTTAAATTACATAGTCATAATGAAGGATGTGCATATGCAAGACCCTGTCAAAGCCTCATGAAAAGACCTAGGGGGATAATTGTAACTGGACCCCAACCCAGAGAGCCTCTGAAACCAGACTCCAACCCAGAGTGCCTCTAATAATCGGACACCAACCCGAAGGGTCTGCTGTAACAGGCACCCAACCTAGAGGGATTACTTTTACAGGTCCCCACCCCATAACATACTAGGTCAAATGCATTCCCCATATCACTAAATCAAAGTGTGCATAACACATTTATTTATTAATTACTTATCATTCCCAGTAGAACTATTACTTGGTTTCATAATTCACATTATTCAAAGTGTCCCATACCACCTGGAATAATTAAATTTTATTTCTCACTACACAAGGTGTCCCTTACCACATTGGGTTATTTATTTATTATTTCATTATCATGGTATGTCATATACATGCATGATGATCAATATTATGGAAAAGGAACCCATTATACAATTTGTCTAAAAATACATGACATGACAGATAACATTGCAAATATGGAATAACTAATCAAAAGTAGGCATGGTTTAGTAAACAATATATGTACACAGGATAATTGATAAAGAACATAAAATGGTAGGGTTTTCCACAAGAGGTGTTAAATGATAACTCTTTAAAATTCCAATATATGTAAATGAAACACTTAAAGAAAATAATTAAAATTAATTATTGTGATAAACATGACTTTGAACTTTAAATTTAACCATAACCAGATTACCCCCTAATAATCACTACAACAGGATTAACATCAAATAATAAATGATTACTAAATGATAACATAAACCCATGAATTCTTGGTCCTCTAATTTAAAATAGGCCGAAGCACGTTCTTTTAAAAATGTAAATTACATCAAGGGTAAATGACAGTATGACTACTTTATAAAACAGGCTCTTTAATGTATGCTCATATATAAAATTAATATAGGCTTAGGAAAACACTAAAACCTTACATGTGATAAAACATGAATTAGATCCTTATAATTGTATTTGAAAATAGGTTTTATTATATATTAAACCATAAATAGATAAACATATAAAAAATATGTTTTCAAAATAATAACATAATTACACTTATACCAAAAGCCTAATTTGCATCTAAAATATTATTAAAGGGTTAGAATTCATGCTTTGAAATCATAATCACTTGTATTTGAAAACATATATGACCGAATATACTTACATATAAAAAAATTAGGATTTTGGAAATTAATATTATAAATACATATACACATAACCATATATATACACAAAGTGTATATATGGGTTTTTACAAAACTTAAACAAGGTCCATTAAATTCCTTATGATCTGAATATTTCCAACCATTAATCAATTACTTGATAGAAACTAAATCCATACAAGGTTTATTATATATATAACCGTATAAATATATAAAAATTAAGGTTGTGTTCTATACACATAATTTCATTTAAACCCAAAACATAGTTCGCACCTAACACATTGTTTATGGTTTGGATATCATCATTTAAAATCGTAACACATATTGTAATTAATTACACATATCTAATCCAAATGTACGAAAGTGTATATTTGGTTTTGATTTATTATAAAGGGTTCAATGAAAACTCTTGAATTATTTCAAAACCTTAATAACAATAATAATCCCAATCCTCCTGACATGTACATGTTTAAAACATGCTGAAACTAAAATACATATATATATATATTTATTTTTGAAAATCATATATACATATAACTATATAAAATGGTTTTTTTAAACTAAAAACCTATCATGATAATCTCTTTCACAAATTATGAAAACATAAAAGGTCTTATTTAAAGATTTAAAATAGTATAGAGTGCGTGTTTATATATATATAATCGTATAAGTAGAATATATATATACATGGGTTTTTTAAATTCGAAACTAATGAAAATTAATCCCTTACCAGAATTCTGTGAGAGTCTATGACCAGGAGAATCTTACTGGAGGTCGCTGATGTTTGAGGAAGAGATGAGGATGAAAACCGTATGATTTCTATGTGAGGAGGAGGATTAAATAAACCATGTTTGTACTTAACATACCTCGGATCAAACATCACGAGGACCCCATTGCTTTACTATAGAAAATGCAAACATATTTTTTTGTTGGCTAAAAATAATTATTCATATATATATATATTATAAAATCTTACCTGAGAAGGAGCTCATGTGGATATGTTATAAATCATTTAAACGGGTAGGATCAGGGAATGGTGAGGCAAAAGGGACCCTTGGATGGTGATGGGTGAGCACAGGCTGAAGAGGAGTAGTGGAGGATGGAGGTGGTGATCGTGATGCCCACTGGAGTGGCCTGCCGAATAAGGAGACGACGTAGAGGAGGGGAAGAAGATCAGGATTAAAGCCAGCCGGATCTGAATGCTCGGGAAAATCAGGAGATGGGTTGAGCATTAAAAAAATATGGACGGCGAGGATTTGATCTCATGAGAGATCATATAGTTGCAGGGCAAAGCAGGTTGATCGCACGGCTTTGAACACGTGAGTGGCTCAGATCGAGCATGATATGAGGCCGACGGATCAGATTGTGTGTCACCAAAATTTCAACGTCCCACATTGAAATGAACTGAGTTTTCAGCGCGACTTATAATCCAGAGCACTCCTGTCTCATCCTGATGACACAAGCACACACGAAAAGGGGCCTTTTACCGGATCCCCTACTGGCCTTTGGCCCTCCCAAACGCACCGCGCGCTATGGGCCTTATACACGGGCCCGCGCGCGACCTAGCCCAGGATCTGCTCGGGCTCACACTCAGCTAGTCCACACCATGCATGAAAAATCTAGGGACCCAGATGGTCGTTACCTTGGGTGTCTTAGGGGGGACGATCTTGACCTTGAGGGCTTGACCTTCATGGTTTCCCTCGGTTGGCCGGTTCCCATCTAAAAGTTTTATAAAAAAATTATATTTTCATATTGAAATAATCCAAAACTGTAGATATAAAAATTATTTACATATAGATAAACATATATGTTATTTAAAACTGTAAGTATTATCATTTAATGAAAACATTAACAATTGAATTAATTCCTATTAAACCATTCTAATTACATGGATACCGTGGAAATCTAAAATCTAATAAATTTAACACACCACTAAAAGGATAAAGGTTTATAAATAAAATACATACCTACAAATATTTATTAAATATTTCAAGTACATTACTTTTGTTTTGAAATATACGTCCAAAGGCCTTGTAGAAACTATGTTTCTTAAATTTAATTCAATATTACGTTATTAGTGGTATAATATAAAATGATCAAAACATTTAAAACCTGTGAAATACTTATAGACTTAAAACTAAGAATTCTAATTTTTAAATCCAACATAAAATACACTAATAAATTGAAAACATTAGAAATACTGATAAATTTAAAAAACTATTCATTATTCAAAAAAAAACAAAATTTATTAATTTAAAAAACATTAACAAACGGTCATCAGGTTTAATGGTCAAAAAGGAAGGAAATGGTCATAATTTTCTACCAACGGTCCAAAGGACCCATATAAATATTTGTTTAGGGTGACCTGTTACCTTAAGACACCTTGGCTTAAAAGGATGGTTCAAGTCATCCTTGTAGTGCTTAGTGTGGATGCGGTGGCTTTGTCCATTCTTATGCTTGTAATGCCATATGATAAGGACCCCTATTAACTTCTCAAGGTCTTCATTGTTTTGAATGGCCACATTTTAATCTTAATAGGGTTTTTAATTGGTATCTTTGGTTAGATTAATTTCCCATTTGATCTCAGTGTAATATAATTACTATGGTATTCTCATTTGAATAAAGACCTTTTTCGTTCGTTTTTTTGTGTTTACACAATTTCATAGTAAATTAAAATTTTATTATTTCTTTTTCATAAGAAACAAGTTTGTTGGATTAATGGTAATATAAAATATAAAATTTACCATTACATGAAATATATATTTTTTGGATGCTATACCCTTACTAGACAATATCATAACAACAGATCCACCTTGGGGAAGTATTATGCTCTATGGAGCTGATCGAAAAATTCATTAATTCATAGCAGAGGATACTTGTTCTTTATCATGATTTTGTTGATCTCAGGATAATCAAGGAAAATTCACATTGACCAATCCTTCTTCTTTATGAAGAGGACCGGGGCACCCAACAGTGAAGCACTTGGGCCTAGAAACCCTTTATCCATATTATCTGGTAGTTATTTATTCAGATCCTTAAGCTCCACAAAATCCATTCTATATGGAGTTTGGGATTTTGGAAATGTCCCATGTCTAATATCAATTGATAATTCAATATCTTTTCTAGGAGGAAGATGATAAAATTCCTCAGGAAACACATCAGTGAATTCCATAATAATTGGCATGTCTCCAAGGATGGTTTCTTCTATAGAATCAATCATCTGAGTAAGATGTGTGTTCTCGTAGTGCAATTATATACACAAATTATATGATCTTTCTAAAGAATATTCATCGTCCACCTTGAAATTGTAAAGGATCGGGGGTCAATTCGCCACATGATGAGTGATTTCCCCCTCAAGGATATTTATGTTAGCTCTATATAATGAAATCCAATCCATTCTAATAATTAATTCAAATTCGACCAACAGTTGTATGATGATGTTTTATAGGAATTTCATTCCAAAAATTATGATAAGGAAGGATTGGTATTCGTGGTATGAAATTATTTCCCCATTTGTCATTCTCATTAGCATCTTTACTTCCATGACTTGTGGTGGTGTTGGGATTGTTCAAATAAACTTTTTGGATATAAAAGAATGCGTAGAACCAGAATAAAAAATTATGTTTTCTATTCATGAATAAATAACTAGTGTACCTTTCATTACTTCGTTTTTAGTGTTTACTTTGTGGTAGTGATGGAAAAATCTTTCCCTTTCTTCCTTGGAGGTTCTTGTCTGCCTCTAAAAACCCGTTTCCTAGGGCACTAGTTTTAAAATTGCCCTAGTTCTTTGTAGTTGAAGAAATTAAAATGGTATTGAGTTTCAAACAATTTGTTTCCCTCCTCTTTTGCGGCCACATGTTTTTCTTGTTGGTATTTAATGGCTAGGTTCCCTTCTCATCCACACATAAAGCATTTCCTTGTCCCCTTTAAGAAATTAATGGGGTGCTTCTTTCTACATCTTTGTCAAGTGGGGTGATGGATTTTATTACCACTATTTGATTTTTCTATCAGACCACAAGAATTTAAGTCCACCATATGATTATTATCCCCATGATACCTTGGAGAATCGCTAATCTCCATTTCAACATTGAGGGTACATCAAACAATTCTCTCATATCTCTTAATGTCATATATCACTAGGGAATTTCATAGGCTAGGATTAATCCAAACAAAGCAGAGGTAAACCTGGTATTTGGGGGTAAAGACAATGTCAGAGGCATACCATGAAAGACTTGTAAGGATTTTCTAGAATGATTTTATGGATTCATCGCCTTTTTATAGAGGGAAAGGAAGTACCGTTCCATCTTAATTCAGAGGTTTCGAGGAAAATATTTGTCAAAAAACAATTTTTGTAAATGCTTCCATTCAAATGGCTAGATCTCATCCTCTAGATTCTTATTTTATATCAATATCCAACATTGATCATCTTCACCCTCCATATGATAAGAATATATAAGTACCTTATCTTTTTTAGAACATTGATGGACGGATAATATTTTTCAATGGAGTTGATCTATTGTTCAGTGATTGAGGGATCAAATGATCCATTAAAAGTATGAGACCTTTATCTCATTAAGCTCTCAATTATGACATGTTCATTCTTAAGGATCCTGATTGTTCCCTTTGACCCATGTATCTATTCAATACCAATGTTATCTTAGACTGTATCATGAAAAAAGTCTCTGATTTCATCTTTCATTGGACTGGAAATCTCATTAAAATAGTCTTCACATTAATCTTTGTAACGGTTGTTAGCCCGAGTCCTCCTAATACTGGCCATTTTCTAGAATAAAAGTAATGTTAGTGGTGACACATAAAGGGGAGTCAAATTAAAAAAAATTATGACATATACATTACTTTAATTTCGTTAAATTATGAATTTATACGCTTAAATATATGTTATCCATGATCTACTTCCCAATATATATTCGTAGGGGAATTTTTTCCCTTAATAATGGGTAATAATAAGAAGAAGAACTTACCAAATCATTTACCTTGTTAGTGTCATAACCATGAGTGCATGAAGGCCCATTTTCATGAACCAGATCCCATTCAAGTCTAACTCAATGTTGTGTTTTCTAGTTTTACCACTAGATTCATCTGTTCTAGAGTCTCCTCTACCTGCTCGTATCATGAGAGGGATTTATTTTCATGATAAAAGAATTAGTCAATACTCATCAAAATCTATGGATGTTTTTATTATAATTTTTCCTATACATAAGTCTTTCACTAGTGTTTTTTAATCCTAATCCCAAATATTACTAAACATATCCTTATATACCAACAAAAACAACCCTTCACTTTATTTCATACATAAAAAAAATTTATTACATAAAGTATTTGCATGATATGTCATAAAAAATCGAGAGGGATAATGTATTATTATCCTAATAACATTACATAACAACATAACACAATAAATATACATCTTTATTTAAAACATTTTTTACATGACCACACAAATGCTATCATACATAGCATTGCATGGGATATCCTAAGGACATTCATAAAAAAGCATGATCTATAAAGCTAGTAAGGGAGTAAACAAGGTGTAACATGAAAAATATAGTACATGTTAGGTAATAGGCATATCAATGGAGCATAAGTGAAACATGACCATAATCTAAACATATAGCATTATTATCATAACATGGAAATGTGGGAACAACATTTAACATTATATTAGCATGAGCCAAGGCTCATTGTACATACTGAATGAGTAAACCCACAATGTACCTGAATTAGAATGATTAAATCCTCATTGAACATGATGTATCATGATACAAATATTTACCCAAAGCATTGGAGCATTGTCATGGTGTACCCTTCTTAATCATTTCATTTCATGCATAAGTGTGCCACATGGATCATAAAAAATGGATTTTATAAAAAAAATTATTTATTACATGATAAAATAATTTGGAATAAATACATAAAACTCTATAATAAATCATTAAATGTGAATAATAGTTAATATCCTTGATATAGAAATGGTCATGGTGTTCACTACACAATGACTTTGGCTTGGAAAATCATGGTGTCATTTCAACAGCAAAACGACATAACATAAGAATTCAAAAAATTGTTGATGAGAGAGGAAGGGGTGTCGGATCATATTTACATGAAATAAACTGTAAGGGGGTAATATATATATATATATATATACTGAGATATTTATGGTAATTTAGTTTCAAAAAACAAAACAAGTTCATCAATGTAAATGAGGAGAGAGAAATCCCTTATAATATTTCGGCATGGTAACATGTATACTTGGGATGAATTGATGAGAGAAAAATGAGTCTATAATCATTATAAAATAAGGATAGATTTATAGTGTAGGTGAAAAATCATACCCCAACATTTTTAATGGAAAATACAGGGTATAGAAACATAAATAAATGTGGACAAAAAATGAGAGAGGAAGAAATCCATTACAAGGAAGGGTGATCCTTAATCCTTGGTAGTGGCTTGGGAGAGGCTTCATGGGGGGCTTGGGGCGTCTTTCAAGGATACTGGATATAGGAATCTAGATTCGGAATGTGTTAAAATGGTTCTGAGTGGGGAGAACTGAGCTATTGGGAGGGTTTATATAGGAAAGGAGAGGGAATTCTTTATTATTTAGGTTTTGGACACCACTCATTAAACTAATCAAAACCACAATCCATACAACGTTTTTTTACAATTTTTTTTCCAATGTCGACTGGAAAATATTATTTTATATGTATGATTGACAAATGTATTAAAATATTAGGATTTCTTATGTGGAGGAGAGTCACATTCTCTAGGAAATCATATTAAAACGTTAAAATGTATTATAATTCATGGAGGGTCCTCTTAGAGACCATAAACATAACAAAAAAATATAAAAACACATTATTTTAAAGATAAAACAAATATTTTATGAAAATACAATTTATATTATTTTATAAAATCAATATAGGGTCATTTTGATTTCATAAAACACATTATGAATTTAAAATCGTACATGATTTTTACCTTAACATTCTACTGCATTAGAAAAATATGAAACATTAATTTTTAGATAGGTTAGATGTCCTAAATCCAATAATAATAATAATTTTATCAAAAAAAAATTCTAAATAAGTGTATTTTTAAATTTAAAATAAATACTGTCATCTATCAAAAATTCATGGGTTTTGTCAAAACCCGCTTTCAAGCCATAACAAAATTACATTTGTATTCCTAAAAATAATACGATCGTTTATATTAAATAAAAATTAATTTATTAATAATATTTAATTAAAATAATATTTAATTAAAAAATTTATTAATTCATCGAAATATATTTCATAATAGATTATTTAATAAAAATACCATTTGTGATTTTAAAAACTATTTACAAAGTAAAATTAATTAAATGAAATTATATTATTTATTCTTTAAAAAATAATACACATAATCATAATGATAGAGTCCTATTACATAACCTCTTATAACCCCATCATATGACCTTAGGGTAATGTGTGCGATGGTGACAGACTCTTGGGGTGGCTCAGATAACATCACTCGGGTGGTAATCTCTATCAATATCAACTTATACAACATGTGGTTCCATTCGAGCCTAATGTATTAAATCTATATTTGGGATTTGTAATGAATGAAGCCTAGTGATTCCACCTCCTTTACATGCTCTAAAAATAGGCATCATATGGAGAAATTATACTGGATGAGTCCATCACTTCTTTTGTTTGGTTAAATTGGATTTGTTAGAGGCCTATATTTATACTAACCATGTGATCACTTTTCAATGGCTATATTTCAAATGGTAAGAATTATTAACGGTATTTTAATATCTAAAATCATAAAACCAAGGAAGTGAATATGTTCTACATAACCATTTAACATAATAATACATTTAATTAGATCAAGAAGAACCTTCATTAATAAATGTTCGGGTCGTGACAAATATCTAGAAGTAACTACATTTTTTATTATTCATATAAAAATCTATGTGAATATGGTTGGGTGAATCTGTATAGGTACATAGCTAATGGACTTCCATAAAAGTTATTTATTCTAGTGATTGCTGCCATCCCCTCGCCAATGGAGGTGGGCATTAGGTAGTTGCAGCTCGAGCCCTAATGGGTCGGATCATGACAGACCCTCTAGCCCCCTACCACCTTCTTACCAGAAACAAACCAACCAGTATAAAGTCACTGTTACCGAATCTAAGCTAAGAGATAAAATTTACAAGGATTGCCATAATTTATAATATCCATTTCTCAAATATAAAAAAAATTGTCCTTGAATTTTTCTTTTAATCATACCCTAACACATGGAAAAATGAAATGGGTTTCATCAATATTTTATCATCATAAAAGTAAACCATCTAAAGAAATAATATTTATAGTATAATTGGATTATATCCCCATTTAATAATAAATAATATTAATGGACATAAGTTTTTATTAAAAAACGTTTCAAATATTGACGGAATATTTTTCAAGGAGGAAATCAATTTTATTTGAAATCAATTATTTAAAATGTAAAATAATAAAAATTTATTGGAAAAAAATTTCATTGAGGAATCGTGGAAAATTTTAATGGATGATTCAATACAATTAATATTCATGTTAGTGGTAGAATCCATTTGTTTGAAAGATATTAATATAAGAATTCTTTTCAAATTTTCAATAAAAAAGTCAAAAGTACCACATTTATATAACAAAATATATTAAATTTATAAAATTATTCAAGGAAAACCAAGGAAAATGCTGAATTAAAAATCAAATTTTGCTAAAATCAAAAACAGTTATTAAAATGTTTTACTAAACTCGTGTATGGAAGAGAATATATTACCAACCTATGTGAGAAATAATGTTTTTCCTTAAAAATAATATTTTGAACATTTGAGTACATAAAGAATGAATTATGAAATGAAAACATATAACAACCAAAAAATAGAGGAGAATACATTTATTAGAGATTTATCATTCTATTTTATTATAAAAAGTTTTTCATAAACAATCATGATAAATAGTGGGATTGTAACCTAAATCCCTTAATGTTTTTGTAAATTTTGAGTAATAATTCCCATGAATGAAATAAATTAAATTCAAACATTAAATAAATTTAACATATGGATATTAAATAATAACATATCAATAATATATTATATACTCCACATGAATGAATCAATTAGTAAATATGGCACATGTATCAGGGAAACGTAATTGGGGTGAGAACCCTTCCCTAAAGTCTGACTTGCTTCATATATGTTATATCATCATGTTTATTAAATTAAAATATATATTAGCTCTATAATAGATCCATATTATTTATTCTAATACCATACATATTTTACATATAAAATTTTATCATCCATTCATTAAAGACTTTCATTATCACCATCATATTGGGAGTTAACTACTTCATTCTTCATGTATGTTTCATTGTTGAAGTTTTTGTCATTGATTATTTATCATGGATCTATCTTCATTAGAACAATAATCATGTAATATGAACTATATTTGATCACTATTAAACATTTTATAAATATTCTAATATATTAGTGATGAAAATTCAAATAAATCACTTCGTGTAGATGACATTATGTATGTATGCAAGTGTGATGTTTCCAGTTTTAAGATTATAGAATTGAGATAAATAAAAATGATAATTCCCCAAACCAGAACTGTTATCATATTTTAAATATCATATATATTCATTTTCCTTATAAACATTAATGTAAATAAAAATCTTATTCAAATAACTATATGTAAGTGGTAGTCCACAAGAATGCAAAAGTGATATTATCATTTTATAACTAAAGGAATTATATAAAGATATATAATATAATAAAATAATAGATTAATATTTATGTTATAAATATCAAACATGAACATTAAATCCATCATATAAACCAACCATGAAATATGGTGGTGTGAAATTAATCATATCACTATGTGGATGTGGAAATCCACAGTTACACAAAATAAAGGATTTTATTACTAATTTGATGGAAAATAGGTCGAATATGGTTTCCCTTAATCAAAATAACATATTTTTATATTGATGGTAAATAATCATTATGTTATTATGTATAAAATAGATGATCAAAAATTTTAATAAGAAATAAGATTTGAACGAGTTGTGTAATATGATGACCTCTTCCTTGAGAGACTGTCTCTAGCGTATGCCTTAAGTGTTCTTAGGATGGTTGTAGTGTGTGTTTGATATCATCATAGTCACATATATTCCATAATTTTTTAATGGTTTATCTTTTAGGATATTCTATAGGTTTCTTGAATTTGGTTGTTTAAAATATTTATTTCTTGATAAAATAGCCCAGAAGCATGGTTTAAGAGAATGATTACTATTAACCATGAGGTAACCATGTGGTTTAGCACTGTGAGGGTCCCATAGATTTTGAAAGGCTGCATCATTGTTAGTAAAAATATAAAACATGCGAAGTAAATTTATTGGGTCTAAATATGACTTTGTATAGTTTTCTCATATTCTATCTATGGTTCTCTCAAGTCGTGCAATACTTCCCAGGTAGTTGTGTGCCTCTAATATTGAAATAAATTATTTTATACACATTAGGGGATGGATTTTCTAAACATGTAGCCTGCTATTGAACCTTAGTAAACATATTTAAAAAGATTTTATTTATATTTTTTATAGGTTATTTATATGTAATCACCTCCCAATCACCATTATGCCTAAACTAAACTTCCCCCCAAAACATTATTTCTTCTCCTTCTTCTTCCTTTGTGGTTTTACTTCACATCTGATTGATTATTTCAAGGTATATTCTTTTTTTGATCATATATTATCTCAAATTCATAAATAAATTATTTATATATTCTAAAATTTAATTTTATAAAAAAAAATTCTATGTTTCCTTAATCTAATTGGTTTTATATAGATTTGATAATGTTTCAAAAGGATTTAGGCTTTTGAGGACACGATCTACTCATTTTTATTCTCTGTTTTTTAAACTTAATTAGTGTCGCACAATTTATGAGTTATTTATCTCTATAAAAAAATATATAATTAATGAAATAATTAATTTTATTTACAATTAATTTAGTTATGATCATTAAAATGAAATATTTGATATCAAATATTATTTTTTTCATTAGTTGTATCTTATAAGGGGTTTTTCATTAAAACCAGATCTTTAAAGAGTATGTGTTTTATGAAATGTCGTAAAGGTGATTTATAGAATAAAATTGATTTTCATCAATTGTTTTTGTGATTCTTGAATATGAGTTTTTTATAAATTGTGATCATGGATTACATGTTTATTGGTAAATATTGCACATTGGTAACCATGGGTGCTTTGGGAAGTTGATATATGAACCATTTGTTGTGTGCAACAACAAAGGGTTATACTATTGATATATATATACTAATGGAGGACAATATATAGATAATATTAAAGTTATTTAATGATTAGTTCTTAGTGTTCCTCTATGTGTCCATTTATGTATTCCCATGTGGTATACCTAGACTTTTTATTGGTATTATACCTGATTGTACTTTTCATGTTTGGTTTCTCATATTTTTTTTTCATGGTGTATCCGTATATGGGTGTAATTAGGATTTCATGAAATCTTAAATATAGTTTATTTATTCCTTGTTTATTTAGAAATGAAATTATTTTAGTAAAAACTACATGATGTTTTAAAACATTTCTTCTATTTTAAAACTACATTAAAAATGAAATTCAATTAATGATAGAGTATTCATTTTTATGTTATTAGACATGGTATAGATTCATTGTTTAAATAATTATAAGATTTTTGATCAACCCCTAATTTTTCCATTTGGTGTTTTTAGATTTTTTTGTAGGACCTATGTTAAGGGAAGGGTTCCATGTACTTCACTCACTTCTCTTAGTTGAAATCAGCATCTTGGTGTGATGGATTGGTGGTGATAGATGGTCCAATAAAGACTATTTTTGGTATTATATTATTTAAAGTTAGATTTATCCAATTTTATTTATTTTTAATGTATCATATATCTATACTCACATTCTTCACAATATTTCGTATTTTTCTCTCATTCCAATTATTCATGTCACCTATTTGGTTTTTTCTGATATTTTTCTTTTATTAAGACAACAATGGTGGAATTTTGTTATAAACCTAGTATAGTACATTTAAAAAATTATTACAGACATTATCCCTCTCTAATATTGAATACACTAACTAGGATTAGGTTATGTAAATTTATATATAGGATTTTATGCCATTCAAACATGGGTAGTATGTGGGGGATGGTTCCTAGAAAACTCAACTCCATTTCTAAACTTGAGTTTCCTTGGGTTCCCATGGTTATTTTAAAAACATGAGACTTGGAAGAAAATTTTACATAAATGAGATTTATTTTTTGTTTATTTAAACGATCATGGTCCTTTGTTAATGTTTTTTTAGGTTCATATAGTTAATTATTTCTTAAAATTATCATTTAAAGGCATTAATATAGATTACTAATGTTGGTATTTTATTAAATAGTTTATCTCAATCTAGCAGGTTATTATATTTTGTGTTAATTAGAAACTTTCTCTTATAAAATAACCTATAAATCGTGGATAGGAATCTATAATAAAATTTTGAATATCCACTTCTCCAATGTACCCTTTTTTAATGGAAGATATTATCCTAGTTATTCATTCTCTAGTTTGGGAATGTAATTTCCTAGTTCTGCGAGTTGCCCAATGTTGCCCTGTATCCGGTTAGTCAAATGGCCTCAAGCACATTTCCTCGAATGACTGATGCTAACGACTTACAATGAAGGCCTTGGGTGTGATAGTAGGGCAACATGCAATCATTGGCAGAGTATGCACATCGGAATAAAAAATAATAAATAGTAGCGAAAGAAATAATAACATATAATATGTAAACAGTGGCAGAATGGAAGTTAATAAAAAACTGGATTACATATATAAATGATGCATGTCACATATGTATAGGAAAATAGATAACCAAGCTAAAATTATGGAAATATAGTACTAAACCAAATGAAAAATAAAAACATGTAAAATCAATCTTTATCACAAGCCACACCTTGGTCCGATGCTATCAAGATACAAAACAATCAAGTACCTGATGATGAAGGGAACATTACCTTATCTATACATGTAACAATATAATATTTTTGGGACTAAAAGCCTGACCCAAATATTCTGTTATACAAATCGCAGTATTCAACCACCACAAGATCAATGCAAAACTGTCAATGAAAATATATAGGTGGTAATAATGGAAATGCAGCAATGAAACTAGGAGTACAAAAAATAAACCAAACCCAATAGTTTCCATTTATATTCCTTAGATCATAACGTTCTTAATTTAATCAAGTATTGCAATAGGTAACTCAGAATACTACCTAAAAGGACCAAATCCAAGTTAGTGCATTGGCTTGGAAGATCTACCACAAGCATTCAATTAATACATTAACACTTTGGGCAGTTCACATAGTCTAACCCCTCTTTCCATGTGATATAATAAAAAGGAAAGACACTTGGAGGAAGAAATCACTATCAATTCTCCATATATTCATTCTGTAATAACTATAGACTCTTTGGGGGAGCACTCAACTTTAATTCCATTTTTGGTATTGTAATGTTAATTAGAGACACTCAGAGGGAGCACTAACCATCAATCCACCATGTGGTATCGTAGTGTAAAATATAACAAAAACACCAAGGAATTACACAAAGTAAATTCCCCCTATGGTCTTACTACACTAGGTTCTCACAACCATGTGTAATTCAATCATGCATTATTGATATCAATCAGCCCAAAGTAATTTCAAATACTACATGGATAAATAATTCCAATTAATATCATATGAATTTAGCATGAAGAAAAGGAAATCAGTTCCATCCTATCATGCGAGGTATGGAAACAAGGTCTGCCTCATAGGAAACATGGACCAAATGGCCCTAATCATTCAAACAAGGAAAATCACCATTGCATTGTTTCATAAATATGAAATTCCAAATAATATAAGATTAATCAAACCTTAATACAATAATCAATATATGTTTGATATAATAGTGTTAAATTTCCTTAACCTGAAATTCCCGAAACCTAGGTAATCGGCACTTTGGCATATAAAACTCAAAGGAAAAAAATGAAAGAAAAGAAACAACATACCTCAATGTTGTGTGATCAATATAGTTGATACCTTGCCTTTTATTTGGTCTAGAACTTCCTATATCTAAAAAAATTTCAAAACCATTCAACCTTGAATAACATGATAGAGAGGAGAACACTACAAGAGAGGATCTACAAGAAGGATGGACTCACTGATGGGATACCAACACACCCACCGGAGATAGAATCTGATAACGGATGATGGATTGATGGCTTGGAGATGTTTCATCTCTCTTGTTCGGTCCAGGATGATACGAGGCTAGAAGAAGATGAATCTGGTGATCAGACGCGACCACAGTCCATTTAATCAAATAAATGAAATAGTATATGGCATGTTCATTTAATATACATGTTGAGTACATCCCTCAATCAGCCCCCACTTTAGGATGTCTCAATGTCACTTTACAAGGCCTTTACCTAGTTGTTACATTGCTAGTACATGGCTAACCATGACAACATTGTACACAACATGTACTACCAAGTACACGGCATGTACTCTGAAGTACACGGCCTGTACTCCCATGTGCACAACGTGTACTTATAGAATTTCCAAAACCATCCATTTGTTTTCAAAAACCCCTAAAATAAAGATCCATACCTGAATATAATTCTTTAGTTCTTACAAACTTCACCTATTAAATAAATTCTTCCTAGAATTTCCCTAATAAGGTGGTGAATAAGAATCCTTGAATAACTCCAGCCACTATGATCACACATCAGTCTCCATCTCACAAGTCTTATCCTACACGTGGTTGTGCTTCCACAACAACCATTCCAGGGGAATAGAAATGCCTTGGAGAACCTTAATACTACACCTAAAAATCCAGATAATATGATACTCGAATGATTTTTCTACCACTAAATCAATCTCATTATGCTGATAAATATGAGAAGGTTCTGAGATGTTATGCCATAGTTGAGAAATCATGGAAGATGCTGTGAAAATATCGGTACCTCTGAGGTAACTACTACCAATAGGGAAACGGCCTGAACCTCTCCAAAACCTCAAATAGAACAACATATCATGGTGAAAGCTTCTCCTATCTCCTTTTCCTCCAATATCCCATCCTCAATGTGACTTGTAAGAAAACCTGATCTCAGACCTCGACCTCCAGAGGTCGTCTTCATCAATCTGCATAGGACTTCTTCCATTACTATGAAATATCCATCCTATTTCTAATCAATTCCTTCTATTCTATGGTCTCATAGACAATATGAGGTCATAGAATACCTACCTATGCTTCCTATATCATACATTGGGGTGATCAATATGGCCCACTGTACAAATCCTCAAAAGGTTCCATCTGTATTTTTGTCTTAAAATATTTATTGTGGGAAAACTCCACCAGAGGTATGTGCTTCTCACAAGAACCTTCTTAATCTATGACGCATGCTCGATGCATGTCTTATATCACCAAAATTTTCCGCTCGGACTGGCCATCTGTCTGGGGATGGTAAGTGGTACTCATTGGTACCTGTGTACCCAAAGCCTGTTGTAGTCCTAGCCAGACACAAGAAGTAAAATGGGAATCTATGTCTAACAAAATACAGTGTGGAATCACAGGAATATGAAAAATCTCCCATATTTATAACCTTCCTATATCATCAACACTAGACGTATCTTTCATTTATAATCATTATGTAATCTTCTTGAGCTTATTGATAACAACCCAAACCCCATTATTCCCTCGAGGCGATCTCGGTTACAATATCATGAAATCCATCATGACATCATACCAGATTAACTTGGGCATGGGTAGATTCTATAGAAGCCAATATGGTTGTCGGTGCACCTCATTCACCGGGTGACAGGTGGAACACCTCAAAACAAAACCATAAACATCTCTCTTCATACCATAACAACATTACTAATGGTGTAGATCTCGATAAATATTGGTGACACCAGGATGTACTACCCGGTTTTATGAATGAAAATACTACAAAATCTCCTTGTGTATGTATCCTCACACCCATATGCGTCCATGAACGTGCAAGAAACATCCTCACCTACAGTCCACCAAGTAGTAGGGTCCTATCCTAACACACTATCTCACTGTACTATGCCTTTAGAATCTTATAGCAGATTTATTCTCTCCTGATCCCGAAGTGTAGATGTGACACCTATATAAGAATGTAATGTCTTCCCCTTTTTGTCTTGATCCTCCAAATGAATTTTAGAGAATAGATATATAAGATACCACTTACTTCTGGCATCCTGAACTTCTTGTATCTTAGTCCTCCTTCTCAACGAATCAGTAACTGCGTTTCCTTTCCCATGCATATAGGAAAGATCAAAATTGAAACACTGATATTACTCAATCCACATTCATTATCTCAAATTCAAATCATGTTGAGTAATGATATACTTGAGACTTTTGTGCTCAGTGAAAACCAAAAAATTATGTCCCAAAAGATAATTTCTCCAACAGCACAATGCATGAACAACTATAGACAACTTGAGAATGTGTGTCAGGTAAATCCTCTCTTAACGACTAAAATTCTGAGAACTGTACACAATGACTCATTCACCATGTATAAGCACTTATCCTAGACCATTGCCTAATATATCACAGTAAATGATGTAACTCATTCCTGAAACTAGAAAAACTAGTATTGATGATGATTTCAATCTCCATTTATCTCTCGAAAGGCAGAATCACAAGCATCTATCCATGAGTAATCCACATCCTTCAGAGTCAGGATCTTAAGTGGTGCTGCTAAACATGAAAATTCTTGGATAATCGATGTGTAGTAACCAGCCATCCCTAGAAAACTCCATTACTCAAATGCATTATTCTAATTCTCCCTCAAAACTATTATTCTCACATTCTTGGGGTCTACTAATACTCAGCTCTTTGAGATAACATGACCAATGAAGTGAATATGGTCTATCCAAAAGTGGTATTTTAAGATCCTAACATAAAACTGATTCTCCCTCAGTGTACTCAAAATGATCTCATGTTGGTTGGAATGGTCATTTAGAATGTGGGAGTAAACCAATATATAGTCCATGAAGACCACTACAAAAGTGTCCATGTAAGGATAAAACACTCGGTTAATCTGTTCCATGAAAACTGATGGTGCATTCGTCAGACCGAATGATATAACCACATACTCGTATAATCTATACCTACTCTGAAAAGCTGTAAGAGGAATATCTGATGGTTTACCGTGCAACTGATGATAACTAGCTATTAATTTAATCTTTTAGAAAACTCTCGATACTCAAAGTTGATCACAGTATTCATCAATCCTCATTATGTGATATTGGTTTTTAACAGTCAACTGGTTCAACTTCTAATAATCCACACAATGTCTGAGGTTACTATCCTCCTTCTTCACAAACAATACAGGTGAACCCCAAGTAGAAGTATTGGGTCAGATTAAACCCTTTCTTATACAACATCTAACAGCTTCTTGAGCAATTTAAACTCTTGTATAGCCATCCTATAATGAGTAATGGACATTGTTACTGCCCCTAGAACAAGATCAATAAAAATATACCTCTATCTAAAGAGTAAAACATGAAAATTAATCAGGAAATACATTCGAAAAATGATCGACCACTAGAGGAATGTCCATATGTGAAGTCCCCTTGTCATAAAGATATATACTAGAAATCATGGCTACAACACATCTCAACCCATGATAGTCAGGTCCATCTCTACTCACTTGGATGTCCCATTCACCCTTGTGTAGAAACAATCCACCCTCTAGTGACATGAATCTCACCCTACAGTGATAGTAGTAGACAACAACCTGGAAGTTAACTAACTAGTCCATTCCAAAAATGGTGACATAACCCATCATCTCCAATATTCAATGTTCCCATAAAAAGTGATACCCAAAAACCTTAATAGGAAGCTCCTGGAACTGACGTACACTAGCAGTTCAAATCACCAATGGTGTGTCAAGTGTCATGATATTAGCATAGGTGAAGATAAAGAGCCCAAGGCTCTCCACAAAAAGAACAGATATAAATATATTGGATAATCCTATATCACAATAGAACAATCTAAAACTAAATCAATAAAAATCATACTTCTAACCATAGAGGGTCTGGGATCCTCCTCCAGCTAGATTTGCTTCAGTGCAAAAACATCACCGGCACGGCAGCCTTGTGAAGTTGTCTGAGATCACTGAGTTGATCCACCATACAGCATGTTGAAAACCTTATGTCTGACCACTGCATCCATGACCACCTCCTTGGCTAAAAATCCTGAAGAAATCTATCCCCCAGTCTAATTTGAAAGTAGTGGTCCTGCTCCGGTATGGAGAGTTGAGATAGATCTGACCTAACTAGTTGCTGGATGGAACGACTTGTCAAAACACTAAAGGTGTCCTATCTTTCTGAAACATCATCACTCAACTGGGTAACTTGGGCACTGAGTATTCTTATGTCCTCCCTTTCTGCACTGGTTTCACACCACAAAGATACCTAAAGGAAAATCCCACATACTTAGATCACTACACATAGACTCCCTACGATGCTTCCTACTCTTAGTCAGAGGAGTACCAGCTCTTGATGCTGAACCACCCTGGCCCACAACTCCAGAATCCCCCAGGTTTTGCTCGATGATCAATGACTAGTTGACTATAGATGATATGGAATTCAACCTAAATATGTTCACCTTGGATCATATGTTATGTCGGAGACCATCCTCAATATTTCTCATAATAAATAACCAATCACCCATAGAATGGGTCTGAAGCACTATACCTCTACGAAGGAATATGAATACTTCATGTTTGAGATAGTACCCTATTATAAACTCATGAACACTCATGATCAGTCCGCTCTCAAGGTCCCGAGGTAGAATTATTCATAGAAGGTCCACTAGAACTCATCCCAAGAAATTACCTACTAGCGTCCCACCAGTGATATAACATCCTACCATCTCTTGGAGGAATCAGGTAACATGTAGGTAGAGAGATTCAACCTCCTATTTGGAGGATTTTTGAGATTCTAGACAATAGAAAACATGAATTCTAACCATGAATATGCATCATGAGGTCCTCCATCCCCTGAGAAAGTGGGAGGATGTTTCTGCTGAAAAACACGTGTTAACTGTTACATGGATGGGTTAGGATGTGGTGCTCCCTAGAAAGTATAAAAAATCCCCATAAAGCCTTATCTGAACTGTGCATCAGCACCTATGTCTGGTATAACCACTGCTGCCAATACGAGTACAATGGGAGGATTTTCTTGTAGTCCCTGATCTACCATTTCTAGTGTCTGATCATTTCCCTGTATCTAGCGTACAACCAAATGACATCTCTATGGAATGACTGTTCAAGTTCAAGCACACACCTCAGTTCAATATTATCAAGGAAGGAAACATAAAAGTTCATGAAATCAACAGGAGAAATAAAACATTTATGTTATTCAAAAAAAGGTTACATGGCATGTATGACCACTACACGACATGTCCCCTTATTCTTTTAATATGGAATGTATGTCGGCCAAAATTTTTCATGTAACACCCATACACACGACATGTTCTCTTTGAGACATGGAATGTACTTGAATTATTTCTCCTGGCCTGAGTTCTTCTACATAGGTAAACACACGGTTCTTTCCTAGGTAACACTACATGGCGTGTTAACCCTATATATGACGTGCACACATTAAGTGTTAACCATCCATGTTATTATCCACATGGTTGAAGTCATGTTTGACTATACATGATGTGTAAGAACAAGACATGGTGTGTACAACCTATGTTTCATCCACCTGGGTCGTTAGTCACATGACCGGATACATGGTCTCTACAACACAGTGTGTACTACCAATACACGACATGTTCCACCAGACATTTCCCAACCCAAGGTCTCTACCCACACAGTCAATCACACAGTCATGGACTAAATGGAGTGTACTTACACTACACGGCGTGTACTTAAGGGAAATATTTTATTTCGAAATAGAAGGATACATGCTGTGTATTTATCAAAAAATGCAATGTTTTCTTGGTTTTTTCAAACAGTAATCCTCAAAAACTACTCTGGAAACCCATAAAATATTGAAACGATAAATAATGTTCCAAATTTCGATCTGTGGGGGCCCGTACTCCCTGCGAAGCAATTGGAATCATATTCTTGTCACATCATAGTAGAATTTAGTTACAGTTCAATATGATCCACCAAATTCCAACCAACGAGGGACCATAACACCTCAGAGACCAATGTCTAGCTCCCATTCAAAAGAATCATTTAAATATTACAATTTCTTATCAAAATATAAGGTATTATATCATGAAATCTATCACAGCAACAAGCATATATTGAACAATATCTATCTCAAAAACATTTAATCTGTAATGCATCCTAAATCGCATGACAAAATGCATGAAAAGTGATCTTTAGAAAATTTGTATACGATGCATGAGAGGGAATACCCTCATCTCATCGGGTTTCAACTGAAATAGAACCTCAATGATATCAATCATAATAACAGAAATCAGGTTTTTCAACCAATGGTAAAATCAAATCAACTGTAAATATTGAAAAATAAAAAAAAAGCAATTATCGAGGAAAATAGGATTTTATATTTGCACGGGTTAGCTAATCCTGGGCATAGATTATTACCAACTATCTATTCCTTATTATCCTTATATATATGGTCTTAATATTATGTAAAAGAAGAAAAGAACCTTATCTGATAAAACATTATAACATCCCGGTTTTTGGTGATGTACCAAGGTGATCTGTACCCGGTAGGTCACATAACATTAAGTAAATTTCCCCAAACACCAAGGGCTGTTGACTAGAAGCGATGGACTTAAGGGTTATATTGGGGAAACTATTCCCTCATTGGAATAGTATTCACAGTGAAATAACAAATAATAAACATTAGTAGAAACAATAATACCATATAAAAAATAAACAATGGAAGACTAGAAGTAAATAAACAACTGGGGCACATATATATATGATGCATGTCACATATGTGTAGGAAAACAACCAAACAAGTCACAATGCTGGAAATATATTACTAAAAAATGAAAAAGAGAAAAAAGTAAACACTAGTAGTATCGCAACCCTCATCTTGTTCCCATCCTCTATAGCTCAATAGAAATAAAAAACCTGATGATGAAGGGCAGTTTCCATTATCTATAACTACAACCATATAGTCTACTTCGGTCCAAAAGCATAACCCAAATAGTGTGTGAGACAAATCCCTGTAGGAAACCACCATAATATATTTTCCTATATATCAGTGAGTATATATATTAATTAATAATGGAAATTCAATAAATAAACAAAGAGGACAAAAAAGTAACCAAACCCTACAGTTTCCATTTACATTCATTAGCATTTAATATTCATCATTTAATCAAGAATCAGAACTGGTATCTTAGAAGAATACCTAATATGACCAAATCCAGGCTTGTGTATTGGCATGGATGATGCATCAAAAATATAAAATATTTACATTAACCCACTGTGTAGCTCACACAGTCTAACACCTTTGGCGACGTGATGTAATAAAAATGATAGACACTCTAAGGAATCACTCACCGTCAATTCCCCTTATGGTCTTTCCTAGATAACTATAGACTCACTAGGGAAGCACTCAATGTAAATTACCGCTATTTTTTTGTAACGTAAACTATAGACACTCCGAGGGATCATTCACCATCAGTCCCCCTTATCGTCTCGTAGCGTAAATTATAACAGACACTCTCCAAAATCACTCAATGTCAATTCCCCATGCTGTCTAACTACAATAGGTTCTCCCATCAATGTGCAATTCAATAGTGCATAAAAAATATTATGCAGCCCAAAGTAATATCAACTACTACATGGCTAAAAAATTCCAATTCATTTCCCATGAATTTAGCGAGAATAAAAAGGCAATCAGTTCTATTTGATCAAGTAATATAAGGAAACAAGGTATGCCTCATAAGACACCTTGACCAAACGTCCCTCATTATTTCAACCAGGAAAATCACCCCCGTGGTTCTCCTTAAATATTAAATTCCCCAAAATATGACATCAATCAAACCTTAATCTAACAATCAATCTATGAAATTTAAAACAGGGTTCAATTTCCTTAACCTGAAATACACGAAACATGGGTAATCGGTACTTTGGCATATAAAACTCAAAGAAAAACAATGAAAGAAAACAAACCACCTAACTCCATGTTATACAATCGATATGGTAGAATCTCAGCTTTTTAATCGGTCTATAATGTTGTAGATCTACAAAAACATCAAAAATGTCCAACCATGAATATGTTTAAGGAGAGGAGAAAATAAGAGGACAGACTATACAATAAGGATGGACTAACTGGTGGGATTCCAACTCACCCACTATAGATCAAATTTGAGAGTGGATGATAGATCAGTGTCTTAGAGAAGATGCGCCGCTCTCAGTCACTCTTGGATGAAACAAGGCAAGAATAAGATGAATCTGATGATTATATGAGACCCTGGTTCATTCAATCAAATAAAAGAAAAATTACATGACGTGTTCTTTTAATGTACACCCCATGTACATGCCTCAACTATCTCCCTCTTTAGAAGGTGTATAATTCCCTTTACACGACCATGTCACGTACATTACACAACCTGTACCCAGCTACACACGATAACTTGGTACATGACATGTACTCCCAAATACATGGTGTGTACTTCTAAAATTTCCAAAAAATCACTTTTTCTAAAAAAACACCCAAAATCAAGATCCATACTTCAATAGAAGTTCTAGGTTCTTATAGGAAATGTGTTGTAATACAAATGATTAATTGTGGATTATTGATTATAATTTACCATGTATAATCCACACAAATTTTACGGTGAAAAAGGCCCCTAAGAATCTGATGATTTTATTGATATTACGGATATGATATTCTTCTATATGAAAACACCAAAGGAATATAAAATGGTTTTCGTAGTTACAATATAGAAGGATAGATAATGAATGTAGTGAAACTACATAATGTATGATAATATTTATAAGGATCTCACCTATAATTATTCCAATTTTATCAACAATTAGTAGTTTTTTATGAAACATTCCAAGTGGTAATGATAGAAGAATTTATAACCACATGAAAATGGGGGAATTTACTTTTGTAATATAAAAATTGTTTTACTAATTTGGTTAACCTAGAACCTTTCCTTGATAAAAATAATAATCTTAATTATCATAAGATTGATGTGGGTCTTAGGTTAGACATTTTATTGATATAGATTATGTTATGCCTCTAGAACTTTTTGATGGTAGTTTGTAAAGAAACAATGTATAATGAAAACATAGTTGGGAAAATTTTTAATGTGGATCTTCTTTCAATAACTATAAATAATATATTAGGATATTAAAATGAAGATTCTAGTATATTCCTTCAAACCTAGAAACTCTTATCACATGTAATTTTATTCTCTAAATCTATTGAAATATGTGTAGTAGTGTTTATCGTGGATTATTTAGTGATGTATGGATCTCATCTTGTTTTTAGAAGGTTTTATTTTGTTGTAACCTGAACACAGTGGTGGATTTTTGAGCTTATTATATGATGAATGTGTTCTTAGACTATGAAATCCTATGAAGTTCCCCACTATGAAATTTGATGATGAAAATATCCAAGACTTTCATTTATCTAGTTGTTTTATATTATTGATCTATTTTCGTGATTTATTTATTTTATGTTTCCCTCTCTACCATACAGTTGTCTTTTTGAAAATCCAAAAATTATTAAATCTTTATGGACCAAGATTTTGCGTATATTGTTAGTAGAAAAGGGGGTCTTCTAGCCAAACAAAAGATCCATATGGGTTCTTAGTTTCCATAGAGACTGATTTAATGGGATTATTTTGAATAATAGAATGTGTTTTGCTATCTATGAAAAATTTCTATTCATTCTAAACCTATAATTTTGTAATGTCCCGGAACATTTAACCGCTATATAAAATTATGTCATATTAAGCATTTTTGAGGAAGGATATCCCAATGCTCTATAGTTGGATCCACCTCACCAATGGTTCATATGTCCAATATATAACATCTAATGGTGTGGATTCTCATTCTAATTCCAAGGGAGATGTAAATGTTATGATCATGTAATAGCGAGTTATTGAACTATACATCTTTACACATGGTGTATTCACTAGAGGAATCATAGGTATGGAAGACAATAGTTAGAGTTAACATAAAAATTGTTTCTTCTATAGTACTTCATTTATTTTATACATGTGTATATCATTTTTTCATATCAACAATGTTTTTTAATATTTTTTATTTCATTCATAACTTTTATCATTCATGGTTGATCTTTCCACAACATTGGGAAAGATGTCAAGACATGGACATATATTTCCCTTGTGCTGGTTGAGGATATATGATTTTCTGGTAATGTTGGATATCATGGTCCTTGATCATGATATCACTTAATATTTTCATATCTTGGATTTGATGATGATCATTAAGGCCCAAATAAACTATTAATGTAATGTAGATCATTTTTTATCTCTGAATATAATCTCTCATGTCTTTTAGGGTCAATGGGATTCAAGGTTATGTGGTGCAGGGTTTAACGTTATGTCAAATATTAGAGATGTTCCTTGATGTTTTAGACTATATCATGAGAATCCCACTTCCTATATTGTTGATTTAATACCCCAAGGACATTCCAAGTGATTTTATAGGGTTATTACTTCTGAGAAAGTTCAAGTTCACAATAGTCTTTCTTCCTATTTCAATTCCCAAATCTATGCTATCTTGTCAAATGGAGCTTACAAAGTTATTGGAAATTAATGTTTTTCTTGTGGATATTGTGGAAAATTAATTTATTAATCCTTTAATGGTACCTTGGGCTTTACATATTCTATTTTATAATAAGGATTACTGAATGCTTATAATTTTCAATTATTATCAAAATCTATATCAAATAAATATTATGAGGAAATACCCATTAAAATTATATTTTGATCCCTTTGATCAGGTTTGACTGTTTCATCGCCTTTCAAAAATGTATTCGTTTTAGTGTACCACTAGTTGGGAGTTAAATAAGAGGATATACACATGATAGTATTTTGGATATGGTATGGGAATTTTCTGTTCATAGTAGTGCCATTCTATCTCACTATTTCTCACGTGGTATATATAGAACTGGTGAACCACACAATTAATGTGTTTTTTTTGACACATTCATCATCATCTTTGTGAATAATATTTCTGTTTTCTTAATTATTGATTTATAACACATGGATCATTTGGATATCACCAATATAATCGTGAAGGGACATCACATGTACAACAATATTTATAAATGTGATTGTCTTATTCAATAAGTGATGTTTTTGGGGAATGTTATATCTTAGAGGAGCATCATTGTGGATGATGAAAAGATTGTGATGTTAATTTCAAGGGATCATGATATAATGTTTTTTTAAATTTATATATTCTTGGATTTCGATAATCATTATAGGTGGTTTTTTCAAGTCATTTCTAATATAACACCTCTAATGACATCCTTGACACACATGGGTGTTATGTTTGATTGTAATGATAAATTTTTTAGGTCTTTTTAGGAGACAAATATGAGGTTTACATCACCTCTAGTTTTTATATTTGGAATTTTGTTCAAACTAAAATGTTTTCTCTAATGCTTTAGGAATGGGATTGTGGTGTGTCTTGATAAAATGAAAGTAGGTGGTGGTATAACAACCCATCCTTTTATTACACACATAAATAAGATTTATTAAAAAGTAATAATTACATTATAAACATAGAAGATAAAGAGTTCTAGTGACTCTGGGGATTAGGAACATTAAATAACAACATAAAACATAGGATGCAACATCTTATTGAAAGCTTCTTTTACATGACCACTACATTCACTTGTGCTTAGCATTGCATGGGATAACCTGAGGGCATGCATAAGAAAAGGTTGAGCTATAAATCCCAGTTAGGGAGTTAAAAAAGAAAAAACATGAAAGATAAAATACAATGTTAGGAAATAGTAATTTCATTGGAGCATAATATAAATGTGAACATAAAGGCATGGTATAACCTGATTAATATAACATGGAAATGAAGAATCAATATTTAACATTATTTTTGCATGATCCAAGGATCATTGCACAGGGAACATGTGTAAACCATTATTGAACATGAATTATCATGTGTAAAAACTCATTGAACTTGATTTATCATGATATTAATCTTTACCTAATGCATAGGAGTGCTATTAGGTCACACCCTTCTTAAACTTTTCATTAAATGCATAAGTGTGCCACATGGATCATATAACATGGAATCATTCAAAATCATAAGTTATTAAATGATTAATAAATGATGAATAAACACATGAAATTACAATTCAATATGTATATGTGCATAATGGTTAATAACCTTGATAGAGACAAGGGTATAGTATTCAGTACACAATAATTTTGGCTTAGAAAATTGTGGTGCAATTTCGGCAGCATTACGACGTGACCTAAAAATTCATTACAATAGGTTGATGAGATAGAAAGGGGTGTATCATCATATTTAAATGAAATGGATAGTAAGGGGTTAATATAGAAACATGTACCAATATATTTAACATAATTTAGATTTATAATATAAAAAAATTGCTTGAATGTAAATGCGGAGAGATAAATTCCTTATGAAATTTAAGCATGGTAGCGGGTGTGCATGGGAGGCATTAAATGAGAGTGAAAGATATCTATCTAAATTAAAATATAAATAGGGAATTATGGGGAATTTTTTAAATCATAACCAAACATTTTGAATTTAAATTAAAATGGTATTACAACATAATGAAATTGAGATGAAAATAAGAAATGAGGAAATCCTTTACTTGGATGTGTGGTACCAAATACTTGGGAGAGGCTTGAGAGAGGGATCTTGGGAGCTTGGGGAACCTTGGTAGGATTTAAGAGAGACGAGGGAGGGGGCTGCACTAACTCAAAGTTATTTTAGTAAAGAGGAATTTGGAGCTTGTGTGGGTTTATATCGGAAAAGAGAGGATATTCTTTATTATTTAGGTTTGGGTCACCACACATTAAAATAATAAATACCACAAACTGGGCCATGGTTTTTTCCCATGTATTTTCGGAAAAGGATAGTGGAAAATATTATTTTATAATTCCTCTGTCCAAACATCTAGAATAATAGGGTTGCTTATGTGAGGGTGAGCCACACTCTCAAGGAAAACAAATTAAAAAGACAAAATGTTTTATAAGACCTGAAGTGTCTACTAAAGCTTGGTTAGATTAATCAGAAAACCCAAAATCACATTATTTTAATGGTAAAACAAATATAGGGCGAAAATAATGTTTATTGTGTTTTATTACATCACTATAAGGTCATTAGGATGTCATGAACCACATTATATATTTAAACAGTATTTAATTTTTACCCAAAAATTCAACAGTTTCAGAAAAATATGAAATATTAACCATTGGATAATTTCAACATCCTGATTATAATAATAATATTCATTTTATATAAATAATTTTCTTAATATTTTTAATTTTTTACTTTTAAAATAAAAATCAACATTTATTGAAAATTCATGGGTTTGGAAAAAAACAGCTTTAAACCCATAATAAAAAATATAATGGCATTAATAAAATTATATAATAATTTATAAATAATAAAAAGTAATTTATTTTTAATATTAATATTTTGTTAGAATATTATTTAATTCAAAAATCCATTATTTCTCCAAAATAGATTTCATATATGAATATTAAATAAAAATACTATATGTTCTTTAAAAACTATTTATGAAGTTACAATAATAAAATGAATGTATATTCAATATTATATCCAAAAATAATACACATATTCATGATTTTAAGGTCTTGTTACATAACCCCTTGTAACACTCGCATAAGACTGAAGGTTATGGTGTGTGACAGTGACAGACTATTTGGGTGGCTCGGATAACATCATTTGGCGGGTAATCTCTATTAAATTTCACATCTCATGTAGTCAGTTCTGCTAGAGTTTAATGTATTAAAGCTCGAATTGGGCTTGGTCATGATCCAACCCCAATCACTCTACCTCCTTTTCGAGCTCAAAAAAATGGGCTTCATATGGGGAAAGACTACTGAATGAGGTAATCTCTTCCTTTGTCTGAGTAAATTGGATTTATAAAGCCCTATATATAATCAAATAATATGATCACTATTCAACAACTATATTAGCAACGACGACAATTCTTAACATCATTTTAAAATCCAAAATCATAAAACCAATGATGTTCACATTTTATATAATAATTTTACATAATGAGAAATTTAATTCGATCAAGAGGAATTTTTATTAATGAATGATTGAGACGTTACAAACATTCCCCCAGAAGAAATTTCGCCCTCAAAATTCCATTTTCCCACATTAAAACAGATGTGGGTAACTCTGATTTATTATTTCCTCTGATTCCCACATCTCTTCTTTAAACTTATGGTTTCTCCACAACACCTTGATGAGGGAAATTGCCTTATTTCGTTGATATTTTTCTCTATAGTCTATGATCCTCGCGAGTTTATGCTTGTATGAAATATAATCCATGAACTATACTACATCTAAAGAGAGTACATGTGAAGGGTTTGATATGTACTTCGATAAGAGGGATACATGAAAGTCATCATGTAAATTGTCCATGGTAGGTGGAAGTGATAGTCGATATGTCACAACCTCGACATGATCAATTATTTCAAAGGGGCTAATATACCTTGGACACAACGTCCCTTTCTTTCCAAACATCAGGGCCTTCTTCTAATGGGATATGTGTAGATATTACATTTATTCAACATTAAAATCATGGTATCATCGACAGTTATCATCATAACTTTTCTATCGACTCCGGGCTGCCTAATTATGCTAGTGAATGGTTTTTACCTTCTCCACAATTTCATCAACCACTTCTGGTTATATCAGCTTACACTCACTGACATCATCCCATCATGTTGGTGTTCGGCACCTCTTCCCACACAGGGCTTCAAAAGGAGCCATTCTAATTCTTGAGTGGAAACTGTTATTGTTAGAGAATTCATCAAGCGGAAGATGTTGATCGCATCCTATTTTGAATTCCATTGAGCACGCCCTAAACATGTCCTCAAGAGTTTGGATAGTCCACTTGGATTGGACATCAGTTTGACGATGATAAGTTGTACTGAAGATCAGATAAGTATCCAGAGCATGTTGAAGTATCTTCCAAAACATAGATGTGAATCATGGATCTTGATCGGATATAATATATAGTGGTCCCCCGTATAGCCTTACCCCATCTCTGAGATATATTTGTGCAAGTTGATCCAATGAGAAATACTTTTGAATTGCAATGAAGTGTGCAGACATTGTATGATGATCCAAAACAACCCATATTGCATTGTTAACTTTAGATATCTTCGAAAGTCGAGTGACAAAATCCATAGCGATGTTCTCCCATTTCCATACTGATATGGGCAATGGTTGCATCAACCCTTTAGAATTCTGCCTCATTGCCTCCACTTGCTGACACACAAGAGACTTTGATGTATACTCAATTATCTCCTTCTTCATACTATCCCACGAATAATTCTCTAATATATCTCAATAAATCATTTTTTTCCTGGGTGAACATAGAAATTTAAACTGTGTGTATCATCCAAAAGTTCCTTCTTCGGCTCCAGACAAGATGAAACACATAGTCTCTTCCCAAATCTCTCAATTCCTTCTTCATTATCATTGAACTCTGAGGATTTTCCTTTTCAGACAGCTTACACATTCTCTTGAATTCCCACACCATGCTTTTGGGAATCCATTAAACTTCCCAAAAAAGATGGTTGATCAATCATTTATAAAAGGATTGATGCTGATCCCTTCTTTAGGATTTCCATGTACATTTTCATCAAATCAAAGAATATTGGATCCTTATCAATTCTCATCAATGATAGAATCATTGGATCCTTTCTACATAGATCATTTGTCACATTGTTTGGTTTCTCGGGGTGGTAATGGATTGAGTAGTAATTGTCTTTGATCAGCTCTTACCATCTTCGTTGGTGTATGTTCAAAACATTCTAAGTGAATATATACTTGGGTCATTTTTAGTCCATATATATTTCACAATTTTACCCAAAGATATAATGAAGCAAAAATTTTAAATCTTAGTTCACCAAACCCAACAGGTTTTCATTTTTTGGATAATTATTCTCATGAACATTCAATTTCCATGAAGAATAGGAAATTACATTGTCATTTTTCATCAACAAACAACCCAGGCCCCTCTTCAAAGCATCACTAAATTCCACAAAATGTTCTCTACTTGTGGGTATATTGATAACGGGCACAGTGATATGCCTTTATTTAAACTCTTTAAAAATTTCTTCGCTTTCATCACTCCATGAAAAATTTACTCCATTCTAGGATTTCATTCTAAGAAGGTTGGACAATCGTGATAAATTTCTCACAAGTCGTCTATAATATCCCACTAACCCCAAGATATTACAGATATCTATTACCGATGTTGGATGTAGACATCCCACTATTGACTCTCTCTTGATGGGATCCAAATATATCCAATTACTTGTGATTATATTTCCCAAAAATGATACCTCCTTCAACCAAAAATCTCATTTGTTGTACTTTTCATTGAGCTTCTCCATTCGCAAGGTCTCTAGTATAGTTCTTAGATGCTCTTAAAAATCCTATATGGTTTTGTAATATATTAGAATATAATCTATAAACACTACCAAAAATTTGTCGAGGTAATCACTAAAAACTCTATACATCATGTCCATGAATATTGCTAACAAATTACTGAGTCCGCAAGGCCTTATCATGAATTCATAGTGCCCCTATCTTGTACAGAAATCAGTATTAGGGATATCTTCCTTCAACACCCTCACTTTATAATATCTTGAACACAAATCCACTTTGTGGAAGTATTGTTCCCCATGCAGCTGATTGAACAAGTCATCAATTTCATGGGAGAGGATATATGTTCTTTATCGGGATTTTGTTAAGGCCATGATAATCGATGCAAAGGCGCACTGACCCAACCATCTTTCTTGTCAAAGAGGACTAGTGCACCCCATGGTGACACACTTCGGCGTATAAAACCTTAATCCATATTCTCTTGTAGTTTTTTTTTTCATCTCATCAAGCTCCACATTAGCCAATCTATATGGAGTATAAGATATTGGAAATGCCAAAGAAATAATGTCAATTGAGAATTCAACATCTCTTCTAGGTAGAAGACCAGGAAATTCCTCGGGAAACACCTCAACAAATTCCCTCACAATAGGCATATCTTCAAGGATGGTTGTTCACTTGGGATCAATCATCTGAGCTAGATATATATTCTCATTGGGTAGTAATATCCATGATTGAGATGATGGAGCTAAAGAATATTCATATTCCTCCTGGCACTTGTATATAATCAGGGGTCGATTCTCCATATGGAGACTTATTTCCCTAACCTAGAAATTAATGATGGTTCTATACAGGGAAAGACAATCAATGCTAAGAATTGCATCAAATTCCACCAGAGGGTGTATGATGAGGTTCGCCGAGAGGTTCAATACACCGATTATGATATGGGACCAGTTATGTTCATGGAATGTAATGATTTCCCTATTTTTTGTACTCACCAACATCTTTACATTCAAGATTTGTTGTGGTGTTGGGATTGTTCTAATAAACTTTCGAGATATAAAATAATTCATAGAACTAGAATAAAAAAATATGCTTCCTATTCTTGAATGAAAAACTTGCGTACCTATCACAACTTTATTGTCGGGGTCCACTTTGGTAGCAGAGATGGAGAAATATTTTGGTTCATATCTTAGAGGTTTTTGGTTGCCTCTAAAAACCCTTGGCATAGGGCACGGGTAGGAAAAGTATCTCAGTTCATTGCACTTGAAGAAATGAATAATGCATTGATGGTCGAATGGAGAGTTCCTCTCCTCTGTCATAACCGTGGGTTTTTCTTGTCAACAGTTAATAGCCAGGTTCCCTTCTCTTCAACACCTAAATCATTTCCCCTTCCACTTTAGGAAATTTCTAGGGTGTTTTTTCTGAACATTTGGCATGTTGGGTGTTGAATTTTCATAGCACTATTGGATTTATCCTTCAGACTGATAGAATTGAAGTCCACCTTACACTTTTTATCCTCATGATACACCTAAGATTCTTCGATCTCCATTTCGAAATTTAGGGTACATTGTACAATTTTTTCATAGATGTTGATGTCACTGATTACCAACGCTTTATGCAAACTAGGTTTCAGACCACCAAAGAAGCGGTCAACCTTGCATTCGAGGGTAACGACAAATACAAAGGTGTATTTTGCAATCCATGGGAAGTTTTCCTCATACACTCTGACAGGTTTATTTTCTTTTTACTTTAGGGAAGGAAAATCACTTTCCATCTTAAGTCGAAATGAGTGTGGAAAATATTTATCGAAAAAAATCCTCTGGAAATCCTTCTATTCCAATGCCTCGATCACCTCTTAAGGATTCGTATTTTTAATCAATGTCTCCCATTGATCAGATTGACCCTCTACACAATAATCAACCAGGAGAACCTTCTCTTGTTCAATACATTGAAGGATTGATAAGATCTTTTCAATGAATTTGATATATTGTTCGGTGATTGAGGGCTCAGATGATCCATTAAAATAATGAGGCCCTTTCTCATGAAGCTCTCAATAGTGACTTTTTCATTCTTAGGTGTGGTTAACCATTACTCATGGCACGTGTTTCTATTCAAATCGTGGGTTAACTGAGACAGAAGCATGTTAATGGTTGTGATTCCCGCTCCCATCAGACTGGGAATATCATGAGAATAGTCATCACATTGATATTCCCATCGGTTTATAGCCCATGTCCACCGATTACTAGCCATTGTCTAGAATAAAAGGAAACCTAGGGATAACACATAAAGGGTAATCCAAGGACACAACTGATGACATATAAATAACTTTTATTTCCTTAACTTATGAATCCATAGGCTTCAATCTATGATATTCATGATCTACTTTTGGATATATATTTTTTGGAGCATTTTTTAAGTCCCTTAATAATGGTTTATAATAATCTTGTAAATTTAACAAAGTATATCCCCTTGTAGTTTTGTAACATAGAGTGTATCAAGGCCCGTTGTCAGGAACATGTTCTTATTCGAGTCTAGCTCAATTCGGTGTTTTTGGGTTTTACCCCTAGGATACATTTGTGTCGGGGCCACCTCTACCTGGTTGTATACACACAGGGATGTGTTTTATTGATAAACCATGTCCTCAATACTCACAAAAACATAGGGATGTTTTTATTATACATATTCTGGTCTCTAATCCTTCACTAGGGTTTTCTAATCCAAATCCCAAAAATAACTGAATATATCCTCTGATACCAGCTGTAACAACACTTCCTATTATTACACACATAAACATGATTTATTACATAGAAAACATCACTTGATACAACATAGAATATCTTGAGGTCTAGTGTCATTATATATTATTAACATTAAATAAAAATATAAAACATAGGGAATAATATCTTATGAAAAACTTCCTTTAATTGACCATTACATTCCCTCACACTTAGCTTTGCATGTGATAACCTGAGGACATGAATTAGAAAAGGGTGAGTTATAAAGCCCAATAAGAGAGTTAATGCGGTATAACATGAAATATAAAATACATGTATGGTAATAGTCATTTCAATGAAGCATAATATAAACATGAACGTAATGGCATGATATAACATGATCTGCATAACATGGAAATGTGGAAACATCATTTCACATGATTTTAGCATCAACAAAGGCACATTTGAACATGGAACATGAGTAAAACCTCATTGAATCTAAATTTCCATGAGTAAAACCTCATTTCACTTGATGTATCATGATACTAATCTCTACTCGATGCAATGGAACACTATCAGAGTGAACCCTTCTAAATCATTCCATTTCATGCATAAGTTTTACCACATGGATTTTATAAAATGGAATCATTAAACATCATAAGTTATTACAAGATTATGATTTGTTTTATAAACACGTTAATGTAAGATTTAATATGTATATTTGAATAAAGGTTAATAACCTTGATAGAGACATTGGTATGGTATTAACTACACAATGATTTAGGCATCGAAAATCGTGGTGAAATTTCGGTAGCATAATAGTGTGACATAAAAAATTTTAAAAAATGGTTGATTCAAGAGAAATGGGTATCTCATAATATTTACATGAAATAGACAATAAGGGGTTCATATAGAAACATGTCCCAATATATGTAAAGGAATTTAGATTCAAAATAAAAAGGAATTGGTTGAATGTAAATGAGGAGAGAGAAATTCCTTATGGAATTTCGGCCTGGTAACATGTGTGAATGGGAGGAATTAAATGAGAGTGAAGGATATCTATCATAAATAAAACATAAATGCGGATGTATGGGGTAGGTGATAAATCATACCCTAACATTTTTCATTGAAATTAAAAGGGTATAACAACAAAATGATATTGAGACAAAAAGGAGACAAAAGGAAATCCCTTACTTGGAAGTGTGTTCCCAAATGCTTGGGTGAGGCTTCTTGTGAGTCTGGGGCACCTTTTATGGATTTTATAGAGTAGAGGGACGAGGATGGATGAACTAAAAATGATTTTAGTTAAGAGGACGTGGGATCTTGGGTGGGTTTAAATAGGAAATGATAGAGATTCTTTATTATTTAGGTTTGGGTCACCACACATTAAACTAATCAAAACCACAAACCATACCATGGTTTTTTCCCATGATTTTATCCAAAGGGGAGTGAAAAAACAATATTTTATAAGAAAAATGGTAGTTATTTTTTATATATTAGGGTTTCTTATGTAGAGGTGAGTCACACTCTCAAGGAAAACAATTTACAACAGACAAAATGATTTATAAACCTTGAAGGGTCCACTATCGCTTTGTAAAATAAGTAAATCAAAAAAATCACATTATTCTAAGATTAAAACATATATTATCCTACAATATTGTTTATAGTATTTTATTTCATCACTTTTGGGTTATTATGATGTAAAAAACACATTATATATTTAAACGGTATTTAAATTTTATCCAAAAATTCGACTGTATCAGAAAATTATGAAAAATTCACAGTTGCATATTTTTGACATCCTGATTTGATAAATAATTTTCATTATATCTAATTAATTTTTTAAATAAATGAATTTTTACTTTTAAAATAAAAACATATATTTATCGGAAATTTATGGGTTTTGACAAAAACTGCTTTCAAACTTTAAAAAAAATATAATTGCATTCATAAAATTATACAATAAATTATATTTAATAAAAAGTAATTTAATAATAATATTATTATTTTATTGAAATTTTATTTAATTTAAAAAAACATTAATTCATCAATATTTATTTCAAATTTTATTATAAAATAAAAATACTATATGTGCTTTAAAACTATTTAAAAAGTCACAAAAAATAAAGTGAATGTATATTCCTTATTATATCCAAAAGGAATGAAAAAATTCATAGTGTTATATTCTTGTTAAATAACCCCTTATAACACCCACATAAGAATGATGGATAATGTGCGTGATGGTGACAGACTCTTGGGGTGGCTCAGATAACATCCCTTGGGTGGTAATCTCTATTAACTTTCATTTCTCTAGTAGTCAGTTTCGCTCAAGCTTAAAGTGTTCAAGATCGTCTTGGGCTTGGTCAAGAGTGAATCTCAATGATGCCACCTCCATTCTGAGCATTGATAAGTGGTCTTCGTTTAGAGAAAGTCAACTGGATGAGGTCATCGCTACCTTTTTCTATGTAAATTGGATTTGTAATATCCCTATATTTATACTAATCATGTGATCACTGTTTAATGGCTTTATTTTCAATGGTAACAAATCTTAAAGGTATATTAAAATCCAAAAACATAAATCCAATGACGATAACATTTTATATAAACATTTTATATAGTAATTCATTTGATTAGATCAAGAGGGATTTTTATTAATGAATGTTTGGGTCGTTACAAGTAGCCTTTGGGTCTCACCAATTATAATTTTATGAGAATAAATAACCTACCTAGGACCTTCAATTGGAATATATTATGATGTTTCTCAATACCAATAACCACTACCTCCATGGGGATAATTTTATTGTATATTTCTATCAAAGGATACTGATGTGTATCTTAACATAGAGGGATCTGAATTTTTTATATATTACTTGGGATGAGTATATTTAGAATTTTTTTTGATTATAATACCAGGAAAGGGAATGTGGTGGATAGAACTTTTTTAAATATTTTTTCTAAAAAAATTATGTAACTATCGTATGAATGATATATATTTAGTTTATTCACTTATATGAGCATGGGAGGGGATGGTATTGGTAGGAAGGTTTTATTAGCTTCTACAAAGTTTTTATCATCAATTCATGATCATAATGCACATGAAAAGTTAGTAGAAATTGATTTCAAGAATTTTAGATAAATCGTAATGTTTGCGGAGTCTTTAGTGGATTAGTATAAGTCTCTTGTGGAAACTTTTTGCTTATGAGGAATTCTATCTATTTATATAACTTTGAGGTAGGAATTGATGGATATTAGAAATTGTTCATGTTTTTTCATACACACATGGACTAGATAAATGTATCATGATATGAAATTGAGTTATTACTAGTAAATGATGAGGTAGTAGATTGTCTAATTCATGTCCCGGTTCCACACATATCATATAATTAGCATGTAGTGCCAATGACTTATAGGGTGGTTGCAGCAATTTTATATTATAGAATGGATGTTGTATGAAATATCTATGGAAATAATCATTTCATTAACAAGGAACCCTTTAGGTATGTATATTACCTATTTAATAATTTATTTACATAAAAAATACTCATTTACTCCCTATCTAGGATATAATTAAGTGGAGGAGTTTGGATACTTCTATGGATACGAGGTTTCTATGATCATTAGTGTTCCCTCTATAATACATTATGACGGGGTAATGAGGTTTACATCATGGTTTGGGAAATATTTAAAAGAAGTTATGTGTTTGAAATTGATATTAATAATGGAATATGTTCCATAGTAAGATAGAATATTTTGAAAAGTATTCAAATCCTTGAGGATATGCTTCAAGCATGCATGTTTGATTTTGGTGGATCATGATAAGAAAATATACCTTTGGATAACTTTTACTAAAAAAATATTTATCACTATTTTATTACGATGAATACCATTGATGTGAGGTATGTGTGTCCATATATATCTCCCTTATATTTGGACGTGGAATGAGGGATGTCCATTGTTGGATGGAGCCTCATTCTAGAGAGATCTAAAAAAAGTAATGTTGATTTTTAATAGGTTATTGACTACTTAGAATCATTAGAAATGTTATGGGTACAATTTTCATCAATCCCTAGAGTTTGTGGACAGTGATCATGTATTTCTTCAGGTTTCACTATGCTTGGGACCCCATTGGTTTGGTAAGATGAGTAAGTTGTTATCAATGTTTCATGACCCTTTTAAGATCATCAAATGATAGGTAATGGTGATTTAATGATATGAATATATATAATTCTAGACATTGAATCAAGATATAATTCTTGTTTCCCAAATTAGGAGGTATCAACTGAAACCTTACCATATGATTTAATTGGTAGATTTTGATCCTTATCCCCACACCATTAATGATTAGTAATCATTTAATATTATGAAACTCTGTGTTAGAGTACTTTTGGTAAAATAATTTCCTTAGCCAATATATAATGGAAGCTCAATTGAGATATCCATGAGATGTGGGCTAATGAAATGTTATGTAGGTATGATTGGTCTACTTCTGTATTGAGTTCAAAATCATTATCATGTTCTAGGGAAATTAATATATTATGGTGGGGATAATTGTGATTCCCTTTCAGTCATAGGTATGCCTCCTTTTAAGATTGGATTATAATTTGGTTCTTTCTATAGGTATCTGGTAGTCCGGGGCTGAAAAAAAGACATTTGGTGAAATAGATAAGGTATGTGGATTAGAAGTATGGTTAATACCAACCATGATGGATCGAACTATGATTCCCCTGTGATGTTTTCATGTTTTTATCCCTATTTTTCAAAAAATAAAACTCACTAAAGAAATGGTTAAGGGGTCTAGGTGATTGTATAGAGGTGTTTCATTGATTCAACATTGTGTTTTCAATTTTAGGAATCTCTTCCAACATAGTTGTGTGCCTCTTATTTTTAATGCACTGAGGCCACACATTGTTATATCATTATTTTTCTAGCAATACAGCCTAAAATGTTCCACAATTGGGTCCTCTTCAAAGGAAATTTTTTTTCATTTCCCTTTATATATTTTTCCTAAAATCACATAATAATCCCCATTTTCTATGAACTAAACATCTCGTAGTACTCTAGAGTCATATCCTTTTACTTCCTTGGTATTTTTCATTCTCTATTGATGAATATTTTCAATTTATGTTCTTTATAATTTTATGTTATATCACCTATTATTATATCCTTTAATGATCTCTTCTCCACTTGTCTCCTTATAAACCAATTGGGATATGTTTTTCTGATCTATGGGTGTTGATATATATTTTATTATGTTCCTTATGGTTCTGGGACCATGATGACCCCATCAACTTGTTTCAAATCTCTATTTTTTAAGACAAATAGTCTCCCACTTTTTTTGGTAGGTATCTCAATACAATGGTTATAAATACATAAATACATGGTGTTGAACCAAATTAATTTATTTTTTCTTTAAAATTATCTTTTTGATATCATAATGTATTTTTATCAATAAATTAATTATTTTATGTTGTTTTTCACTAAAAGAAATTAGTGAATAATAAGTTTTTATGAAACTCCATAAATGTGGTATTGATTCTAAAATGGATTTTCAATCATGGGTATGGAAATTATTCACTATGAAAATGTTTTATAAAATTTGAACGTTGTTTTATAATGGTTTTTGTAAATATAGATCCTTGGGAACCTTAGGATCCTCAGGAAATAGACACATGAAACTTTAGTGTATGAGACTCTGCTTGGGGTTATATTGTCAATATTGAGAGGGTTTAGAAGGAAAAAATATCAATAGGGTTACCAGTATTCCTATATTAGCTCTTATTTTTCCTTTATTTTTCTCAGTATGTATTCTCATAAGTTACAGCAGAACAGGTTCTTAGTTTTATACCTCATGGTACATTTCATTTTTGAATCATAACATTATTATCTTATTGTGTATCAATTTATAGTTTTACTTATGATTTTATCTTATCATACATGTACTTTTAATATTCCTCCTTTAGGTAGATAAGAATTTTCTTTGAATTTTTTTATAAATGAATTCATTTTTTAAATTGCGTTATAAACTAGATTTTTTAAATATAATGCCAATATATTCATTATATTAGAATCAATTAATATTCTCTATAGAAATCATACTAGGATTTTTTATTCTACATTATTATTTTATTAGGGTGTTTTTTTATGTGGCTCTATAAGACTTTTCTAACGGGAATGAGATCATGTTTTTCACCACATTCTCATGAATGTCATCACTTTTTTAAGATAGATGGGTGATGACAGATGGTCAAATGGAGACTTTATTTTTATTATCATGTTTATTTTATGTTTTATCAAACTTTATTGATATATTATGTCTCATGAATGTATAAAAATATTCTTCAATGTAGTATGTTGGTTAATCTTCAATAATTTTTTCATTCGACATGTTTGGTTGTTTTTCAATTGGTAGGCCAATTTATGTTAAGTATTAGTTTGAACTGTTGTGGTTTATAATAGTAATAATAAGTTAAAAAAGGAAGGGAATAAAGCTATAAGTTTGTTATTTTAGGTATTATATATTATAGAAGGTTCAAAAATTATAAATAAGGTATGAGAGGAGGTTTCCTTTTATAAGTTACAAAATAAAACACATGGAATTACTGAAAATATTTAAATATAACTAATGTGTTTCTTGGGTAAATTCTCTCCAAATTTTCATGTTCATGAAGAAAAATATCATATTTCCTAAAATTAGTGTGTTGAAAGTGGATAGATGGATTAGAAAATATTCATAAAATCATCCACCTATCCTCTTTCAACGCATTAATTTTATTTTAAATCATATAAATAAAAAAAATGTAAAAAATATAATTAAAATAATTTTTAGAATTATTTATTTAATTTTAATATAAATTTGTCATGATAATAATGGATATTAAATTTAAATTCAATTATAATAAATAATTTATAATTATTAACCATAATATTATTGGAATAAAATAATTCATCAAAAATAATTTTTTACCATTTTATCATCATTTAATAGATTTTTTATAATGTTTTACAAGAACCATGACAATGTTAAATGAGTATTTAAATTAAATATACCATATCCAATAATTAATAATATATTTACATTATCAAAGTTATTTATATTAAAAACAACCTTTTATATTCATTCCTAAAATCTTTTTATCCCTTTGAAAATAGATATGAAAAATTAAAGTAAATAGAGTGACATATTGTATTTTCCCTTTTTTTAAATAATATAAATTATATAATCCAATTAAATTTGAAACAATTTCTAGACATTAACATATATGATGTATTTTGATGAAATAAAACTCTTAAAATAGTTTGACTAGATTGTTCTAGAAAACCGTTTAAGCTTTATCTCATACTTTTAACCTAAATTTTCCTCTATTTCCCTTACTGAGGTGTGAAATATTTGTCATTAGAACTACCCATAAATATGAAAAATAAAATAAAAATATTTTCCATATTTTAACCTCTTAAATCCATATATCTAATATATTTTTTAATATTAAATAAATAGAAGTGTAAAAAATGAAAATTAAAATAAATGTGTTAAATGGAATGAAAAAATGTTTTTAGAGAAATGTGTTTCACCCATAAAATGAACTTATACTAAAATTATTTATAACACAAATTAATATAATATTAATTAAAATTTTTTATTTAAGGATACTTAATTTTTTTAAGATCAAATTCAATAACATAATGGAATATTTAAATTACCTTAATTTTTGAAAATAAATGATAATTCTACAAAAATGGTTTTTTCACTAATCTTTTGAGTATGTATATTTTTGGAAACAAATCTCAATAATTAGCTCTAACCTAATATTTAGATGACAAAATTAGAAAATGTATTTATTTCATAAATGAAATCTTCTAAAAATGTAATATACAAGTTTAAATTTCTGTGAACAAAATGAAATAAAATCATTTTTTATGAAAATGTATTTTTGAAGAAAAAAAATAACTTTTCTGAAAATTGATTTTATATATATTATTACATAGTCAATGTATTTTCATAATTTAAAACATCATGAATTACATAAACACTCTCCTAGATAAGGTTCCAATGACACTTAACATGCAATATTAGTTTGTATACACATCTATGTTTACAATATCCTTCACACATTTACAATCTAATGAATTTTGGATTATAGTTTTAGAGAATTACTAAAATAAAATCTATTATATCTAAAATATTATTAAAAAATAGATATTTCTTCCAAAATATATAAGGAAAACTAATCTATAAGGATTATTGAACTTCACTTATACATTTACAATAGAGTACACATTTATAGAATTTTCATACCTAAAATTTTCACTCATAAGATGTGGAAATGGAATCAAAATAAAGGGTGAGCTAAAATTGAAGTTAAAAAAATAAGGAAACTAAAGAATAATAATGAGATAACTTATACATTTAAGGAGGGATTACTTGATGAAACAAGGATAATGGAATCAATTAATGAAAAATTATAACATATGATCATGGAAAAATCATGGTTATACTATAAGATCAAGGAACCAGAGGAAAATGGAATCAACATACACATGACTTAATAATCATATATTAAGGTTCTAAATCTCATCAAAATAACATTTCTGTCTCTGATAATAACCCACACACCACATCTGGAAAGAATCACTTCGCATGCACCATGACATCTTGTGATATGAAAAATTTATTCAATTAATTAGAGGGATTTATAAATTTTGTCCCTAATATCACCTAATTAAAATCACAGATATGTGTGCCACATGAATTTAAACAATATATCATAAAAATAAAAGGGAAAAAATGAGGTCTCTATTCATATAATGTGTATAAAAAAGAAATCATTTATTATTTCATTAATACATAGTTCATGATAAATCCCTGTAATATAAATGGTATCCTACGACTTTACACATCATTATAGGTAAATGAAACTCAATAAAGATGATTACAAATATTGTATTTTCATCAAATAATAAATAAAAATATAGTTTATAAAACAATTTTCTACATCAACGATATATTAGGGATCTAGGTGAACACCCTTTAATCATTTTAATAGAATATAGGTCATTCAATGAGGTAGGAACTATAAAAATAATCGACCATATACAAGTGGATGGTTATAAAAAAAAGTATTGATTGGTCATCCCATAGATGTAAATGATTGTTTTATAAATAATCAAGATAAATATTGTGGATATTATCATTTAAATTAAAGTCTATCTAACATAATATTGAGGTGTAGAAAGCTTATAATAGAATTAGTAAAATTTCAATAAAAATAAGAAATTATATTTTTATTTTAAATATCAGGAAATTGAATATTTTCTCAAAAAACAATAATAATAAATTATTTTTTGAGAACATAAATGAGTATTGATTAATTCTGATTAAATATGAGAATTTATTTTAAAGATACATTCTTATATAAAAAAGTAAACGTCTGTTAAAAATGACCCATAAGGAAAACATTAGAAGAAATTTCTATTAATTTTTTTAGAACGTTAATGTTGGTAAAAAAATTTAAAATAATAATATTAGAATAATATTTATATAATTTATAGCAATAATAAAATTTAAATATTTTTTGAAAAATATCCCTTTAGATAAGATTAAAAAATTTAAACCAATTTATAAAAACCACATCCTAAAAAGGATAAAAACATGTACTCTTGAATATTTGAAGGGAAATATTTAGGTCACTTTAGTTGAAATGTATTTAGGTCATAGATCACACATTCAATAGGTTAAACATGGTAATGGAAAAATAATATCCATTATAATGTATATGAGTAGTTCTATCAACATTATAACTTCATTTTATGTTTTCATCATCAATATATAGGAATATAAAAATCATGAAGAGATGTCATGACTCACATAAAAAAGTACATGAGTTGAGAAAATAAATACAAATTGAGTAAACTTTTAGTAAAAACAATTTAATTATATAGAGATTAAAAATTATTCTAAAATACCTCGAATAAAACATGAATCACTATAAAAATATTTCATCTGGAAATTTAATATATAAAATTATATTGGCCTATAATGTAAAACATGCCTCAATAAAAGGGATTTTTCAACAAAAGTCACATACATTTTTTCCTTACATTGTTGATCACTCCATTACATACTATAAAACAACCATAAAAATTCATAATCATATATTTAAAATCTTTATTTATCTCTAGAAACATTTTATATAAGTAATTTATAAATATTTACTATTAATATAATTGTTCATTGTATCTTATTTTTTACAGAAAATGTTAATGAATTTAATTGGAATTTTCATTATTTTTTTAAGTTAAATTTGATACTTGATCATTGATACCAATTAAATCATTCCTATATTACCTATGGTTATTTAATATATATCACATGATTATTTATAATGTTACTCTTTCATCCCATTAGTGTTTTATTTATAACCCTTGATGATGATGTCGGAGAGAAATTTGTCTCAACATTTTTAATGAATGGAGATTATACATTATTAACATAATTATATATTAATATTATAACCCAAAATCCATTAAAACATATTTAACATCAAACTAATAAATTTCATTAAATTTATTTAACATTGATAAATCATTAACTATATAATAATTATAACATCACTCAAGTAGGAATTAAAAGGAACAAATCAAATGTGTGTTCTAATGATAAAATAATATATAAAGTGATATTAAATCATGTTAATATAAAATTTATAAAATATTATTCATTTTATATATATCATTTATATCCATGAAATCCATTATTATAACCATTAATGATGAGATGATTTGATAAATTAAATTTATCATTCGTGGAAGTCGTAGTATAGATGTACGCATACCCAATTCTTAGTTGAGGGAAATAGTGATGGTATATGTAAATTTATCATTTATTATTAATAATAATTTTATAATTATTATATTAATTCAATAATTATAATTTTTGATTCATCTATGTAATTTACTTAATAAAATTATGACATTTCATTCATAGAGGTGGCAGTCTGCGCATATTCAACATTAACGATCTCATTTCATAATCGATGAATGGAATGAAGATAAATTTAAAGGGTGGAAATTTTATTATTTTATAAATAGTATAAAAATAATTATTCATGAAATTAATCTTTTTTATTATCCATTAATGGGGGTCATGATAACCATACACAATCGTGTTGTAAAGGAGGTAGCATGTACAAATGTAAGATAAAAAAAATTTGTGTGGATGTTATCGAATAAATAAATCATTTATATTACCTTAATATAATGACATTTTTGTATGTATGTTTTAATTATATAATTATATTAAAATTTTAAGAAGGGTTACTTAGAATATATTTTATAAATAAATAGTTAGAGGAGAGTAACACTAACATCAAGAACATTAATTTTTCATGAAATTATTAAAAAAAATAAAGATATTAAGCTCACTAATGAAGTCTAGAGTATAATTTTAATAAAAACAGAAACTATTATAAACATACGGTCATATTTTCATAAAATAATTTGAATTTTTGGGTGTGTAATGATGGAATGTAAATGACATAATTTATAAGTTAAGTCAATTGAAGGCTCTAGTGAAATTAATTTTATATAAGTTTTATGAATGGAATTTAATGAATCATTACGGATCTAGGTAATTAAATGTAGGCAGTATATATATGTAAGACTTAAAAATGAAAAAAATTATTTTCAGATGTACTAATGGTCATGTTAATTTATTAATATTCAATATAACTTAGATTAGTCATTTAAACAATTATTACTCTTAATTAAAAAATAATAATGTAAATTATTTTATAAAAAACTAATAGAACATATTCAAAATATTATAAATTATAATTTTAAATTTGGAAGACATTAAGCTAATTTTATTTCGAAAATTTAATAAATAATTATTTTAAATGGAACCCAAATAAAATTTCTGAAGTATTTCTAAATAAAATAATATTTTGAAACAAAAACATTTTTATAATAAATTTTGACGTTCACTAATTTTCATGAAATTATTTTATTTATTAAAAATATAAAAAAGTAATTTTTATTTGAAAAAAATATAGAATCATATTCAAGTATTAAATATTTTAATTAAAATAAACAAAAGTAAAATGTTTTTAAATTGTAATAAATTGTTTCTCATCTCCTAAAATATTAAACAAAAAATTTATTTGTTCAAAAAAACAGTTGAGATTTCATAATCATACTCTAAAAATATATATTACAAATTAAAAGATTTTATAAAAGTGTAATCCTTCCACATATATTTATAATTTGTTAATAGCCATTTTTTTAAAACATTATATTTCACCAATCAACTAAAAACATATTATTTTGAAAGGGTCAATAAAATACATCATAACAAAAAAAATTATTAATTTTAAAAATAATTTTACAAAATAATGTTTAAATTATAAACATTTTAAGCATGTACATTTATAATAAAATATTTAATATAAATACAATAAATTTTATATGAAATTACATTGTCAATATAAAATCATATTTAATATTTACCTTTAAGTGGTAACAAAAATTAATGTATTTCAATATTTATTTTTATTACAAATTTGTTAATAATGTTTTCATAATATTTTATGATTTTTTTATATTGTATTTCATGTTGTCCAAATGTTAAATAATGTAGAATATATTTTAAAGGATCCAAAATCATGATTCGTTATAATCTACACCCTTAAATAAATTGCATCTTCATAATTTTTAAAACTAAATTAATTAAAGAATTCAAATAATATAGACATTTCTTAATACAAAATTTCAGATTAATTTTGTACATTAATATCATATGTATAACTAGAAAAAATACCTATATAGAGTTAAATAATTGGTTCATTTTCCATTATCATCTAGATATGTCTTATCATTCTATTTCCATGTAAAAAACATATTTCAAACCCCTTGAGACATTCCATAAGGTGTATTTCCCAAATTATTTACATGATTGAATTTTATTTTTTTCCCTAAACCATCTTAATTGATTGATTTTTTTGAGATTTATTGTTCTCATAATTGCTGTGATGGAAAATTAAACTGTATTCAATTTTTAAATCATTATTTGTAATAGATACTTTATCCATAAAAAATTATAACCCTAGTTCTTATCTTGATTAATTTTTTATTTTGATAATCACTACATTGTCCATTGTATAACTTATTAGAATGGTTCTTTCTTGATTTAGAAATTAATTTAAAATAATGTGTAGGTATTTGAATACATAAATTAGAAAATGTACAAGGTGAAACCTAATTAATTATAAGAAATAATATATAAATCATATTCATACAATAAATTATGAGTCTTTAGCTACAATCTTGGTTATCTATGTTAATTTTTTAATTAGGTTCTCTAATATAGTTACCATAACAAAAATAATATGTTCAAATTATTGAGCATGTTCAATATAATGAATGTGAATTAATAAAATAATATCCCACATGAGAGTCTATCTAGGTTCACAGACTGGGACCATTCACCATGCACCAGAATAATTACTGAGGTAAACCTGACCAACTTCTCAGGGTTTCTACCCCAAGATGTATTTTTAAAAAAACCACAGCCACATTCCAGTTTCTTGATAGATAATTAAATACTAGTAAAACAATTAAATCTATAATTTACCAAAATTTATAGATGTTATATTATATATAGACTAATACCTAGGACATCTACAATCTTTCATTTAACCAAATTCCCATGGAAAATTAAATAGTCCATACCAAAAACCTTTTAGACTATCCATATCATTGAAAATAAATATTATCCTTAACTTATAAACTCTTTATTTCATTTATAATTAATAAATTAACTTTTAATTAACATGATTTATATAAAAAATACTGTGATATATAGAGTAGTGTTCATAGTACCAGACTCTAAGATCTGGTGCAAAAAACTAACTTATAATAGTGTATTTGATGTATTACTAGGATTTCAACATCATTACAAAAATTAGAATCAATAAAGATTTTTATTTAAATTTTTATTGAATTATAACTAAAATAAACATCTCTATCTCAGGTGTTCTCAACAAATGTACATTTTTTTACATTATAGATAGAAAATTGATACCTAGTGAGTCATCAATATCAATCGTAAATTCTCTATTCTATATAATAAAACAATATTACCACACATAACATATTCATTCATTACATGGGGAAATGAAAACATAATAAGTGGTGATCATAGATGATCAGTATGCAAATAATAAAAGTAAAACCTAATTGTTAGACAACATTACTTGATATTATTAAGAGTATGAAATAAACACATGAGAAATGATAACATATGATAATTTAATAATCATGATCATATTTTAAGATCATAGTGTCCTAGGAATTTAGAAAAATTATAAACATAACATTATAATAATTTTTCATGTCTCTTAGATGCGTTAAAATGATATAGTTTTATAGGTTAACTTAAGACACACCATAGTTTCCTAGGCTCACTAGTCAAGCACGATAACATATAATGATATAGAAACATTACCAAATGAATTGGAGGGATATATTATAGTGGTCCCACAAATCCCAAGATGAAAATCATACATATAAGTTCCACAAAATATCAAATAAATCATAAGAACCAAGACAAATAAAATTAGGTTTATATTCATTTAAATTATTTCCAAAAGGATGTATTCATGATTTAATCAATAAAAATGTCATGATAAACTGATAAAGAATAAATGGAAATTGAGTGAATTTATGTATGAATATATTTACATAAGACTCAACAAATATGATTATGATTATAGTTTTCACACGGTATATGAAATGGAAATATGAAATAGGCATTAATTACACAATTAGTTGTTGTATTCTTTAACTTTGATTACACAAATAAATCAATGTAATTAAATATAGGGAGCTAATATTGGAACGGAAATGGAGGAAAATGAAGACTACAAAAGAATAATATTATGAAATGTAAAATTTGTGATGGGTTGTCCTGTATAATTAAAACAGATTATCGTAAAAATCTTGATTAATATGATATATGGAACTATTTTAAAATTCAACTTGATAAATAATCAGTCATAGATTAAGAACACTCATAAAATAATTAGGAAAATTTATTTCAAAATAAGAAATTCGCTTTTCATTTGATGAAATTTAAAAGAATGGTTTTATTAAACAATGAATTTAATAATTTTTTTTTTCTGAAAACATGAATGTTAATAGATGAAGTATCATAGAAAATGTTTTGGTATGTAAGAAGATATGTTCACAAAAAATAATGTAAAAGACATTCCTTCTATTGAAAATTACCCAAGTGGGAGAAGTTAAAATCATATACCTTTAGAAAAATAAAAATGTAAATTTATTTTAAAATAACTTCAAAACATTCATTATCGAAGACTTTTAAAAAATATGTACTAATAATTGAAAGTTAAATCATTTATTATAATTATCCATGAGGAATAAATGAAAAATCATTTAAAACCCTATTATTGAACCTATACTTCACAAATATTGAAAAATCAATAATTTGAATGGTGGGAAATGGAAACAATACTGTCACATAAGTGGAAAAATATTTGGGTTATAAATAAGATATTTTATTGGTAAAACATATACATTGAAGATAAATATCCATTAAAAAGTAAATGTGTTATTATTTTCGACATCAATATATTATTTTGAGAAGCATTTCATTAAATAAATTGATATTAATAAATAGAAGTAATATTACAAAAAAAATGTAATCAACTATTGGAAAATATATTCACAGGAAAATATATTCATATGATAAATGTCAAGACGAGATTTCACAAATCACATGAAAAGGGAATTCTGTCATGAAAATAATTACAACTTAAGTAAAATTTTAATCAAAATCCATGTATGATAAAGAATTGAAAATGAGCATAAAAACCATGAATAAAATATACTTTGCGCCAACATAAAAAAAAGGGTATAATATAAACTATAAAAGTAAATTTGTAAATAAAGTGAAATATGTCACACTGAACAGAATATGAGGAAAAAATCACATACAGTAATTCCCATCTTCGTTGATACACTCAAACATCATGTAAACCCTCTATAAATACTTTATTTTTCTATTTCATGAAAATATTAATCTATAGAAAAGTTCTATATACTTATTTATTATTATTTACAGTAAATATAGTTGTTCAAAAAACTTATTTTTAACATCTTGGGTTAACACATTTAATTATCTCATAGAAGTTGAATAATGTTAATATTGATTTCACATAATTGAAAAAAATTTAACCAAACATATATTACTAAGATTTATTTAATATTTATCCCATTATTATTTATAATGTTACATATTCAATCCATGAGTGTTTTAATTGTGCCCAATGAAGATAATTGCGAAGATATACTTGTTTCATCAATTTTAGTGAAAAAATATGATATATTATTAACATGTTTAGATGTTAATATTAAAAATCAAAAAAAAACACCATTAGTACAATATTATTACATTTCATTAATATAAAAAAATTTCTCTAATCATACACTTTATAATTTTTCAAACATCACTCAAGTTGGTGGTAGAGAGACCAAACCAAAACTGTGTCATAATGAAAAAATGTGTAAAAAATTGATATTAAAATGTATTAATATAACATATATATTGTAATTAATAAAATATATATCATACATATAAATAAAATAAATTATTATAAGCATTAATTATGGTATGAATTGGAAATGGAAATTTAGCATTTGTTGAGGTCATCTTCCACCCGTACCCATGATTTATGAACCCATTTTGTCAGTGGATGTATGGAGTGATGATATATGAAAATTTATCATTTTATAATTATAACTAATTTATAAAGACATTATTATTTATTTCATTAAACTTTTCATACAGTCTATGTTTGTGGTTAATATAAATACGTTACAACGTTCACGGAGATTATAGTTCTCACATACTGAAGATCAACATTTTCATTACGTAACTAATGTACTAAATTGTGGATAATTTAAAAGGTGAAAATTTAGTAACTGTATAATTGAATTAAAATAACATAATCATTCATCAAACCCATCATTGAAACAATCATTATATGGAGATGATGAAATATGAATTACGTCGTCTTGGTGGTCCGCACTTATCGATGATTGATGCACTTATTTTTCATAGTGGATGATATGGAATGAAATAATAGTTGATGATACATTAATAAAATTTAATTTTAGTGTATATATGATACTTAATTAACTATATTAAAAATTTTAGGATATATAAGAAAGAGAAAAATTCAAAAAAAATATTATGATGAGAGTAATACTCAAATTGGGACATGGATTTTCCATGGAGTTGTCTCTAGAAATTAATGGATTACTTAACTAATGAATTAAAATGGATTAATTTCATAAAAGAGTGTTATTAGAAGAAAAAATGGAAATATTTTTACCAAACATTTATAATTTATGGGTTCATAAATAAAGGGGTGCCACTGTGTCCTTTTATATGTGAAGGGAGGTGACTTTTACATGGAAATAAATGTTAAGTAAGGGGTAAGATTGGAATGGCATGAATTATGGGTGATTTTTGTGAAGGAATATTTGTAATACATGTGTGTAATATATTAACACCTAAATATTATTTCTAAAAGTTCTACGTTTAATTTTTATATTTTAATATTTGATCCATCTAGATTAGTCATTCAAATACTTATTACTCTTAAAAAATATGAATCATGACAAATATTTTGTTACTAAATATATAATTTTACCCTTACTACCAATATATAAAATGTTAATTGTTTGTTTAGGATATATTTAACCTAAATAATAAAAAATTTATCGAAATAGTTTATTTTAAATTGAACACACTTAATAAATAATTTTTTTAAATTAAAATAGTGTTTTTAAACACTAAACCAATGCATAAGATATATTTTTTCTGGTTAAAAGTTTTCATGATAATAATTTATTTATTAAAATATAACTGAAATATATGTTTCATTAAATTAAATACAGAACCTAATTTCACCATGATTGTGTTTAATTATAAGAAACAAATTAAAACACTTTTCAAATTTTAAAATTGTTTTTCTTAAGTCCAAAAATATTTTAAATTTTATTTATAAGATCAAAATAATATTTAAAATTTCTTATTTGTACATTTAAAATAAACATTTTATCAAATAAAATATATTATAATATTTCATTAATTTTATATATATACTGGTTAATGGATAAAAGTCCTTATTTTTACAAAAAAAAATCCATACTTTTCACTATTCTCTTTAAAATATATTATTTTAAAAACATTAAAAATTCATCCTGAACTAATTTTGGGGTGATTAATACACAAATGATTTTTAATTTATCAATTATTAAATAAAAACTTTTTAAATTATTCCTTTTTAAGTAAAATATATAATCTAATGAAAACAAATTTTATTTAAAACTACCTTATGAATCTTAAATCATTTTAATTAATAACCTTCTAAAGATAATAAATATAAATGGTTTTCCATTTTATTATTTTCTATAGATATATGAAAAATATATTCTTTATATTTTTTTGTTTACTTATGTTGGTTTTAAAATGTGCGACAAGTTACAGAACATAGTATGTATTGTAATGGATCAAAAATGTATTGTCATTAAAACACTTTTATAGATATTATTCATAATTTGTTTACACTAATTAAAAAGGCCAAATTAAGAGCTATATTATAATAGTCATAGTTAAATAATAATATTTTAATATAATATCATAGTTATATTAGATCTTGATGTCAGATGTTAGGTAATAAATCACACTTATTATGATTTTATACTTTATTTTGAGTTATTATAGTAACCAATGTCATGTGTCAATGTATTTTAGTAACAAAGGTATTGGAGTGGAACTGAGGATCTTATTAATTATAATTACATGAAGGATACATGAATGGAATAATAGTGAATACATTTCACTAAAAAATATTTCATGGTTTTGTTTGATCATATTTTGAGGTTAGCATGAATTGTTTTCTTAGTATAAATAACTATGTTTCCCTAAAAATGATTTTAAATCCATATATATGATGGTTCTGAAGTCATGACTCCACAGACACTCAATAACAAAATTTAATCTTCATGCACCATGGTAACACACAACTGTAAACAATGAGAAACAATGATCCATAATATTTGACAATATTCAATATATAGTAATATAGTAATTAATAATATAAAACTGTTTGGAAAAATAACTCAATAAAAATCTTGTCCATCTAATAAGCCATTGTGGGTCATGAATATTCATTCTCTGACTATTATTCGATAATAATTCTACAAATAATTTGAAGCTACTCAGTTGTGTTACCATGAGAAAAAATTTTATAGACACATCATTTGCCTATTCGTAGAATGAAAATAAATAAAAATCACATAAAGTTACAATAACTAGTTCCATTCCCATTACCTATAAAATAAATTTTATACCACATCATACAAGGAGTATCCCATGAGAAATAACATGGAATTCCGAGCTTAAAAAGTTCATTTCATTTCAGGGTTTCACATCAGTTACCTCTATAACCGAGGTAGAAATCTTGACCTTCATTGTTTGTCTCTCAGTTATTATTGTTACTGATGTTGAATAACACATAAAATTTGTTTTCTAAATAGATTTTTGTATCAGCATAATGATTTTTAAACAATATTAAAGATTCCTGGATTTTATAATTCCTTGGTGTTCCACACCATCGATTGGTGCATGTATTGGTGGAATACAACATAACCTCAAGCAGGCCACCCTATAATCCAATTGTTACCACTATTAGTAGGGGTTTGAGATTGTATTTTGGGTTGAATATATCCCATGTATTGGAGTGTTTAGTTAGCAATAAAATATCCAAACCACATACATACTTAAACATAAAATGAAACTGAATAAATAAGGAATCCAATATTAATAAATAGAAAACAATAAATGCTTCAATAATAAATACATACCAACAACTGGCTACCCACTATACCAGATATTTAAACATACCTCAAATACATAAATGAATCAAGATATCATCTTTACATAATTTTCAATAAAAATAATTCTCCTAGGATTCAATTGCACATCAGATCCATCTGACATACTAAATCATGGGCCTTAGAAAATGTTTTTCCTATAATAACATGTGAGAGCCACATGGTTACCCATTTACAATAGAGGCACGAATGGGGTGTTAGTAAATAACATTATATTGAACAAAAAATGTTGTCCCACACTAATCATAAATGTTTTGTTATATGTATATCATTTTCTCCTTTGAAACATAAGACTATTTCTAAAAAATAAGTAAAACAACATGTAGTCTATAGTTATATGACTCCAATCTAGAAAACCTACATTGGATAGTGACAGAGTATCACTAAGAAAATTTAAGAGATAGTGCTTATAATGTAAAATATGGGATCTAAATCTATTATAGCCCATAATGTATCCTCATGTCCTTAGGGAACCACCAAAAGGAATTCTAAACATCTGAGATAATAATCCAAATTACACCAAAATATTATCCCTACAACTATGGGATTATAACTTGTGGCAGTTTAGAAATCCATGTTCATAAACCAAGTTAATCCCAAATTCATTCCTCATGAAACTGATTATGTAACCAATGGTAGTCTGAAACATCCAATATCTTGATACATGGAATCCAAAAACACTATCATCATCATATTGGATACATAACCCTTAATAACCTATATATATGAGCTTTAAATCCATGGAAACTCTAATAGCATGATCTGGCCTCCAATACATGAAATCCTCAGAAAATATACAGATAACCTAATCAATGATATCTCCAATCCCCCAGATCCATGTCTATAGGATATACCACTAATATCTATCTCCATTACACGGACTCTTCTCCCTATAATTTGTATTGTAGATATATAATTTAAAATGTGCCATAAATTTTTCAAAGTCGCATTACATAAACTTGGAATAAAAAAATAAACAATAGGGTTAGCCAAACTCCAATTCTAGTCACCACCATCTCATCTTCCATTGGTGTCAGTAGTCTGATATGGGTTTTATGGTTACACCCACTACAATATCACATTCTCTCATGCGGGATAATTCTCTAAATGGGTGACTTGATGGTTCTTATTGGTCTCTATATAGCATCAACACCCTCACATGGGTAATTTGTGTCATTTATGGTATTCAGTCAACACTCAATGATCAGAGGCATCATTTCCCTTGATTTCATTAACTATGCATCAGGAATTCACCATCAACATGGTGTCTCTCCACCTAGTGAACCATCAATACATATTTAATGGCCCATCTCGATCCTCAATGTCACTCTTGGTATATTCTCCCACCCAACCTGATGACAGACTACCTAAGGTCTATCCACCTAGGACCATACATGTGCTAACTAGTGTCGTCAGCGCCATCCTCAAATCTCAAGAGGTTTGGAATCCCACTTGTATCACAAGGTTCCACCAAGGACTTTTGGTTCGGAAAATTAAAGTAGCAATACCACTTTATCAATAGTAATCGTTGTCTCTTATACTGGGTTATATAAGATTCCCTATGTTTGCTCCACCCCTAAGGGTTTTAGTGTCGCATTTCATATTATCTCCTCTCTCATGACTTGCACTGGGAATGGTGTCAAGATTTTTCACTAGAACAAACATGGCCTAGGTCTATTGAGCTATTCATATAATGGATTCTGTATAAATTACACCTTTTACTAAATTTAAAAATTAAATTTATAATAAATTATTGTTTTAACCAAATTGGAACTCACCTAATGTGTTCATCCTTCAAGGTGAATTGCATATAAAATAAATACATGATGTCCTAATATGTGTACTTGATATATACTATCAAATATTGAAATTTATAAAAATTTATGGGATCTCATAGCTACTATCAGGGCCCATCCTTGGGAATCCATCCTCAAAAACACTTACATGATCCCATTTCATCTAAAAAATCTCCTAATTAAATTCAATAATCAAAAATAAATTTTTTGAAGCATTTATAAGAAATTTATTAATTAAAACCCAACATGGAATGTTTTTAGAGACCCCACATGATCTTTGTGTCTTGTAGAAACAAAAAAACAACTCTCTACAGAAGGTTTATAGTAGAAAACAACACCATTTCTATTCAAATCCATCAATTTTAAAACCATTTACATAATTTAAAATTTTAATTTAATTAAAAATATTGAAAAATATGTAGGTCGTAATACCTTTGAAAAGGTGATGAGCGATGGAAGGTGGATGTCCTCTCATGATTTCTTCTTCAATGGTTTCATGAAATCCCTATCGAAATCAAGAGATTTAACCATTTTATGATAATATAATAATCTCTAACCTAAAAGATTACAATTTTGAATCATCCATGAAATTACATTGACAATATGTTAGGATGGGGAGGACCTAATACCTTTCATCTTCACTGGAAACACTTAAAAATTTCACCCTATATAATGGGGTTTGTGGGAGAGAAAATGGGAGAGGCATCTAACCAACCTTTTGAGAGAAAGAGTGAGGGGATAAATCCCTCTAGAAACCTAAGGGGGAAAAACATAAATTTTCCCATTGAAATTCGATCATCTATCCAATGATGTCAATCAGCTAATCAGGGGTTGTTGGTAGTATTTTTTGCTACTGGTAGAAACAAATTCCTAGCTCATGGAACCACTCGAGTAACTACTTTACAAATATAAAGGATCTTATAAGACCATAGGATATATTCTAATCCTCCAATAAAAAATAAAGAACCTCATTTGAGATATTTCATTTCTTTTTACACTCTTATGATGCTCTGATTAAAATTTATACTTATCTCTAATTATAAAATTTCAATTTCTCCTTCAATTTGAATATGAATATATTCATGAGATTTTTTATCCTCCCCTATTTATTAATTATCATCATTGATAATTCTTGATGGAAATCCAAATGAAAATCCAGACTTATCATATTAATGAATTTTCACTTAAATATTCATGTTCCATCCATGAATGCCTGATGTGCTTCTAAAGTTCAATTTGAAGGTAAATCACTTAAACTTCCAAAATAAAAGTCAATAATTTAAATGATAAGTAAAACAATAATACTAACCTTAGTCGTTATCTTATAACATAAAATGCGATCATACCAATAATGAAAACAACACCCATCTCATGGAGCTGTCCACTATAGGACATAGGACATAACCACCAATTTTGTTTATTTGGTTATTCTGTTAAAAGAATTAACTATTGGTATTCATTGCCTCATTTCCTCAACATGCCCAGTATGGTTCCTAATTCACAATTCCTTGTTAGTCATGGGAAAACCAACCCTAATTATTGATTCTAATCTGAATTATTCAAACTCCAATCGATTATGCTCCAAACCCGGCACCCTAGGATTTTCCTTGAAAATCCCAAACCGAAACTCAAAAGACAATTGGTATATCTCATATGTTTTATTCGATTTGGTTTCAGTCATTTAATATCAGTGTAATTTAGATAATTACAATACCCCCCCCCCCCACTAGCCTAATAATGTTGAAAATTCTTAGCTCTGGCCATTAAAATGGCACTAAAAAATTATTATGGTTCCAATATCTCTAGAGGCATCCTGAGGACATACCAATACACCCACTAAAATTATAACTTTTCTTCTATTGTAAACCCATTTAATAGTTATCAAAAAAACCATAATTCCATAATGAACCATATGATAATAATAAATCATTCTTGATCCAATGCATAATATATACCCCAGGATTAATCCCAATCATTATGGCCATTCATATACACTACCCCATATAATAACTGAATTGTACACAAAATTAAACAACGAATAAAATATTAATTGAGTTATTTCATTAGTCATTGTAAAAATTCACAAATGATCATCCAATGACCATACCCACAAATATGTGAGTTTCATACACTCACATATGACATACCTCTCCCCACCATAGAAACATCCTTCTAATGGTACTATCATGAAAAGTTCCCAAAAACCATGGTCAATATTAATTACTTCTCCAGAAATTCTAATGACCTAGAAATTCCTTGTAATTTTTATTAATTATATGGGAATTTTATGAGCCCACGAAAATATATGGCTCATGATTCCAAGGCTCATTGTGTCTGGATTGAATTTCTTGAGCTTTTTTGGGTACATTCAGTAAACATATGAGTGTGTTTTATAACTTATAAACCAGTCCTTAGAATTGAAATCCTAGTAAACCGTTTAACTCGCAGCGCCGGTATTCACTTAAGGTGATATTTACCTCGACCTCAATAGTTCAATGGTGATAATTATTATTTGTGTTTTATGTGGAAAAAAAATAAATTACAAGTTTTATTTTATTTTTATTGAATCCTCTCTACATGGGTTATGGTGGTAGGGACCACCTGAAACATCTTTAATGGGAGAAAACCTTTAAACTCCCCATTAAATTTGTTGAACCAGTGAAAATTTATTAAATGTTTCAACATTTAGTTGTGAAAAAATAAATTAATTGTTTAAACTTATCAAATACTAAGTAATTGCATCATTGGAATTTAGGAATGTTCCTATTGTATGAATCTTCAAAAATTCAATGATCATTACATACCCTCCCCTATCATATTTATATGAAGGTTGAGGGGAATGAATTGGAACGTCTTCACCAAGCGACAAAGCTTGGGTAATGTTCCGCGATTCCCGACACATGGAGGACTGAGATGAATCTGGCGAGTGGTGGCGATCGAGAACAAAACCCCAAACAATGATCGACGATCAAGTGATGTCGTTTGAGGCTGTTACGGGAACGGAGAATACCGACCAACTTTTTTAACTATAGGCTTCTCTCCACTGTTCAAGAGGTATGGTTTGTTGTTTATTTATACCCCCTTACTCGTTCTTGACATTCTTCATGATTCAAGAAATATAGAGCCTCTTGCTACCACCCTAACTCGGAGGGTGCATGCCATACGAACATGTCCCGACCACATAAAAATTCATTATGATTTATGATGTGTTTTTTTCAATGGTGTAGGATGGTAACTAACACCGGTGGGGATCAGGAATGGCAGCTGCACCACAGATGGTCGCAACGAAGGCGGCAGAGCAACCGTGCCACCAGAGAAGGGTCGTGGCCCGTTGGTCGCAGCGAAGCAAATGTGATGGCCTTCAGAGGTTGACCACACAAATTGGAGGAATGCACATGTCCGAGCCACCCTGTGAGAGAGTGATGTAGCCTTATGCCATGATAGTGAAGGTAAGTTGGCCAACGGAGCCAGCCTTCAGTGAAGGCATGGTGCACAACACGCCACATGGACAAGGCGGCAGGCCATCTAGCCAACGGTTTGGGGCTACCGCACCATGAGCCCAGCAGGCCGCTGCCCCCCGGGCAGCCACGCCATGGGTCGTGGTGGACCTAGAAGGCTGGTTCGACCCGAACCATGTCAGTTCATCCCAGGCCAGGTCGTACTGGACCCGAACTATCTTCAACCCATTTTCTCTTATTTGCCCATATCATGAGCTATGAGCATCCGTTTGGTGAACATTTAGTAGTGCCAAAAACCTTAAAGCGATATGTACCATTTGATATTCCCCAAATGAGTTTAGAATAATGTTTGGGTAATGACAGTTTGGATCGTACAAGAATCCAACTGGGCCCTTGGGACTGAAAGAAAAATAACATATAGACTGAATGTCTGATTGATGCACCATCGGTTGCGTTGAGACAGTTTTTATATGGTGGTCCATTGGGATAATTCTTCTTTGGACTTTGTGGCAGTTGGAGTATTGACATGTGGCATGAGGATCGGATCCTGCCGGAATCAAGCACACTTAGTGCGGGAACCCTGTAGTTAGTTGTAACGTCATAATGGGATCCACTGTGGGTTTGTACTAGGGATCCTTTGTGGGTCTGTGTTCGAGAGTCTCACATGGATCCACTCTAGGAATCCATGTGGGACTACTCTAGGATCCTACGTGGGTATGCTGTACTAGGATCATGTGTGGGTCTGATGATGTACTAGGATCATGTGTGGGTCTGTAGTACTAGGATCCTATGTGGGTTTGATGATGTACTAGGATCCTATATGTGTTTTCTGTACTAGGATCCTGAGTGGGTCTGATTATGTACTAGGATATTGTGTGGGTATGATGATTTAGGTTCCTATGTGGGTCTTCCTCTTAATAGAGTAAGATGATTCAGTAGTTACATATAATCATCGCAACTAATGTACCTATGTTATACATGGTGTCAGTTGAATTTTTACCTTTGTGGTATTCTTCTGTGTGGCGTACCTATGTGGTACTTACCTTCATGGTGATACCTTTTTGGTATTCTTCTATGTGGCGTACCTATGTGGTACATACCATCATGGTAATATTTCCTTCATGGAATAGTTGAAATTTGTCTAAGGAGTTGGGCCTTGTGTTTCCTCAAGAATGAGACTGGTAATATTTGATAACATTGCTATATGTATGCCCATATACCTAAGTGGGGTTTTAACTGGTTTACATGTTTTTTGGTTTATCCTTTGTGGATTTTTTTGAGGCCTTGAAGGTATCAGGGTCCCTAATTAGTATTGTTATACTCACCCATACACGGGCTTCGCCCGCACCTTGTTATATTTGGTGCTGACGACAGACAGCGCTGATCGAGGCTAAGGGTACCAGGACTGGACGGTGCCTAGTGGTGGACCATATGGTGTGTCAGTATGTAGAGGGGATGAGAATACGTGGAGTGATGAGGAGGACATATTTACCTACCCTCCAGGTAGGAACCTTGAAGGATGATCCAGTAGTTTTCTTCCTCTTTCATTAGTTGTATTGTATTTTCAATTATACATGTACCTTTACTGTTGGTCTTGTATTTTGGCCCCTCATACTTTCATCTCTGTTTATTCAATAAAGTTTACCTGTGTTCATATCTTGTTTTGGGCTTAGTTAACTATATATACTGGATATAAAGTCAATTCCTTCCCAGTTTTAGGGGATATGCCTTTCAGTGCTTGTCGCCAACCTCTGGCCTATGGAAGGCTAGACTGGGGTAGCCATGGCATTGGCCCTAGTGGATGGGTTGTGAAAAATTGGTATCAAAAGATTCAGTTCTACCGCAGAACATGGGAATCTGATCCTTTTAATGGAAATAGTGTTAAGTGTAGTGAGTGTGTTTATCAGTCTAGGGAATCCTTTGTTGGTGCAGCAGTCGACGTATCCAAACACCAGGACCCTAACATATGATTTCCTACTCCGTGCATGAAAACACTGATTGTGTGTGTGTTTCGAAAGTATTATTTGTGAACTCTTTGAGTTAGCTCACCAGGTATAACATATTGTCTATGGAGAACCTGTTTCTTTTCAGGATGCCTCCAAACAGACAACCAACTAGGGTTCCAGGTATAGTACGCGATGATGGACCATCGAGTGATGAGGCCTTGGTGAAAGTACCTCTTCCCATAGAGGCACCAGAAGAGGCACCAATGGTACCATTACCCATTGGGCCACCAATGCCACCAACACCAACAAAAGAGGGTTCATGCCTATTGATCGCATTGCACGAGTTCCAGCACCAGTGGCCACCCAGGATCAATCGTTAGATGGACCCACAGGCGGCTGAGGATTAGATGGAGGTTGTGGTGAGATTCTTCTGACTGCTATGGACACTAGATGACTTCATGGTGACCCTTTTTTCCAGTATTATACATACATTAGCAGGTAGATGGTGGATATTGATGCTCTATGTTCAATACGAGGTGACATTTCTTTTGGTAGACTTTGAGAGCCTGTTTTGGGTAGAGTATTTCCCAGCAACTCTTCGCATAGTGCACATATAGGAGCTTCTTCATCTACTTTAGGGAAACATGATTGTGGTTCAGTACATAATGAGGTTCACCAACCTCTCATGTTACTCCACTGAAAAGGTGTGGGACCCATTTTTCAGGGCCCGGACCTTCGAGCAGGGGCTCAGGTGGGAGATCATGAACTCAATGATTTATCTCACCATCCTGACGCAGGAGGGGGTGTAAGGGAAAACCCTCATAGTAGAGTGATTTCTTGCTGAGAAGTCACCACTAGAAAGACACACCACCGGGTGTCACATAGTAGAGTCTTATGCAGCTAGCAGTAGATAGATGTCATAGAGGTCCAAGAGGACCAGAATTATAGGTGGATGGCCAAAGGATTCAGGGTCTATTGTGTGGGGAACCAGAGACAGAGCTAGTCATGCAAGGAGTAGACAATGTTTCACATGTGGCGGGCAGGGTCACATGGCTCGTGACTGCCCGACCCACCGTACAGTTGATCAGCAGGCTCTTGAAGGACCACCCAGGAAGAGATAGAGGTTCGACCGAGGAAGTCCACAGGGATCAAGCAGATGTGGAAGAGGATCAGGTCATGTAGCTGGCAGTGGGCAATGATTTGAGATGTTATCGCCACCACCACCAGGTGGTCCACCCCGACGACAGGGAGCAGGTGGACAGGGGTGAGCTCAGCTCCAACGAGCTGAGCCCTACAACCATGGTTATCTAGAGATGATATGATGTATTATTTGTGTCTAATCAACCTTAGTTTCAGTACATATAGACACATGTTCTTGTAATTATTTTATTTCCGCTGACCTCGTTCGGAGATTAGAGATTTCGGTGGAGATGTTGGATTGATACATACGGCTAGGGACTCCTGTGGGAGGAGATTCAATGATTACACACTAGTTTTGGTTGTGTGATCTTACTCTAGGAGGCGTGATCTTCGGCTGGTATCTCCCAGTAGCGAGGTCGAGGCCTTACGACATGATCTTGGGTATCGACTGGTTATCTTTAGTCAATTCCCAGATCGACTGTATTAGGAATAAAGTGCGGTGTGTCCGCATGGATGGGACTAGGTTTACCTTCACCAGTGAGAAGGGAAACTTTGCAGAACATGATGGACTTACCCAGTGGAGAGTGCAGTCGATCACTCTTCAGTTGGCTAGCCATACCCTCGGAGCGATTGATGTGTAGCATCTGAGTTATCCTATAGTGGTGGATCGGTACGCGGATGTCTTCCCAGATGATGTTTGGGGTCTACCTCCATTTAGAGAGGTAAACTTTGGCATTGAATTATACCCTAGTAATACACTGATATCTACACCAATGTATCAGATAGATCTTGTGGAGCTTCGTGATCTTTGGTTATAGCTAGAGGACTTGGAGGCGAAGGTATTCATCTGGCCTAGTGTTTCTCATTGGGTATCCCCGATTTTGTTCACCAAGAAGGTGGATGGGAGATTGAGATTATATGTTGACTATCGACACCTAAACCAGGTGACTGTGAAGAACATATACCCACTTCTGATAATTGACAGCCTCTTTGATCAGCTAAAGGGGGAACGATGGATATTGAAGATAGACCTCAAGTCAGGCTATCACCAGCTTATAGTACGATAAATGGATGTGCATATTAAGGATTTCATATGTCGGTATGTCAATTATGAGTTCTTGGATATGGCATTAAGAATGGACAATTCTCCAGTGGTGTTCAAGGTACTCATGAACATGATCTTTTAGAAATACCTTTATCACTTTGTAGTAGTCTTCCTAAACAAAATCTTGATCTACTCGGCTACTAAGGAGGAGCATGTCTATCATCTGCAGATAGTTCTGGATACACTCTGAGAACACCAACTTTATGGTAAGCTCAAGAAGTTCTAGTTCGGGATCTGAGAGGTTCACATTCTAATACACATCATCTTGGAGGATGGAGTTATAGTGTATCATGTGATGATCGAGGTGGTACATGCTCGGGAGCCACCCTAGAGTGTAACGGAGGTACAATGATTCCTAGGTTTGGCTTGATACTACCGGAGGTTTGTGCCAAATTTCTCCAGATTTGCATCATATTTATCATCGTTGATGAATAAGGGGCAACCCTTCGTGTGTTCGGAGAGTTGTCAGTGGGGTTTTTAGGAGTTGAGCCAGAGGCTGACTAGTGCCCCCATCTTGAGGCTTCTGGAGGAGGGAGTTGGGTACGTAGTCTACTGCGATGCATTAGAGAACAGACTTAGATGTGTATTGATATAGAAGCATGTAGTGATAGATTATGGTTCTCAATAGCTGAGACAACATGAGAAGAACCATCCTACCCATGACCTGGAGTTAGCAGTCGTGGTATTCTCCTTGATGATGTGGTGAAATTACCTAATGGGAAAACACTTTACAGTATACTCTGATCACAAATGTCTCAGGTATATCCTCTCTCAGAATGACCAAAACCAAAGATAAAGGTATTGGCTTGAGTTCTATCCGTACTATGACTTCGAGATATTCTATACTCCTAGTAATGGAAACGTTCTAGTAGATTCACTCAACATGAGATCTGGTATACAACTACTAGGTGAGGCGATGGAAAAGATAACCGCTTTGCAGATATCCCTTGGGGATCAATATGTAGCATCTTTTTAGCAGTCTCTTATTGTCACTCCACCACTTTTTCAGCGATTCAGGGAGGTACAGTGTGGGGATACCGACTGTGAGGATCAACATGCTCAGATATTAACAAGACAGGATCCTGATGGATTTTTTGAATGTGGGGAGCACTTCATCCTCTTCTGAGAACTTACTATGGTACCAGTGTCTCTTTGGGAGGATTTATTGAGGGACTTCCACACATCCCCTCTATAGGTACATCCATGAGTGGCGAAGATATACCAGGACCTCCAACGACAGCACTGGTAGCAGGGAATGAAGAAAGTAGTAGCAGATTTTGTCTCTCAGTGCCACACTTGTCAGTAAGTGATGGCAGAGCATCAGGTACCAGCATGATTAGTTCAATCATTAGAGGTACTAGAGTGGATTTATGATGTGATATCCATGGAATTCATCACAGGACATCCATGTACATCATAGGGTTATGATTCTATTTGGATGATCGTCGACTAACTCCCCAAGTTGGCCCACTTCCTACCGATCAGAGAGAAGGGTTTAGTAGAGATCATGGAGTGCCTTTATGTGCAGGAGATTGATGATTGGCTGGAGTGGGTCCTTCGTGGGTGGTCGATACCTTTGGTTCGTGTACGATGGAAGCACGGGAACATCTAGGATAGCACATGGGAGCAGGAGGCCCAGACTAATGCTTAGAAACCCATCTTTTTTTATTTGTTGTGATTTGGATTTTGGGGACACAAATCCCTAAGGTGGGGAGATATAAAGACCCAAAAAATCAATTAATTATTTTTAAATAAATGATAATTATATGATTCTTTAAAAATTTATGGCGGGTGATTCTAAGGAGAGGTGTGCCCGAAGTGAATTTATGAACTTCTTTTGGGTACGTTCAGTAAACATAAGAGCTGTTTTTTGTTAATTATGAACCACTACTCATAATTAGAATTTGAGGACACCATTGAACTCACAGCGCCGGTATTCTCTTAAGGTGAAATTCACCTCAACCATGGTAGTTATATAATGAAAGATAGTATTTGTGTTTTACATAGAAGTAAAAAATAAAATAAATAAAAACCTTTATTTTATTTTTATTAAAACCTCTCTACATGGATTATGGTGGTGGGGGCCACCCGAACCATCTATAATGGGAGAAATAGTTTAAACTCCCCATTTAATTAGTTGACCCAAAAAAATTATTAAGTGTTTCAACATTTAATTGTGCCAACGTAAATTAGTTGTTTATACCTATCAAATACTAAATAATAGTGTCCTTGGAATTTAGTAAGGTTCCTATTAAATGATCCTTCATAAATTCCATTATCATTACTTACCCTACCCTGTCCTATTTATATGGAGGTTGGGGGTAGGAATTGGCATGGATTAACCAGGTGATGATTCTCTGGTAAAGTGATGTGACGCTTGAGACATGGATGATGGAGCGGAATCCGGTGAGTGGTGGAGATCGACACTGATACCCCAAAAAAGGATCGACAATCAAGCGACGTTGTAGAAGGTTGTTTTCAGAATGGCGAACACCGACCAACTTACCCAACTTTAGGATTTTCTACATATTTCACGAGGTCGGGTTTGTTGTTGATTTATACACCCCTTACCCATTATTTATGTTCTTCTTGAATCAAAAATTATTGAGCCAATAGCTACCACCTTAACTTGGAAGGGTGCGAGCCAAATGAACATGGCCCGACCACATTGAAATTATTTTTGATTCTTGATGTGTTCTTCATGATGGAAGAAGATGGGGACCGACACTAGTGGGGATCTAGAATGACAGTCATCACCATGTCCAGCTGTGACAAAGGTGGTGTTGTTACCGCACCGCCGGAGATGGTCTACGGCCAGTCAGCCATGTTGGAGCAAGGGCGGAAAACGGCTGAGGCCAGATGCATGAAGCAGAAGGCAGTGCGTGTCCATCCCGCCAGGAGAGCAAGTTCCCTGACCTTCTTCCATGGATGTTATGGGAGGACGGCTGTCCGAACCGGCCGACAGTGAAGGCGCGACTCAAGATGAGTTGCGCGAAGTAGGTGGTGGGCCGCCCAGCAAGTTGTGGCTAGCCTTCGTACCTCAAGCCTAGTGAGACACCATAAAGTGGACCCCTACGCCACAGGCTGGGCCAGGATAGCGGTCTGGGCCCGACCCAGCCAGCCGAGCCGACCTGAACCGGGTTGGGTCTGTCCGACCGTGTGCGACCAGACCTAGACCAACTTCGACCCATTTCCGCTCTTTCGGGCATATCATGAACTATGGGCGTCCGTTTGATGAACCATCTATGGCACTAGAAACCTTATAATGAGACGGACCATTTCTAATACCCTACAAGAGTGTTGGATAATGTTTTGGTATGGTCGTGCTGGATCGAACACGAATCCAATTGGGTCCTCGAAACTAAACGACCTATAATATATAGACCAGACACCCGATTTATGCACCGTCTAATGAGTTTAGACACCTTATACATGGAAGTCCTTTGGAATAATTCTTCATGGGACTTCATGATAGTTGGAGTATTGGAATGTGGATTGATAAGTAGATCCTCCCAGAATAAAGTGATCGTAGTGAGGGAAACCTGTAGCTGGCCATAAAATGAGATTGGGATCCTTTGTGGGTCTGTGCTTGGGATCCTTTGTGGGTCTATGATCGAGAGTCTCTCTTAGATAAAATATAGGAATCCACATGGTACTACTCTAGGATCTTATGTGGGTCTACTGTACTAGGATCCTGTGTGGGTCTGATGACGTACTAGAATCCTATGTGGGTCTGATGATGTACTAGGACCATGTCTAGGTCTTCTGTACTAGGATCCTGTGTGGGTACGATTATGTACTAGGATCCTATGTGGGTATGATGATTTAGGATACTATGTGGGGCTACCTCTTAATAGAGTAAGTTTATTCAGTAGTTACATCTAATCACCTCTACTACTGTACATAAGTTATACCTAGTGTGAGATGAGTCTTTTCCTTTGTGGAATTCTTTTGTGTGGCGTACCTGTGTGGTAATTACCTTCTTTGTGATACCTTTGTGATATTATTCTGTGTGGTGTACTAGTGTGGTACATACCTTCATGGTGACACCTTTGTGGTATTCTTTTGTGTGGCATTCATGTGTGGTACTTACCATCGTGGAAGTCATTACTTCGTGAAACAGTTGTACATTGGCAAAAGAGTTGGGCCTTGTGTTTCCTCATGAATGAGATGGGTATATTTGATAACACAGGTATATGTATTGGCATATACCTCAGTAGGGCAGTCACTGGTTTACATGCATTGTGGCTTGTCCTTTGTGGATTTTGTGAGATCATGAGGGTCTCGGGGTCCCTACTGAGTATCATTATTCTCACCACTGCATGGGATTTTCCCATACTGTGTTGTGTTTGGTGCAGATGACAGACAATGCTGATTGAATTTGATTGTACCAGGACTACACGGTTCCCATAGGTGGACCATACGACGTGTCGGTATGCAGAGGAGACGGGCAGACGTGGAGTGTTGAGGAGGAAATCTGTACCTCCCCTTCTGGTAGGAACCTCAGAGGATGAACTAGTAGTTGTCTATTTCTTTCTTCAGTTGTATTGTATTTTCAGTATTACGTGTACTTCTACTGTTGAGATTGTATTCTGTCCCCACATAATTTCAACACTCTTTTTTATATAGTTTACCTATGTTCGTATCTTCATTTGTGCTTCGTTTAGTGTATCTACAGGATATAAAGGCATTGCCTTCCCGTTTTTAGGGAATACGCCTTTCGGTGCTAGTCACCTGACACTGGCCTATGGAAGACATGCATGGTGTAGTCATGACATGGGCCTCGGGGGATGGGTCATGACAGACATTACTATAGGCATGGCCAATCCTATTCATTCTTGAGTAACAGACCATGCACCATCTCGTCAGTCATTTCCATACCAACAGAATATCATTAAAAGTGACTATCAAGTGTTCTCACTTTTGAGGGTTACCATTACCAAACTACTCTATAAGTGGTTGTTTATAGATCCAACACAAGTGGGTCACTCATCCTACGATAGAATAATTTACTTCCAACCCTAACACTATGCCTTCTTAATAATTAATTACAAGATCCGCCCTCGGGTTAACCATTCAATGGAACATGATCAATACAAATGTACCCTCATCTAATAAAAGATATCCTAGAATGTCATAATAACATTCGGCCTCCATTCCCACATGAATATCACTAAATTCCATCAGGTCTTAGTCTATTAATTTCCTTCATCAATTTCAACACCTAACTCACACACATATGAGTTACAATTCACTATGATCATGATAACCATGATTTACATAATGACTTCCTCGGCATTCCAAGATCTCCCTTGAAACTTCTATTAAAAAATATGCACCCTATGAGTTCCCTGTCTATCCACACTACTGACTGCCTAAATTTTTTTTTCCAACACCACAGGTTCCCATCCTTAGATAAATGCTTTTTATCCTCATCCATATTACTATCAACCACTTATTTATTTTTCACTCATGAGATTCTAGGTGTGTGCTAACCATTATTTTAAATTAACACCCACTAGTCAACGTGGTTAGTATACCAAACAACCCTACCAATGAAAACTAGTACTGATACCCATGAAATCAAGGGGCTATCATATAATCTAATGGAATTATCCCTCATAATACACAATATTGTAGTTCCTCATGTGCATAATTATTATACCTTAATTCACATACTGATGATTCCTTCCCTAAGGAAACCATTAACATAAGTTAACCCCTCTAACAAGTAACATGTGATAAGGAAACAACCCAACTCAGTAAGTTTCTTTTGTTAACTAAGGGACTCTAGGTCACCCAACTATACCAACCAATCATTTCCCACATCATGTTTATTAGGTTTTCCAACCGTTCCCATTGATTCATGATCATAGAAGATCAAAAAATGTCTGGGGTCACTGATTCACCATTCAATAAATCCCATCACATAAACATGCCCAAACACCCAATTAGGGGGTCTCACATTAGATAGAACCACAGGTCAACTATTCGAACCAAGGCTGTTTGTTTTTTATTATGGAGTCTAGTTTTTGATTGTTGTCAATCTGTATATGGTTGACTTGGGAGTGTGTAAAGATTTTGTTCATACAATAGAGGCTAAAAGAAGAATTGAATGTGGCATTGTGTAACTATGTTTTCCATTTTTTGGGACCTCAAAATCAAGAATTTGTTTATAAGAATGTAATGCATGGAAAATGTAGACAGAATTCAGTAAAGGGGGAGAATCATGGGGCCCAAGACATGAACTACCGAAAATTTTTGGGAACGGTTCACAGACTACATACATTACATTAGGAACGGTGTAAATATCGGTTCGTAGAACGGAAAATGGTTTGTGGAAACGGTTCGTAGTGAAGTTGTGAAGTACATAGAATGATGGAGGATAGTAGGATTGTTGCGGTTCATAGGACATGAGAAGTACATTGTAAAGGTTGTACCATAATCCAAGATTTAGTAAATCGTTGTTTAAACGATTTTTTGGATCCACTAGGGCCTATATGAAGGGAATTAATCCCCTTCGTTAAGCTGTAGGATTAGAGATTGAAAATTCAAGATGAAATCCAATGAATTCTGAATTGATTTGCAGAGGAGAAGAAAGAATGTTGAGAAAACAATCTTCGTATGGAAAACTATTTTGTGAAAGAGAGTATGGATGGAAGAGGAAGATCTTGTAGTTTGTAGCGGAGCTATGTTTTACACCGAGAAAGTAGGGTTGTATGCAAAGAAGATATAGTTCAAAAAGAAATGTGTGTTTTTGGAAGGCAGTTTGCAGTGGTATTATATGGACATGGTATGAAAAAATATTTAGTACATTGAACAGGTCAGTATGAGGAAGAGTAGTGTTGTACCCGGTAGGATAGGAATGTACTCAGAAACATCAGTGGTATGTGGAGAAGGTTATCTGTGAACCATACTCACAACTCAGTACATGTAAGAGGAAAATTGTTCCACAAAACACAAATGGAAGCCTAAAAATTGAGCAAATCCGTTTGAAAAATTAATTTCCATAATCGGTTAGTGTTCGGGAAAATAAATTACATTTATGGGTGATAATAGGACATCAACATAGCATCCATTTACAGTTTAGGATGTACGATTTAATGTTAAACCATTGAAGTGAACTTGAAGTCACTAAACTGAGTGACGATTCTCCCAATGCAGTTAGCAAGGGGGAGTCAGTGAAAGTGATACCAGGTTTGCAGGGTGCTTTCCCTAAAATTGGGTAATGGAAGTGAACCTATCATACTGTGACTATGTTAAACTCTTGTAATCCATAAATTTTAAATATTATTGTTTTTGGTACTACCGATACACTATCGACATATAATACTTGTATGTATCCCTTATTGGTGAACGAAGAAAAATTGTGGTGTCACTTCATTGCATGTGATTGTTTTGTCAGCACTTCTACTTCATATGGTTTTAAAAGGTTCCTATGAATGTGAGAACAAGATTCAGATGTTTACAAGAACAATTTGACACCCAGATTCACCCCTCCCCTATCAGGGTGTTTTAGGGTCCTTTATGTGGTTGTAGAGGGGAAATATTTTTCATCTGGAATCTATATTCTCCTATAATAAAGAAATTAGTCAATGTTAATGGAGTTTACCTCTTCAATGGAAGTAATTTTTAGATATTTAAAAATAGAATGAGTTTACACCTATGATCTCTTTTAATGGATGTATTATTTTCTATTTCATAGGAAATATATGTCAATTACCCTATATGACTTTCAATGACTGATATATATAAGAAATTGATTTATGCTGATGCAAAATCACAGAATACCCTCACTACATCAGTCTCGAATTAGATTTATCTAAGGGTAATGATTTTTTGATCTTCCAAGTCAATGTGAGATAAACTAGAGAATAATTATTAAGATGATAGTAAAGTGAAGGAGGAAGAACTTCATGTACAACACAATAGTTTTGATGATCTGAAGATTTACCCTAATGAGAATGAAGAATGATTTTTCAATCAAATAATTGAAGATGTAGAATCAATTCAATGTCTATGAAAATAAATCAAAGACAATGACATATTAAATAAAATATTTAGAATTCTTCTACCCATTTACAATGTAAAGGTTCCATCACATTAGAAAATAAATCTCTCCACACTCTCGTTGGATGCTTTTATGAGTAATCTATCGACATATGAATTGAGAATCAAACCAGAAGAAGATATAAATCATGTTAACAATGAAATGGAATTCAAAGGCATAGAAAACATAAAAATTCAGGATATATTAGTGATAATAATGATGAGAATAAAGAAATTATTTCTCTCATTTCCAAGAATCTCAAGAAGTGAAAAGGATAATTTGAAGGCAAACTACCTCTGTCTTAATTTCGTTGTAGAAAATTTTGGCAAAAAGCCTCCCAGTGCTCAAGAAAATTTGATGATGAAGGGAGTGATGATAAAAGCATGGAGAAGCCTCAAAAAATTTTCTTCAAAAATAGATACATCAAATTTTCAAATAAACTATAGAGAAATAGTTTTTTGTTTCAAGTAGTAGATGAGTAAAATTATTTTATGAGTAAGAGGAACCCAAATTTAAATATTAAAAACATGCTTCAAGGATTTCCACCGTTGAAAAATCAGAACCATCAAAGGATAGTTCTGAAGATAAGCAGTGGAAAACAAATACTAATCCTCACTTGCATTTTAAGTATACTATTGGAATGAATAATAGTAAATTTATGATTTGAAATAAGTTGAATGTAATTTTGGAATAATCATCTAAATATGTCGATCATATTGAAGCTGAAATTGAATGAATGAAAGAATTTGTGAAAGTGCAATCTAAAATCCATGAAAGCACAGATGATGTAGTGGAACTGAAGCTAAGAATTGAAGTATAGTCCATGGTCATCAATGACCTCACCTTTAGACTATATAAAAAGTCTAATATAGATGAGGTTTATTATGAGGATATTGTTACTCATTTGAGTAAACATGATAGTGAATCAATTTTAAAAGAATCCAAGAAGAAAAATCATGTTTGAAGGTTCTCATATGCAGAGATAATAGAGAGAGAAAAATGTGGATGTGATGGAGTTGATAAGATTATGAGTAGTCAAAGATCCATATTTATGGTAAATAATGGAAGCAATTATATTGCCACAAAATCATATAGACAAAATAATGTGGACCAATATAATAGCATACTGAAAGTTGATCATGTTTAAAGGTCAATAGATGTGGTGAAAAAGGGTTTCATAAATCGAACTGAAAGAAGAACACAAGACTATCCCCAAGAATCCATATATGACATGTAGACAGAAATTCATCCCAATGAAAAAATGTATGATGAAAAATTGAAGTGAGAAGCCATTTCTTCTAGTGAAGTGTCAGTTTTGTGGATATTTCGGTCACACCATGTCATTTTGCAATGAGGAAAGGAGCTATTTGAATAGGGGAGGGATATGAGTTCAACAAAATATAATGAATCCATATCTTAATATCTTCATAAGAAACAATTTTTATGGATATTTTTTTCCTTGATCTGTCATTGGACATAAAGATATTTATTGTAGGTAGAGGAATGACATGGAAACCACATACTAAATTCAAAGACGAGTTAATGTTCATGAAGGAGACACTATTTCTCTTTCAAAAAAGTTTTCTCCACTTGAATATGAATTTTAATATGAAGAACCCATTTACATGGAATAGAGAATTTAAATTCAATCAATGTCTTACACTCAACCAAATATCGCATGGAAAGAAAAGGGGAAAATTCAAAAATTCAATCTTTCATAAGTTGTCCTAAAATCTAAAAAGAACAATATAACCTATATTCTTGAAGTGTATGTTCATCCAATATTATGGGTATTGCAGACATATTGATGAATTCTAAGAAAAAGATCGATGGAACAGTGAGGTTCGATGACATTGGTGTTTTGAAGGTCAAAGGTAATGGAATTACTAAGCTATATAATGGAAAGAGGAACAAAAATTAAGTAAATTATGTGAACGGTATACATATCATTATTCCTAGTATGAGTCCACTATATGAATCAGGTCTTATCATGACATTCAATCAGAGTGGATGTACTATAATAAGAATGTCAATGAATTTCCCACGAATGTCTGTAGAACATATGGAAACTTATATCAGGTTAACAGTAAAGAAAACATTTTCTACCCATCATTTGAAGAGGAAATCAACTTATAGAATTTGATATTGGGACACGTCAATCATAAATACATGGAAAAGATATCTAATCTGAAGATAGTCATGGATGTCCATAATCTGAGGTTTGAAAGTGAAAAGATATATGAGGCCTGCATGCAATGGGAACTAGTCTACACTTCATACTAGCCAAAGAATAAAAGATTATGTAATCACCTTAAAATCATCAATACAGATGTTTGTGGCCCGATGATCTTTTTTGGAACTCTTGGATACATGGAATTTTTTCTTTTAAAATATTATTATAGTAGAATGGCATGTGTGATCATTATAAAAAAGAATCGAAAATTTCATTATTGAATGAAAACCCATCAATGAATTAACAAGAATGATAATAGATGGATGATCAAAGTCATGTGGTCTTACAATGGAGGGAAATACACATCCATTGAATTTGAAAATTACCTAGAGAAGAATGGGATAAAACATGAGGTTGTTTTTGTGAGAACTCCATTGAAAAATGGATTTGTTGAGAACACGAATTGGTAGGTAAAAACCGTTTCCAAAACTATGTTGATCGAGAGTCGTATTCTTAGACATTAATAGAAAGAGGTAGTATAAGATATAATGTATATTCAAAATGGAATAGGGATATATATGGGGTGAGACAAAGACACAATGTGAGTTATGGCATGGAAGGATTCCCTCTTTGAAATATTTACATATTTTCAAAATAAAATGTTTCATAAAAAACAAAGAATAAAATCAATGGAAGTATGTGGAAAATATAGAAGAAGGTATATTTTGTGGATACAATACGAATATTAAATCCTACAAGTGTTTCAATAAGCACTTGGGATGAATTTTGTCAAGTAGTGATGTTTTGATCATTGAAGAGAAAACATTCATGATTCAAGGAATTATTATGTTGGATTAATAGAAGGTGAGAAAGAATGTGAACATGGAAAAATTTCTAATATAGAGGTAGAGGAAGGGGTAGAAAACACTCAGGAGTCACATCATGATGTAGAATAAAAAAATGTAAAGCCATTTCTAGAGAGAATTTATTCAAACCCTAAAAAAATAAAATAATAGATATAGATCTATCCAACATTATTAGGGATCATAATACACCTACACAGATAAGGATAATGTGGAATAATTAACAATATTATTTTCTATTATTTGTGGAAGTATCCACATTTGAAGAGTCTTCAAAGGATGAGTCATGGATAAAATAAAGGAATGAAGTGTTAGAACATATTGGAAAAAATCAGACATCAGATCTTTTCAAAAGACCCAAGGGTCATAATGTGATTCGTACGAAGAATATTTTCAAGAAAAAATATGATGGGAACGTAACTGTGATCATGAATATTTTGTTCTTGTTTTGTAGAGATATTCACAAATAGAAGGTGTTGGGGTTGAGGATACATTTTCTCCAGTAAAAATATTGGATTCAATTAGGTAGTTTCTTTCCATGGAAATCCAAAGATATTGTACAGTGTATCAATTAGATATCAAGACACCATTCTTACATGGAGCCTTAGAATAAAAAGTATATATTGAACAAACCATGGAGTTATATCTTGAAAATGATGAACATAAGGTTTCTAAATTAAAGAATGATCTTTATGGCCAGAAATAGGCACCACATGTGTGGTGCGCTTGGATCGACTCCAATATGAGAAAACATGAGTTTAAATCTAGAGGAGTGGATCAAAATCTCTATGTAAAGAATTCTCAAATGCATTAATTCATAGTATTGGTATATTTGGATGTTATTATTTTCATTGGAAGCAAGTAGGGGTCAAAGGATGAATTTTCCAATCACATGAAATCAGAATTTCAAATATTGATGATTGGCCAACTCACAAACTTTTAATGGCTCCAGGTGGTTTGGAAGAAGAATTACACTTTAATTTCTCAGGAAAAGTATACAAGATAGCTACTGAAGATATTTAATATGCATGATTCCAAAACAATGTCTACTCTTATTGAGGTGGAACTAAACATGGAAAGTATGGAGATGGGACTTCTATGGATCTCAAAATGTATAAGAGAATCATTGAAATCTTATTGTAGCTGACTGTGACATGAGCAGTTATTGTCTTTGCAACATTCTTAGAGGCCTGATTTCATAGTAATCTGATAGAAGAACAAATGGTTTTCGTAAAAAAATCAGGAGGTAAATTCAAGGTACTCACCATTAGGGTTTCTATCTTGTTTCATGGAGTGATGATGAATTATCAGTAGTTTATGATGCTGACTGGGCTAGATATGTAGTCGACAGAGTTTCCACCATTAGTGGAGAATTATATTTTGGGAAGAAATGTGTGGGACAGATGATCAAGAAATATGAAAATACATCTCTTAGTACTACTAAAGAAGAATATATCTCTGCAACAAAAGCATGCACTCTGCTACTTTGGATGAAGCAGCAACTATCTAACATTGGCTATGAGGTGAAACAACCAATGGTGATTTACTATGATAAAAAGATCACAATTGATCATATAAAGAACACTATTTAGCATTCTTTTACCAAACTTATTAAAATTAGATATAATTTCATCAATGAAAATATTGTACAAGGTGTGATTAAAATGGATCGTGTGGGAAACGATGAACATGTGGCTGATATTCTTACCATGCCACTAGTAGTAGTTGTGTTTGAGAAACATTGGTTGAGCCGTAGTGTTCAACCACATCCAATGGTATAATGACATAATGGAAATCCCATCTACCTAGTTTTAATTTATATTTAATCTATTTTTGAGAGTGATGTATAGTCATGGGGGAGATACTATCCAGGGAGAGATTGTTACTGAGATATATAATGTTCAATATTTAGTTTTTTTTGTATTTTTTCCAATGGTGGAGACTACATAAATTCAATGGCTCAATGAATGTGAAATATTATTTTCATGATAAATGATAGATGGAGAATTTGAGAATGTCCAAAATAAAATAATGTGGGAGAAAATAAGAACACGAGTACTCAGTTCATGTCCTCTCTCAAGTTTCCTATATCGATCACTTCTCACCTAGGCTTAGAGAGATAGTTGGGTTGTTTCTTAAGGATTCATTTTTTAATTATGTATGGTGATTTAGTGAATTTATCTGAAAATTTCCACCAAACCCAAAGGAAGATATTGTTTGAACCAAGGACGTTTGTTGTTTACAAAGGATTCTTTATTGTTCCTATTTTCAATCATCACACGGATGACTAGGGAGTTTGCAATGAATGTAGTCATATAATTGAGGCTGAAAGTAGAATTGAAGTTGGTTCTATTTAGTAAAGGGAGAGAATCGTGTGGCCTTGGTCATTAACAACAAACCATGTCCTGGAATGGTTCACAGACAACATACAAAACATTGGAAATAGTATGCATAGAGGTTTGTGGAATAAAAAATGGTTTTCAGTGACAATTCACGGTGAAGTCGTAAGGTAAGTGGAATTTTGGAGGTTTGCTGGACTATTGAAGTTCACGGGACAGGAGCGGTATGCAGTGAATGCTATAAAAAAATCAATGATTTTGTAAATCGTGGTTTGTCTAATTTTTTCAATACATTAGTTTCTATATATGGAGTATTAATTCCCTTTATTTAGCTGGTGTATTAGTGATTAAAATTTTAGGAAGAAATCTTGTGATGTCTGAATTGGTTCATAAAGGAGAAGTCGATGCACAGAGAGAATGATTTGTGTAAGGAAAACAGTATTCGAAAGTGAGCATTGTATGTGGGCGAGGCTCTCGCGGTACGCATTAGAGATGATTAGTAAGTAGAGAAACCATGGATTTATGGGGAGTAGAGGTAGTTCACAAAGAAGGGGTAGATTGCAGAAGACAGTTTGTAGAGGTAGTATATTGAGTTGGTATGAGAAGCACACACAGTATATAGAGTGGGGTAGTACGCAGAAGAGTAGGGAAGTACGTGGTAGGACTGGATGGTATGGGTAAATAGCAGTGGTGCATGGAGGAGGGGATCCACAAACCGTACCGACAGCTCGATATGCGAAGGAGGTAAAGATGTATGTAGAACAGTCAAGGAAGCCTGAAAATTGACCAAATCAATTTGTGAAATTAATTTATATAACTGGTTACTGTATGAAAAAATAAATTACATTTGTGGGTGATAACGAGACTTCAATAGATCATCCATTTACAATAGAGAATGTAGGATTTAATGCTAATCCATTGAAGAGAACTTCAAGTTGATAAAATAATTGAATATTATTCCAACATAGTGAGCAAGGGTGTCATGAACGAGGCTAGGTCACCATCCAATCTAGTTCTCCACCTAGTCCGTGACATGGCTCGATATGTGTTTTTGATCCCCATGGGCTGGCACAAGTTCCCGGGTATCACGAGTAAAATGTGGGAAAGGTTTACCTGAAATAGTAAACATAAAACCAATAACAAGATAAATAAAATTAAACTGTGAACTGAAAAACAAACAGACCCTTAAACTGAAATCAATTTTAAAGGATTACATCTTGATCTAATATCTAAAAATAATTTACAACCAAAGAAACTAAAATTATAATTTAATGCTTCAAGAAACAAAATATGTGCATCATCCACACACCACAGACACTAACTTGCACGAGAAAACCATCAATGACCAAAACCACCATCGTTGAGTTATACGCTTTGACATGGGATAGAAAAGAAACAGAATCTACATACAACCAAAGGTGTATGTAGGGTGTTATCCAAAATCCTAGTAGGACATCACACAATAAAATGGTTCCACACGTAATTATAAAATGAAAATACATTTTCCATTTACATAAAGAAAACAATTAAATTATTGAATAGTTTTAATGAAAAAGTGATTTAGGAAAATAGTTTCAAATGAAACAACATAAATTAAAACACACACTCCCTTACTCTTTAAAAAAAATCTGTGTCACACTGATGAATGTTAAGTAACCATTGAGCACTAATATTGGATAGGCCTCTTGGGTGTTAGATACCATGGGTCCCTAGACCTTTGTGTCTTGATAAAGCATGGATTAGAAACCTCAGCCCTACTAAAACGGGGCGTAGAAAACACGACCCTCAAAGAATGTGTCTTAGAAACTATGACCCTTAGTCATTCATATGTTTAGTAAGTGCTACAATTGTCAGTCCTTCCAGTGAAACCGGGTCGAGTCACCTTTGGAACAGTAGCCCACTAGTCTAGTCCACCCTCATAGCAACCGGGGCTTCTGGATTTTTTCTCAAACAAGATTAAAATTCATGTCACACATCACACTTATGCATAAAATCCAAACAGGGCACTTCCTGACATGGAATAACCATTTTCACACTCCAGCCCAATTTTAAAACAATACGCACACAAAAAGTGTTTTCAAAACTCAATCTAAATAGGTTACAAACTCAGTTAATACATCTGCACAATTTAAAAAGACTCTTATCATTAAACAAACCACCACTTACACACATAAAATCCAATTTGAAATACAACACACACTACAAAATTTTTCAAACACATTTCACACCATTGTCATAATTTAATACACCATTTAAAAAAAGCAATAGAAAAAGTGTGCTACAAGGTTTTTCACACAATAATGTAACCATTTATAAATTCAAATGCATTCCAACATCTCACACACTCAAATAATATTTTAAATTGTGACCTATATCACACAAATTATTTGATTTAAAAATCATACCTCATATGTAAAACACCTTTTCACAAATCACATATTTTAATAAGACAAAAATAAAATCTTACAAAAAAATATATAATAAATAACTTGTATTTACCAACTAAAAAAACCCAAAACCTTTTTTGACCACCAGATGCACATGAAACCATGACAAAAATATAATTATTACCACCTTCACAGATTAAAAAGCTACCCACATAATTTAAAAATCACTAGAATTTTACTAAATATGAGTTTTAAGTAGAAAAAACACATAAATTATACATGCTACAAAACAGTTCAATGCATATTAAACAGCAAGGATAACCAATTTTACACTACTCAAAATAAATAAATTATCTGATAAACAAATTAAAAAAGAAAATTATTTTATTAAATAATGATTAGACATAGAACCACCTACCTTGGTGTTAATGTTTTCCCAAATTGATGTGAATTCTTCAATCGTCCACCAATCGCACAACAAGCAAACAGAATTAAAACCCTAGTCAACAAGATTGAACAAGAATACCCCCTAATTAAGACCATAAAAACAAGAAAAAACCTTATAATGGAAATCATACCCGCTGGAAAAAAAACCAAAACAAAACTAAAAGAAAAAAGGAGAGGGACTTATCTGAAGGGGTGTTATGGGCGTAGAAGGAGAGAAAGGTGTCAGAGCTTCACTTAAAAAGGGGGGTTTTACCAGAAGGGGATTCATGGGTTAGGCTTAGTCCCTGAGGATGAGGCATAGGCCAAGAACCACCATAAGAACAAAAAGGATAATGGCCATTGGGAGCATCATGAGAGAGGTTGCACCAATATGGGAGATAGGGGTAGCGCAACAGCTATCTGTAGGAGGATCGACAGATGGGAGTGGGAATGAATGACGATTTTTTGGGAATATATGGTGCGTGGAGGGAGGCAGGGTGGTATATGTGGGAGAGGTAGGCTGTGGCAGACCAGGGATCCAGGTGGTGCAACTCAGAGTGCAGGATGGTCGGGAGCGGTAGTATACGATTAGAGGGAAGAATGAGGTGTGTGCCTAATGAGCTGGCAATGGAGGGAGGCACAATCTAGAGAGTTCTAGGGAGAAGGAGGGTTGTGGCCTTCAACGGAGTGGACAGGGAGAGCCCGCGGGTGAGGCAGAAGCTAGACCTATGGGGGGGTAGCGAAACCCTAAGGATAAAAAAAAGAAAAACAATAAAAACTGGAAAATAATAATAATAATAATAATAATAATAATAATACAAATTATAAAAGTAATAATAATAATAATAATAATAAACCAAAATAGTAATAATAATAAAATTTTAATAAAAATTATACCCTCAAGGATAATTATAATGATAATATCATTACTTAAGATTTTAAAAATTCTAATGATATTAATTAATGATGATGATAATAATAATTTATGGTGATAATATTAATACCATTAATGACATTGATAATTTTGTAATAACAATTTTAAAAAATAATGACTTAATAAAATATTAACAATTTTAATAATGATAACTTAATAAAATATATATTATTATCATTAATAATAATATTATTATTCTAAAATAATAATATTATTATTATCATTAAAACAATTCAGTTAAATTCCCATCACCCTTTTCATATTTTATTTTATTTTTATCACTCCTTTAATTTTATTTCTTGATTATTAGCTCATTATGTTTTATTGGTTGATCATTGGGCAATCATGCGAGGAACAGGGAGAGGTTGCGCGCTGAACCGGGCGAGGCCGTGCGACTTCGACAGTTGCGCGCTAAACACTGTCGATGCCAAAATGTGTGTTTTTAAATAAGAATTCAGAAATTTTAAGTGAGGCCTCGACCCAAACTACCAGATTCCCAATAAAAATAATAATATAAATAATTTATAAATGAAGGGTGTGACTATTCTCCCCACCATATTAATTTCCATCCTTGGAAATCCACTACTAAGGATGATCTCCAAAGTACCTATCAATACCCCCTTGGGGTAAAAAAAGGATCCCTATGAAACACATGTGAAAAGAGGAAAACACATTCTGCTCAGAGAAATTGACTCAAATTTTCTTTTCAAGAAACACATAAAAGGACATTGTGGTATGTTTTTTTCACAAAAAAAGAAATAGAACTTATCCAGTTGATTGGTCAAGGAAAGGAACTCTAACACTCGTGAGAACTAACTTCACAAACTGAAAAACCCTAACCACCATTAAAAAAACCACACCATTTAACTAGAATTAACAAATAAGACAAACCACGTCCATGGAATACTTTTATCACCTGTCACCCAATCATCTCGTGGAAAAGAACAAAAAGATAATCATGGGGATGTCTGATGGAGTTCCCCACAATTAGAAACTAACTGATGCCCATGAAGATATTATAAAAACAACATGGGGAGGCTCGAACGGACTCCCCTCCATTGGAACTAATAGAAGATACAAAACTTCAAAATTTTATAACAATGACCAAACACCCCACCACAAGGGGCGGGGAGAGAGGGACCCGACTACTGGGGTGTCAAAAAACATAAGCCAGGGAATCTATCATATCCCCATTCTCGGTTGAGCACTATCCAAATTTGATATTGATTAACCCAACAGACAACAAAAGGACCACTAAAGGTGATTACATCCATTGGGGTGAAAACCCCAAGACATTAAGGTTACAAGACGAGCACGCCTCTTCATAGCCACGGGAAACAACACACACCCAAATGGGTCGTTTGTAATGGAACAACCACATTGAATAATTTAAACCTCTTCACCTTCAATAACAACCACATAAATAAAATTGGGATCCCATACACTCCTGGGGTTCCGGACCACGCACCATGTTCTTGCTAAGGCCTATGGATGGATCCCTGTTGTTTGAAGCATCTTCTGCCTCACAGTCAGGCATTGAAGATCCCAAACAGAGATTCTACTTTTTAGTGCCACATGCAACCACACTGCAACCGACATACATCTTCAAACACAATACACCACAACATCCTAAAACTCCATCACGACACACCCACCAAAACAAGGGTTTAGAAGATAAACATGAATCTTAATTCACCATAACCAAGAAACATAATAAAGAAAGATTCACGACAAAAAATCCCATTTTAAAATAAAAATTAGAACTCCCCGCGTGTACACACTCCTATGAAAATAGGGATTCCTGGAGGCTCTTACAAACTCCACCCTTTCTCTTCAAAGAGAACTCGAACTACAAGACGTCACCAAACATGACCCTTACGGCCAATGAAAGTACTATAAATCCCTTTAAAACGATGGTCAACACTGAAAATTCTGAACTGCATTTACCTTTCCTAGATGGAATTCCTTTAACCATTTCCGAGGGAACCTTCAAAGGTGACGGTGTCAAACTTCACACCCAACGACTTGGATGACTCAAAGACATCAAAACTCCCTTTGACTACCCTCGTATCTATCTCCCTACAATGAGAGGGTCTGTTTAACTAAAAGGAAAAAAGGGATAGACATTTCACTATCACAAAAGGGGAGAGGTATCACTTTAATCATTTGTAATGTTAGCCAATGATGAATTACCCATGGCCGCACTTCAATCTCATGTTAACGCTTTATGGGTGAAGTTCAATAGTCATGAAAGAAAACCATGGACCCAACCAAACCTGTCTAATGACCAAGATATTCCACAAAAAACACTAAACTAGTAGGGGTAACTACTGCAAGGGATTCTAGAAGCACTTTTCAAAAGACTTCACTAACCACATTCTTACACACCAACGTACAAATAAGAATTTAAACTCTAGTAAAAAATCAGTCAAAAATGATTCTCAGCTCAAAAAACCACACATCCAACACTTCACAAAACATGAGGACACATCAAACAACCACTAACTATTAAAACACAAAATTCTCATTTAAGAAAACATTTTGAAAATATGCAAAGCTAGTGGGTTTCAGAAAAACCAATAGTGTCCCATGGGCCTCGTGCATTCATGTTATCGAGCCACACTAGAACCCAACTCATGTCCATCCAGGCACTCATACACCTATGACATTAACCATTTCCCTTTCCATATATACTCATGCATGTGGTTTCCCATGAGAACACTAAGAATAAAAACCAAACCTTATCATTTTTAACAAAACCAAACATTCAACCCACACTTTTCAAACCATAAACATCATTTTTTTAAGTGCTTGGTTTCAAAAAAAATTCAATATACAATTATTTTTACATAAAAACATGGTTTCCATGAATCCTAAACAATGAGACAAGGGATGATTCAAGAGGAGACAAGTGTTGGTGGGTGACTGAGACATAAGTTTGGCGGCCATATTCTAATCACACCACTGCCATAATGAGTATTCTAAGACAGCATCCCTGACTCAACATGGATTTCCAGACCATCCAAGCTCTCTGGGACCCCCAACCCTACTCCATTTTCCTTTTCAGTAGACAAGATTAATCGCAAAAACCAATGAAACATACAAACATCAACTTACTTTGGAATCTTGAGTCCCTCCATGTGGTCTTCTGGCAAGGAACCTTACTCGTAGCTAGGATGTCGAGTCCCAAAAATCTTAACTCTAGTCTACTGTGACACTATCTCAAAATAACACAACCCAAGAGAGAAAACAAAAGCCTCTTATACCATTTTTTCACGAACCAGTTCAGGTCTCCATCTGACCCGACACCCGACCTGATCTGTGACATGTCCTGAATGGCGTTCAGGATCCACACGGGCTAGAACAAGTTCCTAGGTATGAATAGAAACATGTGGGAACAATTTAACCTACATTGTAAACATAGAACCACTACAAAGATAAATAAAATAAAACTGTGAATTGACAACCACACTGACCCTTACACTAAAATCAAATTTAAAGGTTTACAACTTGATTCGACATCCAAAAATAAATGACAACAAAAGAAACTAAAATTCTTACTCAAACCTCTAAGAAATAACAGAGTTGCAACATCCACATTACACAAACACTAACCTGGATGAGAAGAACATAAACAACCAAAACCACCATTGTTGAGTTCAATACTTCAACATGGGATACAAAAGAAACAGAATCCACATACACCCAAAATTTTATGTAGGATGTGAGCCAGAAACCCAGTAAGACGTTACCCATTATTGATTTTCCATGAATAATTATTAAATTACAATACATTTGAAATTTAAATGAAAGAAAATAAGTAATTCATTGAATATTTTTAAAGAAATAGGGGTTAAGGAAAATAGTTTCAAATGAAGAAACTTAAATTTAAACATAGACACCCTTACTTTTTAAAATAACCAATGTGTCAAAGTGATATGCATAAGGTATCTAATGAGAACCATTATTAGAGAGCCCTTGTGGGTGTTATATAGATTGGATTCCTAGACCTTCATGTCTTGGTGAAGAGTGTCTTAGAATCCATGAACGTCAGTAAAAGTGGCTTTGAAACAATGACCCTCAATCATTTATATGTTTAGTTACTATTGTAATTGTCAGTCCTGCCAGTGAAACCAGGTTGAGTCACCTCCAGAACAACGGCCCGCTAGTATAGTCCACCCTCACATCTACATGGGATTCCTTCTATATGGTCAAACAAGTTTCAAATTAATGCCACACATCACACTAATGCATAAAATCTAAACATAGTATATACACACATAGAATTACCATTTTCACACTCAAACCCTCTTTTAAAACCATACGCATGCCAAAAGTGTTTTCAAAACTCAATCTGCATAGGTTGTGTACTCATTTGTTCCATATACAGAATTAAAAAAGACGCTTATCATTAAAAAACCACCACTTACTCCAATAAATTCCATTTTTAAATAAGACACACACTAAAACATTTTTCGAACACGTTTCACACAATTTTCATAATTTAATACACCATTTAAAATATTATAAATCATTAGTAAAAGAGTGTTACATGGTTTGAGCACACAAATGTAACCATTTTTAAATTCAAACACATTCCAACATCACATGAAATCAAATAAAATTTTAATGTGTGACCTGGACCACACAAATAATTTAACTGGATAACCTATCATCATATGTAAGACACCTTTGCATAAATCACATAGTTTAATAATCCAAAAATAAAATATTAAAAAAATTTAAATGAAATCACATGGCATTACAAACTAATCCTACACAAACCTTATTCGACAACAAGACGCACACAATTCCATGTCAAAAATATAATTCATACCACTTGTACATATTAAAAACCAACCCACACAATTTAAAAATCACTAAAAACTAAATAAATATTAGTTTTATGCAGAAACAACTCACATAAATTAGACATGATATTAAATAGTTTAATGCATAACAAACATCAAATAAAAAAAATTTCAAACTACACAAATTAGCTAAATGATGTGCTAACCAAATTAAATTTGAAAATTAATTTATCAAATAATGATTAGACATGGTGACACCTACCATGGTGTTGATTTTTCACAAAAGTGATGTGAATTCTCCTATAGATCATCAACCACACAACAATAAAACTGAATTTAAAACCTAGTCAATAAGGTGGAACAAGAATACCCCAAAATTATGACCCTTAAAACAAGGAAAACCCTTATAATAGGCATCCAACCCACTAAAAAAAATAGTCAAAACAAAACTAAAATAAATAAGAAGACGAACTTATATGAAGGGGTAAGGTCGGTGTGGAGGGAGAGAAAGTCGTCAAATCTTCTCCAAGAAAGGGGTGTTGCGCCCGAAGGGGAGCAGCGGGTAGGGCTTTGGCCATGTGGAGGAGGCACTGTCCAAGATCCACCAGAAGAAAAAAAAGTCTAGTTTCCATGGGTAGTAGCACGTGAGAGGTTGAACCAATAGGGGATATAGGGCAGAGCAACAAATTTTCAAGAGAGGAAGGTCGGACGAGAGTGGGAAGGGTGGAGGATTTCCGTGGAAGACTGGGTACGCAGTGGGAGGCAGGGAAGTCCGAGCGGGAGTGGCAGGGTACGACGGACCAAGGTTCCAGGGGGTGAGAATCAAAGTGGAGGCTGGCTGGGAGCAATAGTTTGTAACTAGAGGGGAGAATGAGGGGTGCGCCAGATGGGCAGTCCATGGTGGGAGGCGCGAGCTGGGAGTTCAAGGGAGAAGGAGGGATGAGGCCATCCGCATACAGGGTAGGGAGAGCCCGTGAGTGCAGTGCAAGCAAGACCCAAGGAGGGGTTTGCGAATCCCTAATGAGTTAAAAAAGAAAAACAATAAAAATAAATGGAAAATAATAATAATAATAATAATAAAGAAACAACAGCAACAATAATAATAATAATAATAAACCAAAATAGGAATTTTAATAATATCTTAATAAAAATTATACCCTCAACAATAATTATAATAGTCATATTATTAATTATAATTTTAATAATTCTAATGATAATTATTTATGATGATAATAATAATAATTTATGGTGATAATATTAATACCACCAATGAAAATGATAATTTTGTAATAAATTTTTTAAAAAATAATAACTTAATAAAATGTTAACAATATTAATAATGATAATGTAATTAAATCCATATTCTTATCGTTAATAATAATAATGATAAAAATAATATTCTAAAATAATAATAATATTATTACCATTAAATAAATTTATTTGAATTCCTATCACCATTATCTTATTTAATTTATTTTTATCAATCCTTTATTTTTATTTCATGATTATTATCTCAGTCTATTTAACTGGTTGAACATTGGGAAAGCATTTGAGGAACCGGATGAGGCTGCATGGTGGCCCTGGCGAGGCCGCACGGCTTCGACATTGGCGCGTTGAACGTTGATGATGCCAAATTTGTGTTTTTAAATAAGATCTCAAAAATTTTATGTCGGACCTTGACCTGATCAACCTAATGACCAATAAAAATAATAGAATAAATAATTTATAAGTGATGGGTTTGACAAAGGGGGAGTCAGCAGATGTGATCCAGGGGATGCAGTGTGATTTCCTGAAAAATCATTTAAGGTAGTGCTCCTAGAATAGAGTGATTGAGATCAAATACTATAATCCACAATTTGTGAAGATTAGTGGTTTTTGAATGACTAATACACTGTTACCGTATGCTTTTTTCACGTATCCCTTAGTGGTGAACAAAGTAATATTCATATGTCATTTCTTTGCATGTGATTTTCTATATTCTATACATCCTCTTCAAAAAGGTTTAACATGTTCCAACCAATGTGGTAACATGATACTTCTATTTGGAAGGAAAATTTGACACCCTAATTTACCCCTCCCCTCTTAGGTTGTTCCAGGGTTCTTCATCTACATCCTCCCATAATTATGGTAGAAATACTTATAGTGAATTTGCATATCTATCTTCTCCCTATAAGATCATGACTCATTAGTCGACTCTATAGTGAATTGGATTTTCCATATATTATTTTTGGATATTATATGCATTATTTTTTGAGACTAGACACTAATACTGTCTTTGATACTATGTCCTAGTGTTCCCATAATAAATTTTAGAGCTATTTTAAATATATTAAAAATTATATGTATAAAATTTCCAAAATAAATTAATAACTTCTAAATTGAGGCTCGAAAGAAATCTAAGTGAATCATTGAGTTTAGAATATGAGATTTACATAGTCGGCACATTACCTTTGGCCACATAGGGTGTTTGGAAAAAATTCATCGTTGGTGTAAAAATTAATAAAATAATTGAATTAAAATAATTTATTATGAAATGGCATAGAAACATAATAATCTATATATAAACATGCTTATGTAAGATTTTTAGTGTTATAAACATAACAATACAAATTAATTAGTGTCCTTGAAAATAATTTAGGAAATTTTGGTCATGAATGACAAGCGGATTGAGTTTCCACGATCCGAGTGTGACAAAATAAAAGGATCCCTCCAATGATGGTGATGCATATTAATTATTTATCAGTGATTGATCTGTTTTAAGGTAGAATGTTTTTTTATTTATCCTTATTTATGATTTCAATGAAAAATATGACTAAATCAACCAATTAATTGATTTATAGATCAAGTTTATTTTGGGTATGGTATAGTTGTGATTTGGGACTAGGGGAATTTCATTGTGATTATTTGAATAACTATTCATTCATTATTCTAATGATAATAGACGTATTCAAAAACAAGAATTGGTCAACAATCATTCCTCTTGTTTTTATTCGTTTTTATTCCCAATTCCTTGTTTATTCTAGGAAAATCACATGGCCCGTAGTTTGAAAAACACCGAGAAATTGAATGTTGTGAACCCATTTCAAGTTGAAATGATTCAATATCACAAATCGAAACATAGTTTGATGAGACGATATTTTGAGGATTTGAGTTACATCAGATAAACAGGATTTTGTATACACATTTTTTTTCTTTTCCATGAAATGATGGATAACAAGTGATACCATTTTCCAAACATATTCAAAAACTATATCCCATTGTTCAATGTTGGTATGGATTGACCAATGATATTCATTGGTTTCTGATGAATGGTGTGGGCAGAACGATGGTCATATAAGTATTCAGTAATGCACAAACCATATATAGTAAAATGAAAATTTAAAAATTAAAGGCAATGTGTCTCAGAGGAATAGAACGTGTGTGACCCTCACATTAGCTTCAATGGTTTCCAAATGAAGTTATGTATAACATAGTTTGGGACCCTATCCCACGACATGTGCACATTTCTTGTTGGAAAGGAATATACCTCATAGGTTACACAGATACGACCAAGATTACATGGTTTTGGCCACACCATGTAGTCCCACATGGACACAACCAGGCCAAGTGTTCATGGGAGTAGGTTTTTACACAGAAAGGGGGAATGGTACATGGGTGTGGAAACATCGGGTAATTTCAAACAGATAAATTCATGTATCATTTACATGGGTAGAACCCGATGTTGATGGGACACTTAGTGCACTACTTATACACATCGAGTAGTACATTAAATTTGGATTGGATCTCTTATCATATATATCATGGAAAAGTTTTATAAGGTGTTCTCCCTAATATCCCTTCCAAGATTTTTAGTATGTAATCATATTATAAACATAGAATAGTGACCCGTTCATCATGACTTCATGATTATAGTTTTTAGAATCCTTTAGTGAGTCTTGGAGTGAGATCCTATATCATCTTCTTTACCTAGGAGGATTTTTTTAATCTTTGTGACCAATAATACATGATAGATGATCCTATATTTATCCATTTAATCTAGATTGATTAGTTCTGATACCCCATGGAATTGTTCGTGATCCTCATTGGTGTATCATATCAATGTAGACAGCAGGTTTATTATTTTTATGGCAAGACATGCTGATGTATACATCTCAGATAGATTTGATCAAGGTGATCTGAATCTTGGAGAGTTCTACCCTATATGAGTGGTATATTTAACCTTTGATCATGATTCCTAGGTATGAATTATTGTTTGAAAACTTCCTTGATATTGGTTTTCATTGTTGAGAATATCTGGATTTTCATCTTATATGTGTTGTATACATATACATGTGTAGAGATTAATATTATTCTATTTATTATATGATTATTGTATTCGTGATGTTCTATTGAGTATTATTATAATCACACATTCATGGGTAATTCCACACATGTTGTGTCTTATGTAGATGATCCACCTTTTTAAGAATTCCAAGAGCTAGGTGGACCATGCAGTTCTTAGTGAGTTGGATAGGATGAGGTGTGTTCCTACTGTTATCTCAATAGTAGTACTCATCTTTGCTTTTTTTGTTGGACTTCATTTTAGACTATTTGTGGTGGTATTGTATCATTCCTTATTTACATTCCAATTATTGTTTTCATGGTTGTGGGACATATATTTTTGAATGCATCATTTATTACTTGTTTTACATTTCAGCAATATATGGGCTTGGATGTGTGTGTGTGTGTGTGCACATACATTAGGTTATGGAATCCCATGTTAGTGATATTTATAATCGGCACTAGTTTCTAGCCCTTGGACTATTGTAGGTGGGATATTGGAGTCCCATCGTCATCCTCATTGGTACGGGTAATGGAATAGTGATATTAGGTGAGTCCGTTCTACATTAGTACGGAATTCTATGAGATTGGTTGGGGGAATAAATTTTAAGTATTTCATGTTTATATTTAAAAATCAGAACCTTAGTGTTGGTGAGGCAATCAATGTATCCATATACAAAGACACTAATAATATATCTCTTCAATCAGTACACGGGGTCCCCAGTTTCATGGAAAACAATTGAACAATCATCAAATAGTAATTCGTTTTGAGTTCTATTTCCATTTTTAGTCATATCTCTAGATATTCTCATTAAATGTGGTCTATATAATATATTTTAGGAATTCCATATGATATATTCCTTCTTTGATTCATCATCACGATCCTAATAATGATCTTGATAGTGATGAGACATCAATAAAGGGTCATATTCTATATATGTTACCTACATGTTATACACCATCTTTACCACCACCTGTGGAATAGAATATAGTACCCACAATACCAGTGGACTAGGTGTTTATGTTGAGCATACATCCTGAATTTCCACAAATGATACCCCTCAGTTTCCAATGATATATTTACCCATAAGTGGGAAAAGGATGGATTTATGTGGGGAAGAGATTTTCCTAACTTGTCCTGGCATATTAGATAGTGGTTCTATAAGAAAAACTTTTCCATGTATTTTGTAGAATAATGTTAGGGTTTAGTCAACCAATATTACGATGAGGAAAATATAGCATGGTAAGATTCTGAGTTCCTTTTTATATGAGAGTTATATCTAGCTACACTATCGGTTTTACACATCTATGAGATTCTACAATTTCATCAAGTCTGCATGATGGTATCTGAGTGTTCATTGATGTTTACCATTATCTCTATGTTCATGAAGGTTATGGTTCATAATTAGTTCTTTCAAGCATGGAACATTGAGAGAATATTGTGTAGAGACATATGATCCAGTGTTATACCTCTGTTCATTCCTAAAAATGTTGGGGTGCTTGAGTGAGAATTGGGAATAGAGAGTTTTCTTGACTGAGTAGATGAATAATTTGGTTTGAAGTGATGGGAAATCATGTGTAGATACATTAGAATCATGGTTCCAATGTTAGCCTTTGGGACCTAGACATTAGAGGTGTCTCAATAGGATGTCATTGGATAAGGGATCTGTGGTTTAGGGCTAACATCGTGGGTCTAGTTAGACCAGAAAGAGGCGGTGCTACTCATGTTACAATAGGGGAATCTTAAATGATATTTTTCGACCCATTGTATAGTTGATAAGGAGATAATGGATGGGACACCATGGTAGATGTATTGGTAGGAGAAGACAGGTCTTCATGGTCGTGGTCATGGAAGATGGTCTACGAGAGCAACTGGAGGTTTTATAAGCATTGACATGTTACCACCACCATGACCAGGTGGTCACCTCCAAGCTTAGGGAGATGAAGGATAGGGGTCATGTCAGCAACAGAATGAATATTTTTATGTCCTAAAGGATTCAAGATTATATGAGGTATGATATGTGTCTTTTTACCTTAGTTTTTCAAATAATATACATATTTTAATTCTTTCCTTTGTTACCTCATGTTTTTCTGAGACATATATACACTGGTTGTGCCCTTTGATGGACCATTTCACGAAGAGACTCCTACTAGGGATGAGTCAGCAATCATGAAATTGTACCAATAGTGTGATCGGACTCATGTTGGTGAGACTTTCTATTTGTATCTCCTTATATTATTGATGATGACTTATGATGTTCTCTTAGGTATGTATTTTCTATCTATATTTCAGGGAAAAATCAATTGTTTCATGTGGATGATGTAGTGTGTCTGCATCGATGAGACTTGGTTTTCATTAATGGGTTTAGTGAAAACATGCCAAGAATTGGATGGAATCATACATAAGAGGGTGTAGATTATTGCACTCATTAGTGGGCTAAAATGACCCATGGTGCATGGATTCTATGAGTCTTCAATTCCCTGTAGTGGTGGTGGAGTATGAGGAAATATTTCATAAGGATGTTCTAGGATTTCCTCCCAATTGAGAGATAAAGTTATTCATTTTTATACCCCTGGATGATCTTTATATCTCTATTGGAATATCTAATGGATATTGTAATGTTTTTCAAACTAAGGACCCGGTTTTATGGCTTATAGTTGAACGACTTTGTTACACCTAATGTATCACCTTAGGCAGCCTAAGTATTGTTCACCAAGAATGAGAAAGGGAGTTTGATGTTATGTATATAAAATTTAATCTTGAACCATATTATCATGAAGAACAAGTATCCACTACAAAGTATCGATGACCACTTTTATCATTTGGTATGTGCACTATAGTTCTTGAGGTTTGACCTCAGTTCAAGCTATCACTAGATGCAATTAAAAAATGAGGATATATCGAAGAAGACATCCATATTTTTCTACATTAACTATGATTACCTCTTGAGTCCCTTCGGTATGATGAATTCCTTACTACGTTCATGGGGATCATGAATTGGTTCTTTCATCTTTTCTTATTTCAGTTCATGGTTGTACTCATCGACGATATCCTTTTGTAAAAGGCCTCTGATTGGGACCAAATTATACACTTGAGGATGGTTCTGGACATACATTATAGACACCCTAAGCTTGACATACATGGAAATCACATTACTTTTTCAGAATAATTAATACATAACAAAAACAGACACACAAGGACCGTAATAGTTTAGTGTCTTTGGAAGCATGGAACGTAATATTCTAATCGTGGTGAAAGATATTCAACATCTCCCATAAAGTTCTTCGCTTTTGTTTAACTAAAACCTTTATTTATATCCTGGGGAAAATAAAACATAAAAAGGGTGAGCTCAAATGCTCAGTAAGGGTAAGCATGGATAAAATAAAAAAAATCAAATACATTTGAACTTAAAAACATGAACATAATGTTTAAACATCAAAATCTTGAGAAATGACATAAAACATGGAAGTACATAAGGCATAGATCATAAAGGAACATAAACCATGATAAAATAGAATGGGAATAAAACATGTAATTGTGGCATCTATTAGGCACATGTAATGATTTCCATAGTAGCCAAGTCATTGTTTCCAAGACCATCTTAGTGGACAAAGTCCCATTCTGAATTGAGTTCACTCCTCGTTTCAGTCCTGTAACACTGAATCAGATTAACATACCGTTCTAGACTTGTCTATCTCATGAGATATAAAATCATTACCCAATGCATTGGAGGGATATATAGGTCTCACCCATCTCATAATGAAATCATTCTTACTTGTGCCACAAATAACCATACATCATTCATAATAACCCAACAAATAAAATGGGTTTCATAAACATCGTCCCATCATAATATAATCCATATAAAAGAAATGGAAATCATTTCATAATTAGAAAAGTGAAACCATGTAAATCATACAGACATTATACTTAAAACATACACATATTAAATAATTTCATTTTAGATGGAAAATGGTTTTGATAAAACACTTGAAATTAATTCTTGAGTAAAATATCCTTTCTTCTTCAAAATCATTCTCTTTTTACAAAATGTAATAAAATTTTAAAAGAAAAGGATTTTGTTGAAAATAGTCATGAAATATTTTTGAGGAGGTTTCATAAAAATAAGGCTTTATAAAACCGTAAATATACATTCGTGCTGTATATGTTAAAAAAACATTATTCTCGTACTTTTACCGAAAAAGTCAAAAAGTACCTTGTAACGTAAACAAAAGAAAGATTCATTAAATACCATGTAGTAAAAGTAAAAATGGGTAAAACGTAAATTAAACATACATAAAAACACTTTTAGAAAACATGGACATGGATGATAACAATAATCCTAGTAAATACTTACGTATATGCAATCTCGGATAAAAAAAATGAGATTTTCAAAATTATCCCTTACCTTAGGTGCAATATGCTTCGTACGTATCTGAAACCCCTGTATAATGATTTAAATAATGTTATTGAATTATTAAAAAATAATATTCATTGTTACTATATCATATATGGTTCAGTTATGACTTTATATTACCCGTTCTTTTGTAAATTCCATGTTAAAGAGCGGTTTGGGTAAAATCGTTTCATTTGTCGTACGTGTTTTGACTTGTAATTATTCATATGATTGCTTAGATCATGATTACCTAACTCTAGAATATAAAACACGATTTATATATAATATATATTTAGAATACAAATATATATATTAGATCGATAAATGGAACGAAATACACTGTTCATGGAGACGGTAGGCCGTATGTACGCATAAACGCTGTTTTCGTTTCCTTATTGAGTTGAATGGAATTAAGTAGATGACATACATATACATAAATCCATTATCTTTAAAATTTCATATATTTCATTATCATTTTTTATATATACTTTATAATAATTCTTAAATGGTTAACATGGAGAATGAATCTCATCGCGTCGTTGAGACGGTAGTCTGTACATACGCACGAGCGATGAATCTTTTCCATAATTATTGAATTGAATTGGAATGGATGATACAATATATCATAATCAGTATGATGTTATAATAACTATGTATAGTTATTCTTTACACCATTATACCCATCCAAGTAAGGCGGTGTTGGAAAAACAGATTACACCACGGCATGGAGACGGTATTCCGTACGTACGCACGCGCAGTGATTTCGTTTTCCATATTATCAATAGATGGTTAAATAGAGTTGTTTCATAATTATATTAAAATATAATTATATGAGTGATACATATTTTATTACTTCATAATGAAACAACTAATGAAGAAGATGTTGAAGAAGAAATAAAGTTGAAAGAATCGGTAACGGACATTACCTCTTCTTTGAAGCGCCTCTTTGAGACCTCCTCATAGGGCGCAAACATTAGTCTTTGAAGAAGACCAGGACCTCTAGGATGTTTCTAGGGAAGTGGAGAAGATAATTTGGCAGTGTTTTTCCATGCATGAAGGCTCAAATTGGTGTGAGGAAGAGAGGGAAGAGGTGCCCTTTTATAAGGGAGGGGAGGGGCACCTTTGGAAATTTTAAAAATATTAATTTATAATAAATATAACCCCACTTAAAAAACCTCAAAAATGACTCATATTTTAATATTAGATGAGATAGGGTTGTAATACCATCAAACAATAAAATTTAGACATGTTAGAAAATTATTTTAAACATTATCAACTTGATTTATCCTTACTTAATCAATTTAATTTTATTTTTGGTAGTAACATTCTAAATTTTAAATTATAACAAATAATTACTTATTTGTTGTGAAATATCTATAATTGGATACTTTATAACATTTCAGACCATATAAATTTAAATTTATAATTTTTATATATTTTGGTGATTTTAAAACAATTTTATAATATGTTATTTTTATAAAATAACAATAGTGTCAATTTTGACACTATTCATTTATTTGAATTTAAATAAAATATATACAGAAGATATGTTCGAACTAAAAGTTTTAATAGATTCATAAAAGGTCATATAAATCTAGATATGTAGTGTAGAACATTAAATAGTTCATATAATATTTATTTTATTATTTTTAAAACCATTTATTTGGTTTATCTCTTAAAAAAATAATTACTACAACATTTTTTGTATAATTATTTAATATACTTATTTGTTGCATAGAAATTAAAATTAAATTCCTATAATGAAGATAAATCTATTAATTTTCACAATAATACTTTTACTCGAATTTATTATCTTATAATCGCAATATTTAAATTGTTATATTTGTTAAATTATGAAGGTGAAAACTTTGGCATCATTTAAAATAAAATAATATAAGTGTCATAATCACTTTTATAAAACTCAAAAAGGTTATATATAATGTAATAGGATTATTAAGGTGTATATATACACTACCAATAAGGCCTTTTAATGGGTATTATTATTTCAATAAAAACTATATTACTGATTTTTCACTTAATAAATAATTTCTGCATCATTAATGTATCACCATTAATGACAATTATTTAATCCCTAAAAATTCTAAATAAATTAACATGATGTATATAATTTTATTATATTTCTTGAGACTATTCATGTTCTATGTTTTGTGATGTTTATCACTAAATTAAAATTATTATACCTATAAATTTTAAGAGAGTGACATGTTGTCACTTTCTTCGGTTTTAATAATAATTAAATTATTTTCAAGGTCAAAAGTCTATAAAATGAATCTAATCAAACCCTTAGGTGATATGGGTCAACTTTTATCCATCCAACAGAATTTTGGCATGTGTTAGGGGAATTTTATAATATTATATTTACCCTTAATTACACGATTTACCTTTAACTATGGTAAATAAAATTTAGCGTAGTTACTATTAATAATTCCCAAAAATAAAAATTAGCCTATTAAAATAATTTGGACCCAATGATTACAAATATGGAATCCATTTTTTCAAATTCAATACACATAAGTTGCTGAAATTAAATAAAAATTAATCCCGTTGTCGAATGAAAACGTGTTTTTGTTTAAAACATTCCAAAAAAATTGAATGGATTTAACCTATGAATTCAATGTAAAATCAATGATAATGACATAAATTATATTCAATGGTAGGAATTTATTCTATTTATACTTTAAAACTATTAAATATTACAATTTAACCACATAAGTTATTACGATGAAAAAAGTTGTTTTTAATTAAAATATTGCGTGTTTTAACTATTCATTAAAATATGAAAGTTATCAGAATAATATGAAAAATTTATCCAAGGTAAATTTTATATCATGATTCCAAATAATAATTTTATTTTGTAAAATTGAACTTATAAACATGTCAAAAACTATATTTAATGTGGTTGTTCCATCAAAAAGCGGCAAAACTGCATTTTTTTAAAAATACTTATTTTACCCCGAAAAATTTATTTTGTTCTTATACCATGTTCTAGAAAATGTGTAAGATGAATAATAATGTTATAAAATTAAAAATCTAGTTAATAATATTCATAATGGCTAGTTCATAATAATATAATAATATATCGTTGTTTAGTAAAACTCGGTATTGCGTACAACAAACGCTATCGAGGAAGGTCGCGATTGCGTGTAATGCAAGCCAAGTCAGGGTTGCGTGTACTGCACAACTCCTTTGTTGTTGCGTATAAAAAAATACATTGAATATATATATATATATATATATACTAAATGTTTTGTAGAATAACTACTATCAAATGAACATGAAATTGTGTGTTACATTATACAGGATTAGTGTTGCTTATACTGCAAGCTAATACGGTGTTGCATATAGAGCACGATAATAATGGTGTAGAATAAACCACATGACATAAAATAAATTAAAAAGAATTCTTATCATAAAATCTCGGGGTGTTACATTCTACCCCCATTAAAATTAATTTCTACCTCGAAATTCGTCGGGGTTATAAATGGGTTACTACTCAAAAGTTTCATTAATAGAAACCCACATCATAAAAAGGAATATCAAAACATGGCTTTAAAAATTAAGTATGAAACGTAACAGTTACCCAAATTAACTCATCACTGGCTTTTCACTTATGATAACATAGGTGAAAATATTGATATGGAAGAAAAATCTAACCATCATGTTCTGATGGAGAGTGGTAGAGAACATGGCTATGAAAAAGCCAACAATCACAAAGCCATAGATTTGTGATGATATGAGTTACCATCTGATTCATCAGATATAAGAGAACTTGGAGAACATTTCTGGTTTTCAAAATCATTTCCCTAGAGTTGAAAATTTTGAATTATAAAAATACTTACTTGATTTTGGTACAATCTCACTGTTGTTCGTGAATTGAACAATTTACACTTTATCTCTTAAAGAAATGAAGTTGAATTTGTTATTCAGGAAGTGTTAGCAGATCATGTGATAGAATGATGGGTCATTCCATCTGTCTTAATCAAAAGGTTCACAATAGTTATATACATAAGTCTATCTATTTTATATCGTTCAAAAAATGGACATATACTTTATCTATCATACCACATAATAATGTAAAACTAGTTTATACAAACCAGGGACTTCTTGTAGGATAGTGGAAGGAGATAAAGGCCTGTCTCACTTCGGTTGTGGGTTAGATTCTTACAGCCTTGTCTGACGCGATGGGATGTCGCCCGTCCTACAGGTTGTCCTTTTTCTATTACATCCCATCAATAATATCCAAAAAGGTCTATCCGTAAACAATACCAACTTCTGTCCAAAATAATCAATTACAATCTTTAGGGTTATCCATAATACTGTAGTCCACTCTCATATTATAGTGAAAATGATTACCAGAGATTTCATATAACAAGCATGTTAATTCCATCGTTGATCCCCATATATCATAAGATATGTCTTATTGGTCACATTCCAAACATTCGAAGACCTTAATCGTGTATTCTCTTGAAAAATGAATACCCATTGAATCTTAGTGAAAACATGAATGTTGTCAAAAGTTAACTCTTTCCACATACCAAAATCCAAAATTTCTATATACTCAAACCATGACATAACCTTCTCCTTATATCAGTCATGAGCTCATGAATACTATCAAACATTTCATTTTCTCCTTATCCCTTCATTATGTGTATATCATCTACTTTCCAAAAATATATGAATAACCTTTCATGGTTACTAGTACCATTAGTCATACACATTCAAAAATTAGGAAATACAACAGTGTAACAATCCATAGATGTCTCTTTATTCCATAGTACCATGAGATTACTTTTACAACATTACAGTTGATAAACATGTAATCATTCCACTACCTTCTTAAACCATTGATCGAGCTTCATCCATTCTTTCATCTAACATATCATTTGTAGTCTCTTCATCATCATCAACATAAATACTACCCATACAAACATATTGATTCTATTCATGAGACATTCCCTTTGGGAATTGGTTTGTATAATGCCCGTACATTCCACATTTAAAAAATTTAACCATTGTTGATGTCGTAGCAATACCACTATCCTCATCCATGGTGATAACTGAACCTTTTCCATTTCACTGGCTGGATTTGTGTCCTTCTTTTACACACCCAAAAATCTTGCAGTTCCTTTGAAACAATCTCCCCGATGCCTCTTCCCACATGATTTACATGAGGGAAATTGAACATTCTTTCCACTATGATCATCATGAAACTCTATCTTTCTCTTATTATCTGAGTCGGGAAACTTACCAAAGTTGATATTATTGATCATATTTTGAGATTTCTGATTAGGCATTGTAATGATGTTTGGACTTCCAAATCCCATTTCATTTGGTTTCTCATGAAGAATATCATTCCATTGTCCGTCATATCCTCCATTATCGTGAATCTTTCTATTTCCAGCCATTTTCTAAAACCCAGAAAGAATAGTGTGAGAGGAAAAAATCATGCTAGGGAAAAAACATAGTAAAGGGGGAGTACCCTCAATATCTAAAATCTTAAGTTAAATTCTAATATCGTTACCATAGTTCTAGGACTATATCCTATACGTATTCTTATCCATAGGGACACCCCTAGACATACCATAGAAATATCTCTAGGGATCTCACTAACGTTTTCGCATCCTAGTTTCCAATGGTTAACTAAACCTTTCCTCTGATAAAAAATGTAGAGACCCTAAGCTTGAAATACATGGAAATTACATTAATTTTTTGAAATACATAATACATTAAAAAAACATACACACAAGAACTGTAATAGTTTAGTGTCTTTGGAAACTTGGAACGTAATCTTCTAATCATGGTGAAAGATCATCAACATCTCCCATAAAGATCTTCCCTTTTTTAACCTAAAACCTTTATTTATATCCTTTGGAAAAGAAAACATAAAAATGGTGAGCTCAAATTCTCAGTAAGGGTAAGCATGGATAAAATAAAACAAGTCATATACTTTTGAACCTAAAAACATGAACATAGTTTTTAAACATCAATATCTTGAGCAACGACATAAAACATAGAAGTAAATTAGGCATAGATCATAATGGAACATAAACCATGATAAAATAGAATGGGAATAAAACATGTAATTGTGGCATCTATTAAGTACATGTAATGATTTCCATAGTAGCCATGGCATTTCTTCCAAGACCATCTTAGTGGACAAAGTCCCATTCTAAATCAAGTTCACTCCTCGTTTCAGTCCTGTAACACTGAACTTGATTAACCTACCGTTCCAGCCATGTCTATCTCATGAGATAAAAAATCTTTACCCAATGAATTGGAGGGAGATATAGGTCCCTCCCATCTCATAATGAAATAATTTTTACTTGTGCCACAAAATAACCATACATCATTCTAATAACCCAACGAATAAAATGGGTTTCATAAACATCATCTCATCATAACATAATCCATATAAAAGAAATGGATATCATTTCATAATAAGAAAAGTGAAACCATGTAAATAATAGAGACATTATACTTAAAATATACACATATGAAATTATTTCATTTTAGATGGAAAATGGTTTTGATAAAGCACTTGAAATGAATTCTTGAGGAAAATAACCTTTCTTCTTCAAAATCATTATATTTTTACAAAATGTCATTCAATTTTAAAGGAAAAGGGTTCTGTTTAAAATAGTCATGAAATATTTTGTAGGAGGCTTCATAAAAATAAGGCTCTATAAAACAGTAAAAATCCATTCGTGCCAAATAAGTTAAAAAATATATTCCTCTCATACATTTACCGGAAAAGTCAAAGAGTACCTCGTAACGTAAACAAAAGAAAGATTCCTTACATACCATGTAGTAAAAGTAAAAATGGTTAAAAAGGACATTAAAAATACATAAATAAACTTTTAGAAAACATGGACATGGATGATAATAATAACCCCTGTAAATACTTACGTATAAGAAATCTCGGATAAAAAAATGATATTTGCAAAATTATCCCTTACCTTAGATCTGATATGCTATGTACATATCTGAACCCCCAGTATAATGATTTAAATAATGTTATTTTATTATTAAAAAATAATATTCATTGTTATGATATCATATATGGTTACCTTATGACTTTATATTACCCGTTCTTTGGTAAATTCCATGTTAAATAGTGTTTTGGTAAAATCGTTTCATTTGTCGTCCATGTTTTGACTTGTAATTATTCATATGATTACTTAGATCATGATTACTAAATTCCAGAATATAAAACATGATTTATATATAATATATATTAAGAATACACATATATATATAATAGATCTATAAATGGAATGAAATACACCGTTCATGGAGACAGTAGGCCATACATAAGCAAGAACGCAGTTTTCGTTTCCTTATTGAGTTGAATGGAATTAAGTAGATGAAATACGTATACATAAATCCAGTTGCTTTATAATGTCATATATTTCATTATTATTGCTTATATATACTTTATAATCATTCTTAAATTGTTAACATGGAGAATGAATCTCATCGCGTCGTGGTGACGGTAGTCCGTACGTACGCACGAGCGATGATATCGTTTCCATAATTATTGAATTGAATTGGAATGGATGATACAATATATCAAAATAATTATGATGTTATAATAACTATTTATAGTTTTTCTTTACACCATTATACCTATCCAAGTAAGGTGGTGTTGGAAAAACATATTACACCACGGCGTGGAGACGGTATTCCGTACGTACGCACACACGGTGATTTCATTTTCCATGGGATGGATAAATGGAAAAATAGAGTTGTTTAATACTTATATTAACATATCCGTATATGAATAATACTAATGTTATTACTTCATAATGAAAAAACTAAAGTATAATAAGTATAAGAATAAATAAAGTTGAATGAATCGGTAACAGACATTACCTCTTCTTTGAAGCAACTCTTTGAGACCTCCTCTTAGGGCACTAAAATTAGTCTTTGAAGAAAACTAGAACATCTAGGGTGTTTCTAGGGAAGTGGAGAAGAGAATTTGTCAGAGGGTGGCCGAGATTAAAGGCTCAAATTAGTGTGAGGAAGAGAGGGAGGAGGTTCCCTTTTATAAGGGAGGGGAGGGGCACCTTTGGAAATAATAAAAATATTAATTTATAATAAAACTAACCCAACTTAAGAAACCACCAAAAATGAATAATATTAAAATATTATAAGATATTGATTTTTAATCTCATCAACCAATAAAATTTAGACATTTTAGGAAATTATTTTAAACATTATCAACTTGATTTATCATTACTTAATCAATTTAATTTTATTTGTGGTAATAACATTCTAAATTTTAAAATAAAACAAATAATTACTTATTTGTTGTGAATTATCTATAATTGGATACTTTATAAAATTTTAGACCATATAAATTAAAATTTATAATTTTTATATATTTTTGTGATTTTTAAACAATTTTATAATTTGTTATGTTTATAAAATAACAATAGTGTCAATTTTGACACTATTCATTTATTTGAATTTAAATAAAATATATACAGAAGATATGTTCGAACTAAAAGCATTAATAGATTCATAAAAGGTCATATGTATCGATAAAATTAGTGGAGAACAATAAATAGTTCATATAATATTTATTTTATTATTTTCAAAACTATTTATTTGGTTATCTCTTAAGAAAATAATTACTACAACATTTATGAATAATTATTTAATATACTTATTTTATTGCATAAAAATTAAAAGTAAAATCTTATAATGAAATTAAATCTATTAAATTTGACAATAATACTTTTACTAGAATTTATCATCGTAAAATAACAATATTTAAATTGTTATATTTATTAAATTATGAAGGTGAAAACTTTGGCATCATTTAAAATAAAATAATATAAGTGTCATAATCAATTTTATAAAACTCCAAACGGTTATATATTATGTAATTGGATGATTAAGGTGTATATATACACTAAAAATAAGTTTTTTTCAGGTTTGTGGGCTTTATAATGGGTATTATTATTTCAATAAAAACTATATTACTGATTTTTCTCTTAATAAATAATTTCTGCGTCATTAATGTATCACCATTAATGACAATTATTTAATCCCTAAAAATTATAAATAAATGATCATGATGTATATAATTTTATTAGATTTCTGGAGACTATTCATGTTCTATGTTTATGATGTTTATCACTAAATTAAAATTATTATACATATAAGATTTAAGAGAGTGACATGTTGTCACTTTCATTGGTTTTAATAATAATTAAATTATTTTCATGGTCAAAAGTCCATAATATGAATCTAATCCGACCCTTAGGTGATATGGGTCATCTTTTATCCATCCAATAGAATCTTGTCATGTGTTTGGGTAATTTTATAATATTATATTTACCCTTAATTATCTGATTTACCTTTTACTATGGTAAATAAAATTTACCGTAGTTACTATTCATAATTCCCAAAAATAAAAAGTAGCATATTAACCTAATTTGGACCCACTGATTACAAATATGGAAACCATTTTTTAAAATTCAATACACCGATGTGGCAGAAATTAAATTAAAATTAATCCCGTTGTCGAATGAAAACGGGTTTTTGTTTAAAACATTGCAAAAGATTGAATTGATTTATCCTACGAATTCAATGTAAAATCAATGATAATGTCATTCATTATATTAAATGGTAAAAATATATTCTATTTATAATTTAAACCCATTCAATATTATAATTTAACCACATAAGTTATTATGATGAAAAAAGTTGTTTTTAATTAAAATATAGCGTGTTTTTAGTATTCATTAAAATATGAAAGTTATCAGAATAATTTGAAATATTTATCCAAGGTAAAATTTTATATCCTGATTAAAAATAATAATTTTATTTTGTAATATTGAACTTATAAACATGTAAAAAACTAGATTTAATGTGGGTGCGCCATCAAAAGGCTGCAAAACTGCATTTTTTTTAAAAAACTTATTTTACCTGAAAAATTTATTTGTTTCTTATATCATTTTATATAAAAAGATTAAGATGAATAATAATGTAATAAATTTCAAAATTTTGTTAATACTATTCATAACGGCTAGTTCATAATAATTTAATAATATATTGTTGTTTAGTAAAACTTGGTATTCCGTACAACACACGCTATCGAGGAAGGTCGTGATTGCATGAAATGCAAGCCAATTCAGGGTTGCGTGTAGTGCACGACTCCTTTGATGCCGCGTATAACAAAATAAATTGAATATATATATATATATACTCAATATTTCATAGAATAACTACTATCAAACAAACATGAAATTATGTGTAACACGATCCAGGATTAGTGTTGCGTATACTGCAAGCTAATACGGTGTTGCGTATAGCGCAAGATAATATTGGTGTAGCATAAAACACATGACATGAAATAAATTAAAAATAATACTTATCATAAAATATCGAGTTTTTACATACATTGAGTGAACTGGAATTATAGGAATCGCTCAAAGTGACAGATCTAGATTTAATAGTTCAACTTTATAGTAAATGTTATCTCAGCAGATTGTTTGGTAGTAAGAATGGGGAAGGTCAGGTTAGTGTAATCCTAGGATCCACACTAGAGCCTAAAAGAGGTATGGATATTACTTGGTATGGAAGGTTAATTTTTGGTATTATTACCTAAATTATATATGATATAATCTTCCATGATAGATATAAACTGAAAGGGGAAGCCTTTCTTGTGGAAGTAGATATTGTAGTTGAATTTTCATTAGTTTAGGCTGACATTAAAGAGAACTCCCATCATGGGAATACCAAATGATGGCATCGAGTACAAAGTGTTCTATAATGCACTAGAATCTTGAATTGGTTGTTTTCTGATGAATAGGATGGCAGTTATTACCTATGTTTCACATTAGTTAAGATCACGGGAGAAACGCTACTCAACTAATGAAATTAATTTAGAAATAGTAGTCTTTTCCATAATATGTGGTGAAACTACCTGACAGACAAGAGATTTATCATCCATTCTGACCACAATATTCCAAAATATATCTTCTATTATAAGAATCCCAATTTAAGACAAAGGAAATGGCTTGAGTTAAAATAGGATTATGACATTGGTATTTTCTATACTCTCCTGAAGGAGGACATGGAAGTAGATTCTATTAGTATTTGATCTCTTGCACAGTTTCTGAACTGGGAATCAAACAAGTTATCATTGATGTAGTTATCCTCTATTGATAGAGATGGATAAGCTTACCTCTATTCATTGGTTTTTACCCCACTTTTTTTAGAGTGTGTCTTGGAGATACAGATTGGGAAGGTTGATTGTGAGACCCTATGTTCTCAAATATACACTAGACTTTCTACTGATGGATTCATTGTAGGTGTGGAGTGAGTCATTTGTTCTAGAGAATGTAAGATGGTAGCAGAGACATTACAGGAATAGTTTCTAATATAGATTAATACATAACCAATTGTGGAACAACTAGTTGTGGAAAATATGTACAAGGACAAGTGAAAATAGTTTTAGTGTCTATGGATGAGAAATGGAGTTACAGAATTTGAATCTTGATGCCTTCCTTGTCAGTGAGTGAAGGATATTCACAATGTTCTAGAAAATTTATCCCAGCCCCTCTATGATCTATAGTGGAAGTGGGATGAGATATCCAAGGAAATGATGGTATACATACCATGTACATCAAGGCGACACAATGCCATCTAGGTGATCATAGACTAACTCACCAATTAGGAAAACTTTCAATATATCTATGAGCAATGTTTAGTAGAGATACTGTGATTTCACATTGTGTAGAAGATAGTTCAACACCATGGAGTTACATTGATGACGATTTATAGCTGTGATTATTGGTACACATCTCTATTATAGAAGGGAATGCGGTAGAATTTTGGGACTCATCTATTTTTAAGCAATGATTTTCACCCGAATAATGACAACTAAGCCGATCGGACCATTTATGTTCTAGAAGACATAATAATAGATTGATGTTTTGACTTTCGATAATTTTGGATGTTCAACAACCATTTTTGGAGTTTCTATGTTAAAAATTACCATTAACTCTTTGGTATGGCGCCATTTTAGGCCTTTTATGGGAAACCCTAATGGTTAGAACTTTTTAGGTATAAACTAGGTGAGTCATCCCTCATGGGCCCTGAGTTTATGTGAGCCACTAAAAATAAGTTACAAATCATCCAGAAGAAGTTGATGACTCCACCAATCCATCATAAATCATATGAGGACATGTAACGAATGATTTTTGTGTTAGAGTAGAGACACCATGTGTTCCTACGTGTTTCCCCATGACATGGATTATGGATATTTGGATAGGGATGAAATCTATCAATATGATTCATTATCAATTTATAGATATTAGGTAGAGTTAGAAAGGTGGCATACTGGTTAGCTCAACCTCTGAAGTTAGATCGGGTACATGACATCTTCCACATTCACAACTGAGGAGGTATATGCAAGATCTATTACACATTATCGATAAGGGTGGGATGTAAATTGGGGATATATCTATCTTTGATGAGTACCTAATAGAGATAGAGGATCAAAATGAGAGAATCTTTCATGGGTGAGTGATTATTTTAGTGTATGTTTGGTGTAAGCATGAGAAAATTTTCGAGATTACTTGGGATAAGGAAGCTCAGATGCATGCTCAATACAAACATCTTTTGGCATTGATTTTTTTTGGATTTTTGGAGCATAAGTCTCCAAGGTTGGGAGAATGTAGTGACTCATATTTTCTATTATTATTTTTCTATGAGGTGTTGATTTTTTTCGAGATCATGAACTAATACATCGTGTGATTTAATGTCCCAATATGCTTTGAATAATTATTTAAAATATATTAAATATATTAAATAGAACATGCATGTAGTATTATAGAAAATTGTAATAACATCTAAACCAAAACATTGACCATAAATATGGGGTCACTATTGAGTTGAGAATGTGGGTGTTACCTTAGGTGTGACATAACCTTTATTGGCACTCAGTGGATGGAAATTAAATTACTTTATATTTAAATGATGTAGAGACCCATGAAATTATTTGTAGACACACTTTTGGAAAATTGAAGTGTCAGCTGCATAAACCTGTAAATCAAGGAGAATTGTTGGGGTGTTTATGGGAACTCATACTGGTGGAAGAAAATCATACTGAGGATTGATGAAAAGTGTGTGATGGAATCAGAGGATCTCATCAACCCCACTTCTATGATGTTATTCATTATCAACATTTGATCTATTTTGAGGTAGGATGTTTCTTCATTTGAATTTATCCACATTTATTATTCCTATAATGAATGGAATCAATCAATCAATTAAATCATTAATTGGTTGTGAGTATTGAGACAATGGGATAGTTTTGATTAAATTTTTATCTCTTCATTCATAATTATAACAAAAACGGATTAAGGAAAAAACAAACATTGACCAAGGTTCATTCATCATGTTTTTTGTTATTTTCTTCCTTGATTTCTCTTTCATCATGAGAAAGTCACATGGCCAAATTTTTTAAAAATACAGAATGTTCAAATGTTTTATAGATGATTCTTATCGTAATGATTTGATACCCCATATCTGGATTTGTTGTAATAACGTGATCATGCAACGATGGGAAAGAAATTGTATCAAATTGATTTAGGATGCTAGATTCATGTTCTTAGACACACCGTGATAGATGATGTGTGATATCATTCACAGAATAGATTAAAATAATGGATCCCAGTGTCCAATGATAGTTTGCATCATCAAAAAATATTATTTTAGTTTCTATTAGTGGTGTGGAAAGAATGTTGGTGGAAGGGGAACTCAGTAGTGAAATTACTGGATTTTTTAATTTGAAAATTTCAATTGCACGCATCATGTGTTAAGAAGGAACACACCATATAGGGTACCCTTGCCTTTGTGGCTAGGTCCTCTAGATAAATTTAATTATAACATGGAATTTGACACAACCATATATCATGTGACTCTATATAGTTGGCTCTATGTGTACATTAGAGGGTACATGGACATTTCCAGGAGTAAATAGGCAGGGGAAAACCTTATAAGTCCACCTGGACACAGCCATTCTAGGTGTAAGTCATTATATTTATGTACCTGGACACACAAATAAGTACAAGGGTATGGTAACAATGATTCTTTTGACATGTACATGGGAATGACTCATTTACATGAGAAAAACATAGTGTTGAAGGGACATTCCATGTATTTCATATACAGATCGTATACTTCTTCAATGTTTTCTAGGAGGCCTATTCCTTTGTATCGTGGAAATTTTAATTATGGTGTGTTCCATGTATCCATTCATTATGTGCTACTATGGAATCGCATCCTACACATAAAATAGTGATTCCTTCAGTATAAATTCATGTATTGAGTTATTAGAATCTTTCATTGAGTCTCGGAGTGATATCCTCTATCTTATTTTTCCAGAGGATTAGATCATGGATTCGTTGTGACCAACACTTCATGAGTGTCAATATTTTACATAGTAGGTTCAATCAGATTTATTAGTCGGAATACACTAAGGACTTGGTTGAGATCCTCATATGTGTCTATACTCTCTTTAGACATACTTTGTATAACTCTTATGTAAATACCCGATTAGAAATACATCTTGGAAGAATGCCATCAATGCTTTCTAACTAGTGGTGTGTGTTCTACCATATGATTTATATGTTGAAACATTGTGCAGGAATCCTATGTTGGTATTATGGTTTTGAATTTACCTTTAGAATTTATGTCTTTTTTTCGTATATCTAGAAAAAATCTTCTTATATATTGTAGAAATATATGTTTTCCAAGATGAATAATATTCTATTTTTTATATTGTTACTACTTCTATGTCGTCCTACTAGGAATTGTTGTACCCACCCATGCATTAGCATTAACCATAGGCATTCCAAGAGGGTCCATGTCCAAGACATTATTAGTGAACTAAATATAAGAATAAGTGTTCATATAGTTTTCTTGAGGGAAATCCTCATATTTACTTTTGTTTATTCTTTTTTTCAGAATCATTGTGGAGGCCTTATATTTGGCCCGATTTCCTCTCTATTTCTTGGTCTCATCCTACGGTAATGGTATTTCTATGTATTCATGCATGGTATAACTATATTTTAAATTTTATAATTTGATGGTCATAGATATGTGAGTTTGTTTATAGGTACTTCAGGATAAGTAATCTCATGTTAGTGATATGCCTACTCATCGCTAGTCACCATAACTATGCCTATTTGAGGTGGTTCTGGGGAGTCACGAAATGGGACCCATTTGTTAGGTTCATGATATAGTCATACCATAAAAAATGTAATATAACTTGATGGTTTTTACACTATGAAACAATAAAAAAGGTTCAGTTATTTTGATATTCATTCCATGCTATGTGGGAAAATTTCCTATTGGTTGGTATAGGTCACTGTAAATAACTGAACCTAAAAACTACAACCTAAAAGGGGTTTTTATTAAGAATCCAAAGTTAAATCAATCCACCATGGTCACTACACATCATGTTAGCAATGACTATATCGTTTTACTCATCATTACTAGGTATCTCGATATAGATCCACATGACCTTTCATCAAACATAAATGAATATTCAGGTCAGCTAAGCTAAGTATGAGGCCACCAAGTACATATAATGGAAAACTTCATATGAATATTTTTTTAAAAATTAAACAAATATGACTCAGTATTCAGTGAAATATCTTATTATTATTTTCATTTCATGTGAGTCCTAAATGTCGATCATGATGTATGATATGCAAGATGACACTATAGTAAAATAGTTAAAATAAAATCATTTTTCTTTTTCATGTATTCCATGATCTTGAACCCATAACAAATCAGGAACCTCAAATATCCATGTGTACATATCAAGGATAAAGTCATATCTAAATATAACACTGTAAACTAAAAATGGACAACCCAACCCTTGTAACTTAACAATATAATTAGAACATGTGATCTTGATTCATGAGTATAATATCCATCAACGCGTGTTACACATTCCTAAATCACCAGTCTACCATATCTCAACATAGTAAGAAAAAAGTATATGTAATAACAATTTTTAATGACTCTCTATCATGGACCTCATACTGGAACCTGAATTGGTGGAATAATGCATTGCCTCAGGTTTCCAATCCCATATAGAAAAGGATTCTCACTAGCAATGGGGATTAATGATGGTTCGATAGAGTGACTATACCACCCCTCTATTAAAGTGTATAGTAATAAATAATTAACAAAAAATAATATATCCATAAGAATTAGTGAACTCATTGAAAATAAAACATCCAACAATAATAAATCAAAAATAGTACTGGCCTGAAATGTCATTCCATACATATAATAAACCAACCACTATGATGGTCACATTAAATATTAAAAATAAATAAATGAAACAAAATAATACCTCTATGAAATCATCCAACCAACACGTAATCCTCATATTTAAATATTCATTGGATTGATACTATTCAATCAATGTCAAGCCATATTCAAATATGTACTGAAAATATCATGTGAGAGCTAATTAGGCACCCAAAATTAATGTCGTCCTGAGTAGGTTGTGTGTAAATATTGTAGTAGTAAACCACCAAAGTGGTTCTTTACTAAATAGTAATATTGTGATATTTTCATTTTATGTAATCAAATTAAATTAAATTAAAGTAGTTAAATAAAATATGTAAACCAACCATTGATCCTTAGGCATATGACCCCGATTAACAATACCTTCATTGGCCAGTGTTGGGGTGTCTTTGATAAAGTATCATGGACCATGTTCCTAATATATAATATCTTAATCAAAGGTATCATTAATCTGTATCCCCGTGACTCTATGGAAAAAACCATGTGACTGTCAAAACTTTCTAACTCATTTTCAAGACATCCCCAAACAGTATCCTCATGAAATCAAAGTTATAACACGTGGAATTACATATATCTAATCTTAAAAACTAAGGATTCCCCAAATAGTATCATCATGACTATAGGGATATGACCCTTAGTTGTTCAAACATCCTAGAACTAAATATATATAATATCCATAGGAACAATCCTAAATATAATATATGAGTTCAGTAAAAAAAATATACCAAGATACTTATCAAATGAATCTAATTTCATTGAGCTCATGGCCTATTGTATTACCCAGGAATATCTTCCAAAAAAATGTAATTCCATCTATATACTTGTATCCATAGTTATGGAAGCACAAATGTGACACAAATAGTTCAAGAGTTCATTATATAAATTTGAAATTAAAAAAATAAACATAAATTTTGTTAAAAATAGATTCCTATAATCATTATCTATACCCCATAAGTCTCACTATTTTGATATAAGTTCCATCGTGAGAGTCACTACTATCTCTCATTCACCACCTAATGTCTGAACTATCAATTGGTAAGCCACTATGTCCCCTCAGTCTCATTGCATCAGAAGAACCCTCACTTGGGTTATTGGTTTCACTCATGATCTTAGTTCAAAAATTGATTCTCTAGAATGTTATATCCCTCATCTTCTTCAACTATATAGCATGACCTCACTCTCTACGAGGTGTGTCACCATAGAGTAAGATGTCATGAAATATCACATGTCCCATATCAGTGATCAAAGATGATTCGGGTATGTCCACTCATCCAGCCTGATCCAGAACATCCTATGGTATATCCAAATATTATTGATCATTTTTTAATGAGACCTAATATATCATGCCTCACATATCAAGAGGCATGGAGTCAATTAGGTATCATAAGTTTTAGCTTCACTCTAATTCTATATTCATCTCAAGTCACAACAGTCCTTCCACAAGAGGGGATCATGGACTCCTACATTTGTTCTGAAAAGTCACCTAATTATCAGTCACCCCCCTCATGTGTCTATGGTCATAGGTTATTCTATTTTTTCAGAATCGACCTTCAGTATCCAATGATCAACCATGTGAAGCATGAATAATTTTTCTTGGTGATTTAGTGTGGTCATCAAATGGATTCTATCCAACAAAACCATTTCATTTAATATATAATATCAATTAAAATTAATGTTTCTATATGATCAAAAGGTCATAACTTAAAGGCTTTATCATGGGTTCTCTCAAATGATATTTGGTTTTGTGTTATTTAGGTGAAGAGTAGTGGCTGACCGAGGTTGTCTCTCAAATGAAGAAGTAAACTTAACAAAATATTAAAGGTATTTTGAAAATAACATAAAAGGGAAGAAGAAAACTAATCAAACTAATGGGGTTTTCATTTATAAATCTAAAAGAATAAAACAAGAAGAATTATTTTTGTTTTTTTTCTTGGAATGAAATTTTATTAATTATACATAATGATATGATGTTTTTTATGTAAATATATTTAGAAGGCGTAATAAATATAAATATACATCTTTAATAAATTATTTATCATTATAATTTAAATTAACATCGACTTAATTTTTATCCCATTACTTGTTATCCTCTGAACCTTATTACAATTAGCTAATCCATGAAGATGAAATAAATTAAACCTTAGGCTAGATTTTGTACATGCAATTGTAGAGCCCTTCATTTGTTGGCATTATAAGGATATCTTATGGTCATTAGTGAGTTAACGAATATACCCACTCTAGAAATTAGGATTATTTCATTTAGGAATTGTTTTTCAACACTATAAATTTATCTCTTGTGGTTTTTTTACCAATTAATTTTTCGCTCTCACAATTTAAACAAATATCAACCACAAGTGTTTTAGTGTTAAATGTACAATTGTCTTCTTATTTAATATAATTTTAAAAAATAAATTCATAGATCATATTATGTAACTTAATTTATCTAATTGATTCAAAACAAATGAATGAATAAGTTGAGAGGTAGATTGATTACTAAAAAGAACTACTCATATATGGGTGGTTTAGTCATCATAGAAATGTTTTGCAAGAATATTTGTTTAGAAAGATTGTAACCCAATCTGGTTTATACTCTTGATTCCAGCCCAAATTGGATGAGTAAAAAAGAAGATAATTTAAAGAAACTGAATAAATGAGAGAAACTATATGATGAATAAAGAATTTTATTATGAAAACATGAACATTACAAATTGAGAAAGATATGGAGGCTTCAATGAAGGGATCTTACATTTAGACCTCTCGCTATGGGTATAGCGAGTTCTAGAATATCCAAGGTGATGATAGTAATCCTATGGAACTAAAAATGGAATCACATCACTCCTTTATCGAACTTATTAATGAGGATCCCAAGATGTCAATTTATTTCCAAGAAAAGAAGTGGTTTTGGGAACCCAGATTTCTCGATACCAATTTTGTATCTATTTTCTATTGGAAAATGGTCGTATATTTACATGGAAAAAATAAGAAAGTTTTATTACAAAATCTTGACAAACTTCATGTTAATTTTAGCATCCAATGGAAGATGAAAGAACATGATATGACCAAAAGACCGATCCAAATATTTGACTTCATGTAGATTATATCACATGTACATTTTGGTTCAGATATTCCCCTAAATGGATGGATTGGGATTATTTTTTTAATATAATTTATATCTTATTATGTTTTGGAGCATTCGAAAAAATTGTAGCCCATTTGGAGGGAATTATTTTTTGAAATGTGAAAAATAGTGGATAGATCCCCTAGGGCTTCCATGCAGATTTTCCCATTTTCCTTATGGATCATCTCCAACCCTCCAAATCACATCCTGCTATAACGAAATCCCAAAAACAAGAAATATTTACTTTTCTAACGATGATAAACATTTAATTATTTAATAAAATTGGATGTTAAATTTGAGATAATATTTTAAATTTAAATACAAAACAAGTTTAAAATAGTAATGAAAGGTTGAAATTAAGTAGTGAATCGTAACGCGATCACAACCCCACATATACCCTTTTTCACTCCTAGAAAAAACCTAATATCTTGTATTTCAAAAAAATTGATGATTATACATCAATATAAAATCAAAAATAAAATTAAGACACATATCCATGAGATCCAAAAATTTCTTAACACAAAACAAAAGATACCATGCCTCCTAAAAACCATTATTTCATGTTCTTAATTCATTTCATTAAATATATATCCAATTAATTTATCCTCCCTTGAACCAAAAAAATTACCTCACTTGTGTTTTCTCCTATCACATAATTGTCAATTTTTCAGAAATATCTTTCTCATCCAAACTCAAATAGGGGTCACCATAGGACTGATAAATTCCCACATCACGACCCGATGTGAGTCTATGACATTTTATTATCATGAGGACTTTTCAGGGTTGTTCTATGGCTTTTGATTGAGATGATTTTGAAGTTAAAAATCCTGAGTTAGAAGAAGGAGGGCTTTGATATTATGAAACAAAGTTCATTATTCTAATATTCTCATGAATTTGGTCTCCTCCTCAATCCCCTTAGCATCAATTTTTGTTGATCATAATCAAAAATCTAGTAATGTGGACACCATTCAACATTTCAGTAGTAAAATTTTCAATCTTCTCAAAAAAAATTTCTTGAAAGCTCTAGATATGCACAACATTCTTCTTCTATTAAAAGATCTAGAAAGGCACAGCTTCCCTTATCTTGAAAGCTCCAAAAAACAGCACAACTTCACTTATAATGAGGTTTCTAGAAAAGGCACAACTTTTAGAAAAAATGATTAATTTCAGTAGAAAACACATATCATCAGAATTTAATTTTCCACCCAGAGTATTTGATATTGTTGTGGCACATTAGAAGACATCTTCCCCACCCAACATTTCAACGAGATTATGCTATTTCAACTCAATAGTTGGTTGGATAATGAAAATTGAGTAGTAATGTGGCTAATATAACAAGAAATTCAGGGATTATAAAGGCTAAAATTATTAAATGTTCAAGGTATCCCATTATAAAAAGTATTATCATGAAATAGGGGATTAAAAACCAAATAAATTCCATAATCATTTAAAACACAAGTACCTGAAATCCTCATATTTGGACAGGAATAAATCAAATTACAGTTATATCAAACATTGTTTGGTTCTCCCAAGAACAGAGGTAAATGTAAAGAATATAAAAATAATGGTTCAAAAGCCTCCCAAGAACGTGATTTCATGTATAAGGAATGTGATATGTGGCATGGTATTTAAAAATTCATAGTACTTTTCAAAAAATTACTATAGATTTTAACTTGAAACTAAGTCATTTTCAACATTCATTTAAGCATAGTTTCATGGGATAAATTGATTCACTTATTAATAAGGATTTCAAAATGGTGATGAAAATCATTTATTCAAAAAATATTCAGAAACACACAAAAATTAAAAATACATTTTATTTTTAAGAAACAGAATTACAATTGAAATTACTAAACTAAAAGGATCCCTCCCCTACACATAAAATATTTCATTATTCTAAATTTGAACCCATGAGATGATATGTGCACATGAAATATATAAATTTAAATATGACAAATAACAAAATAGTGATGGTTTTGTAATATTCTGATATTCTTAAGTGTTGATGGGGTTATGTAGTGTGATGAAAGCCACCACATTAGTAAAAATTCTCTCAATGTATAGCTCCAAATGTTTCCCGTTGACTATAAATCTTCTTCCAATTTCATCTTGTGTGATCTAAACTTCACCATAACCAAAAACATTATATACAATATATGTACCTAACTATCTATAACACTACTTATGAAGCATCAGCTTCAGTCGTGAACTCTAGAGAAGGACATTCTCTCCAAAATGAAACTCCCTTTGTTTGATCATTCTATGACGATTTTATTTTGATCATTCCTTATAGAGTTCTGAGTTCTTATATGATGACAATAAAATCTACTCATGCTCTTGAATTTGTAGAATCCTTTGGATTCTAACATGGTCCAAATCCATTTTGCAGTTCTTTATTACCCAATGTTCATGATGCTTGACTTCCAATAGGAGATGAAAATCTTTCCAACCCACAATAAGAAATGTGGGCATGCCAACAATGATCTTGTATGCTATCATATAATCCCATAATGCATCATCCCATCACCTTCTCTAGTCCTTCCTATTCGGCTGCATGATTTTATCCAAAATCCATTTCAACTCTAGATTTGAATCATCATCATGGCCATTTGATTGGGGTGGTATGGTGTTGATGGTTTGTGTGTCACCCTTAATTCTAATAGAGGGAATCCATATTTTTTATGTTGAATTGTGTCCCATTGTCACTGTTTATATCTGTTTGTAATCCAAATCTACAAAAAATTTGTGTCAGAAAAAATTCCACTACAACATGACAATCATCAATCCTGCTAACCTTATCCTCTACCCATTTACTCACATAATCAGCAACAACCAAAATATAAAAAAACTAAATGAACTATGAAAAAGACCCATAAAATGAATCGCTAAACCTAAAATCTCACAGAATAATATAGGATGTTGGTGCATCTCGTGTCTCCTAGAAATGTTTCCAATGTTTTGGAAATGGGAGCATGACTTAGGAAACACATGAGAATAATGGAATACGCTAGGAAAATATATTCCATCATTTTAGAATTTATTAGTTCTTCGTTAGGATCCAAAGTGTCCACCACAAGAAAGTGTATCGAAAATGTAAAACAAACTCAAACTCATGATCAAGAACACACCTTCTAATTACATGTTCACTACACATGCGCAATAGGTTGGGATTATCCAACACGTAAAATCTAGACTTACTCTATAATTTTTATAGATGATGTTTCATTAATTTTCATGAATTTAATAGGAAATGAGGTATTTTACTAAATTGACATACCAATGATATGTACTTAAGATGGAATAAATATGCCCATCGAGGAAAGTGTCCTGAAGTGGTACATGATTCAACGTGTCATCCTCTACTGTGTGAGTTATCCTACTCATGTGGTCCTCCATGTGGTTTTTTGAACCCTTATTATCCCTTATCATGACATCAAATTCTTGAAGAATAAGCATCCATTGTATAAGCCTCATTTTTGAATTTGGAATTTCTAAGTGGTACCCCAGAGCTTCATTGTTAGAAAAAAACTACTTTTGATCCCAATAAATATGAATGGATTTAATATTTGGAATATATAATGGAAAGAATATAATTTTCTATGGGTGTCTAGTTTTATTGGTCAAAATACAGTGTCTTCAATGCATATGAAATCACATGTGAATGTCCCTCCACCCTCTGATATAAGACATATCCAACCGTGAAGTTGAAGGTGTCTCACAGAAGATCAAATAGAAGCACCCACTATGGAAGTTGTATGATCAGTAGAGTATCCAGACAATTCCTTATATATTCAAAAGATGTTGTTCAAGAATAAAAAACCCAATATTAGAATCCTTTTGAATTAATTGTGATAAAAGGGATAGAAATATTACTAAAATCATTGATGAAGAGTCAATAAAATCCTACATGCCCCAGGAATGAACTAACATCACACACACAGGAAGGATGGGATAAGGATGAAATTATATCTACCACTAGATCTATCAACCTATATCCGACGTTTGAGACAATACATTATCTATGAAAATTCCATTATCTACCATGAAATTACACTTTTCAATGTTCAAGACCAAATTATTCTCAATATAATGATTCAAATACTTTCCCAAAATAGTGATACAATCATCAAATAAATACCAACACACTATAAAATCATCCATAAATACATCAATGAAGTACTCGATAAAATCAGAAAAAATACTCACCATGCATCTCTGGATGGTACCTAGGGCATTGAAAAGTCCAAATGGCATCCATTGATAGGTAAATGTGATAAATGGACATGTGAATGTTTTCTTCTCCTAATACTCTAGGGATTTAAGGACCTTAAAATATCCATAAATCCATCTAAGAAAAAATAATCTATTTTCCTAGATAGTGTCTCAAGTATTTGATCAATAACTAGTAGGTGAAATGGTCCATGCGAGTGGATTTATTTAGATTCCTATAATCAATACACACACAACAACTGTTTGGTAACCTCATTGGAACTAACTCCTCTCTATCATTTTTAACAACTGTAACACCACATTTCTAAGAACAACCTATATAATAATTACCCACTAATAATCTGAATTGGTATAAATTATACACACCTCAATAAATATTTCAAATTCTCTTTTTACAAGTTTTAGAAGATTTGGATTAAGCATACTTTGTGGCTACTAAACTTGTTTAGCCCCATCCACCAAAATAATCCAATGCATGAAATTTGGGGGGTTAATACCAGATATGTCAGCCAAGATCCACTTAATTTCCATAATTCACTCCCTTAAAATATTCAAAATCTTTTCTTAATGTTAAAAAGGGATATTATTAGAAATTAAAATAGGTAATCTCTCACCACTCAACAAGTATGTGTATATTAGATTTGGTTGTAATGGATTGAGTTCTTGTGTAGGGGTGATATATGGATGTGTAAATTAAATTAACTGAAATATGTGCACAATAAACATCAATATAAGAATATAAATCATAAAAGTAGTAGAATAAAGCATCAAATCCATCAACACTCTCCGCATCCATGTCATAATCAGAGTTATCATGATCAAAATCAGAATAGTAATCAATTTCAAAATGAAATCTAAAATAGATTTGTTCAATAGAAAAATGTGTGGATGTCCTCTTAGAGATTAAAATAGAACCAATAATTATAATCTCTATAAGCACATTATAATAAAATTCTTTGGGGTTTTTATTTGGTGTTTCAAAATTGCAGATAACAAGAGCAGAGTGGTCCTCTAACGGCTACTTCATGGAGTCTATAACATTAAATATTACAACTTCATCACCAAACTACATCAAAAGTGTTCCCTCATGGAAATTAATAATTGTTTTTCTGTATTGAGGATGGTCTTACCAATGATAATGGGAGAATGGGAACTTTACCAATCATCCCTCAAGTTGATCACATTGAAATCAGTTAGAAAGAACATATCTCTTAGATGAACAAGTACCACTTCAATGACTCTGGAAAGATATGTTGTAGCTCTATTCTCCAATTGCACTACTAATCTCATCATCTTCAACTTAACAAACTGTAAATAAGATAATACAAAATTTTTCATCACATATATGCAAGCTTTTAAATCACATAAATCATCAATAAATGGTAACTGCACTATGGTGAATGGTATGGTGAATGTCCATTGATCCTGGAACATTGTTGGCATTCCTAAAGATGGAATAATGAGTGATAACACATTCCTTCCAAGATTAATCATGTCATTTCTATTAATCCCTCTTCGATTAGTAAATGTGTTTTTATGATTTTTCTATACATTGGGATTTTATTAATGGCTTCAATTAGAGGGATGTCGATCTCCACATTCTTGAATGTATCCAAAACCTATAATTTCATCACCTCCTCATCCATCTTCTTGGTTTGAAAAAACCCACTTAGGACGGGTAATGGTTTTAGGAGTAACATCATCATTCTTCTTCTTGCCTTTTTCATTCGCCTTCAACTTATCAACAGTGGTTCTTGAATAGTGACACTCCAGAGCTAAGGTGAATCCCGGTTGAATTGTAGTTGTATAATAATCGGTAGTTTTCTTCTCGCTTCTCAATGTAATGGAAGTAACAGTCCCCTTAGGATTTGTAGTAGGTTGGGAAGGATGACTTCTGGAGTTCTTAAAAATTAGTTCATGGAGGGTGGTGGAAATCTGGCTCATTTTAGTCTTTAAATACCTCAGCTCCAAACCATGACAGTTACCCGCATTCTGTTGGTTAAGAACAATTTTTTTTTTCAAAATACCATTACTATTAAAATCTACCTTGTGGGAGGGAACCTTTTTTTGGATGATCCATACCTATTTTCTAATTGATCCTTATACCGTTGGTGGTATGTTGTATGAAAGGAATCATACTTAATTTATGGATGTGTTAGTTGTTGTTTCTAATATGGTCTCCCCGAGAATATTGTTGTGCAATCCTTCGACTCTTGTAGTTAGTGGAAATAATTGGTTGGGTGGTCTGTTTTAGTGAAAATTCCACATGGCCTATTAAGAGTAATATGTGATTTATTTTGATCCGAATCAATCTACCTCACCATAGATGTCAATTTTTCAATCTTAGTATCAATCAAATGATTTTTAAGAGAGTAACGACCTATCTTATGTACTCCTCTAAGGTATAGTGTGCCTCAATCACCAATTTTTTGGAGTTTTGTGTTATCTTATCGATCAATGCACGTGAAAATGCTTGTGTTCTGTAAATAAATTACCCTCATGCTATGAAATATACCATGATTCTATACATAGGTGTGAGTCATTCATATAAGTACTAGATGACTAGTTCTCACTAATTTGGTGATGTAGGCAGCTTGCACACAACTTCTTGAATCACTTTAAGTATTTATACAATGACACCTCTTGTGGTATCTTTATTCTTTATAAATTCTATCAAATGGATGTGGTCATTGATTCTAGAAAAATTTTCTATAATAAAATATTTTTGAAATCATTCCAACATTTTACAACATTAGGTTGTAAACAATACATCCAATCATTTGCTATTTAGTCAAGTGAGAATGGGAATTCTATTAGTTTTATTTGATATTGTAATAAATTTCATGGTTTTATGGATGATAAAACCAAATTAAATTATTTTAAATGTTTATTGGGATCCTCACTAGTGAGGGTATGAAATTTTAGAAGATGGTGAATTAACCCAGATATTAGTTCAAAGTCCGATTCGAGATTTTTGAACGCAGTACAATTTGGTTGATAGTTTGTATCTATTGTAACCAATTCTCAAATGGTTATGAAAAGTTCATTATTATTGTTTCACTCATTTTTTTTTATTTTATGTTTGATTTAGAATTTTTTCCATTTCAATGTTTTCTGAATAGAGGAATTTCCCAATGGTTGAATGTTGAAACTTCCCATAGATTATGACTATATGATTCGAGATCAAAGGCTACATCCAATCTCATGTTCAAGATCTACGATACACATAAGAGGACTTCATTTAATAAATCAAATAAAAATTAAAGTGTAACACTGGAGTATAATAAAAAATAATATATTTTTGATATTGTGAGATAAAAATAAAAGAAGAGAGAAAATGGAAAAACATAAATATGGGAAAAAAGAATGATTGAGGAGTAGAAATGAGTAAAATGAAAAATAAATGAAATACCTATAATTTGTTGAATAAATTACTTTCTTCTCTTGATAAAGTGAACATTTGAAAGCCTTTGTCATTGGTGATCAGAAATGATATTCAGTTTCGGGTTATTTAAGTGAAGAGGATTTTAAAACCAAGGGAATCTCTTAAAGGAGGAAGTAAATTTAACAAAATATTAAAGATACATTGAAAATTAAATAAATTGAAATAATAACACTAATCAAAAGGATGGAGTTTTTGGTTATGAATCTTGAAGAATAATACTAGAAGATTTTTTTTTTGTTTTTGGTATGAAAGTTTATTAATAAAACACAATGAGAAGGTGTTTTTATGAAAATATTTTTAGAAGGTGTAATATATTTAACAATACCACTATACTCAATTATTTATCATTATAATTTAAATTTACATCCACTTAATTGTTATGCTATTACTTATTAACTCCCAAACCCTACAATAATTAGTTAAACCATGATTATGAAATGAATTAATACTTCGGATAGCTTTAGTACATGCCATCATTGAACCATGCCTCGATTGATGTTATAAGGCTAACGTGTCATCAATAGTGAGTAAAGGAACATAACCAATATGTAAATGAGGATGAATTGAGTTTATGGATTGTATTTGGACTCTAAATATTTATCATGTGTTGTTTCATTTTACCGATTATTTTTCCACTCTCACAATTTACAAAAATATCGACCTCGGGTGTTTTTGTATTAATTTTTCAATTTAAGGATTATTTTAATATATTTTAGAAACTCAATTAAATGTTCATATAAATTTAATAATAGTATCGAATTTATTCATAAAAATGAATGAATAATTTGAGAGGTATAAAGATTATGAAATAGAACTATTCTTCCAAAGGCGGTGTTGTCATCGTAAAAATGTTTTGCAAGTACAAAGGTTTAGAGAGGGTATAACCCACTCTCGTTTCTAATATTTATTCCAGAAAAAATTGGATGAGTAAAAAAGTAAATAATTGAACCAAATAGAAAAAAAAGAATAAATAAAAGATGAATAAAGTGGTTTATTATGAAAACACAAACATTACAACATGATAAAAAGAGGAAGCCTTTTATGAAGGGAACCTTGATTCAAGAGCTCTCCCTGTGAGTATAGAGAGTTCCAAAACCACAAATGTAATGATAGGACTCTTATATAACTCCAAAATGGAATCACTTTACTCCTTGTTCGATCCGGTAAATGAGGTTCCCAATTTTTTAATTTATAGCAAAAATATGAAGTGGTTTTAGGAACCCATATTTCAATATACCACATGTGTCTTGGTTTTGGGTTTTTAAATTGACTTAACACGATTGAAGGAAAGAGAAAAGATGTAGTTAATCACCTTGAATATGTACATATCAAATGTGGTGGCCAATAAATATTTCATGAATGAGATATGGATGAAATACAGAACAAAATCATTGACTTCATGCAAATTTTGTCCCCTGAAAAAATATGTTAGGATAGCCACCTTAATTGATGAAATGGGATTCTGTTTCTTGAAAAGAGTTGTATCCAATGATGTTTTGGAGAGGCCAACAAAATATAATGCCATTTTAAGACACGAAAGTTTTTAAATATGCAAATTGGTGGATAGATGTCCTTGAGATTCCTTGTTCTTTGGTCCATTTTCCATCTAGATCATCTCTGACCCTCCAAATCACCTCCTCCTAAAATAAAATCACCAAAACAAGAATAATTTCCCTTTTTAAAAGTGATAAAAATTTAATAATTGAATCAAATTGGATTTTCAATTGGAGATAGTATTTTGAATTTTAAATACAAAACATGTTTAAAACAGTGATGTAAGGGTGAAATAAAGTAGTGAATCGTGATACAGTCACTCACCAAAAGTGGAAGGAATGCATCTTTAAACCACATAAAACAAATGATAAAAATTATATGTTGTGTAAGGGAAAACACCTACCTATTTTATATCATTAAAAATAATATTCATGGCTAGCACAGATGCCACATCCCATTCAAGTTATTATAGCCTCATTTGTTGAAAATTGATGTCTTATCAATGGATAAAACTTCTAACTCAAGAAAAGAACCATTAATTAGTTAATTATATTTTTTTAATTTTCTACATAATTTTAACTAAACTCAAAGTTCTATTAGAAAACATACCACATCATCACATTGTACCACATAGGACCCACATCCACCTATCTGTGAGAGGTCTACTACATGCCCTTAAAACCACATATGTCACTTGAAAATCACCACCCACAATTTTATTAAACTATAATCCATTTTTATTAGGGTTTAACCTTTTATTTTTATAGTCATCACTTATACAATTCATGTTTCACATTAATTTGTCACAGTTCAAGATATCATTTGTTTTTCATGTCTATACATCGATTTTTCAATATCATTTCCACTAATTTATTTTCCAAACATTCTCCCATCAATTGTCATTATATTTTTAGGTTAGTTTAATGTTATTTTATTTATTTTCATCATTGATATACTCTATATAAAAAAATTTATGATTAATATTTTATTTTCCCTATTTATAAATTTATTAAAAAATTGATTTATATTTTCATAATTTATATATTGATCACCCTACTCATACTTAATTTCATGTAATCAGATTGTATTATTTATCTTTGACCCTTATTATTCATATATTAACTTTTCTTATTTCAAAATTTTGTAATATTTAAATTTTATTGTCCTTGTTTAGAAGATTTATTTAAGGGGTTTTTATATAAATTGTATTCATTTTTTTATATTTCAAATACATTTAGATCCATTTATTATATTATATATATTTTTAATTGTATTAATGTATATATTATATATTTTTATATTTTTATTAAATTTTTATGAATAAATGGTTTTGATTACAGCTATATGAATGGTTATTTTATTTATTAAACAATATTTATTTATGTAATATATTACTTTTTATTTTATATGATAGCTTATTTATTATAATTGTTTATTTTAACTAAATTATTATGAATAAAAAGTTATCTGCTTTTTTTAATTTTATAAATATATATATATATATGCATTTTTAATTTTTCTCTATATGTTTTAAATATAATAATTTTACATATTTATATGATTTATATTTATCTATTTAAATATATGTTTAATGGGTTATATATTTTCATATAATCATGCATAATGTTTTGTTTTTAGATAATCAATTATAATTAGATAATGTATTAAATAACATGTGAAAATATAAGAAATGGGTTGATGATTTCATTCAATATAATAATCAAATTCTTCAAATTATATATTTGATTTCATATATGTGTGTGAGGTGGTTTAATATAAGAATATTAAAATTAAAATACATTAATGTCTATATAATTTTATTTGGTTTTAATCAATGTAACCATGAAATATAAAAAATGATGAAAAAATTAACGAAATATCTAATATTGATGATGATAATGATCAGAATGAGAGAATATTTCATCTTCATGAATTAATTCATGAAAACATCATTGAAAAAAATGAAAAACCAATTTGGTGGAATTATTGAATAGGGATATCAAGAAACCACAATTCTTAAATTGGACTAAATGATTTTTGATATTAGAATTTATAAGAATTATTTATTTGAATGGGAAAATGGTTGGGGGAAGAAATTAGCATAATTTCTTAATCCTTTGAAAGGGGTACTTCTTGATGGAAACTAGATTCCAGATTATAATTATGATGAAACATATTTTATCCAATGGGGTAGGGGTATAAAAAATACATGAATTTCCTAATGATTAGGTCTTTTATAGGATGTAATGTGATAGATCCTCATAATAACTTAATTTTGGGGAATCATGATATAAAATGGATGTTATATCAAATTTTGATACATTCTAAATAATAGGAAATAAAAACAAATGTTAATGAAATCTAGTATCTTTTACTAATTTATCAATTTATGTGTCTAGTAAAAATTTTAATTGATTCAAATAGGACTAGAAGGATGCATATTACAGGATCATGGATGGAATCCTGCATCATGTTGGTGATCCACCATAATAAGGAGGATTTGATCAAAAAGATGTCAATAATTAGAGATGTAGTTTGGAATCATAGAATGAGACTTTTTACAAATAGAATGGATCTATATGGGAGACTTAGTAGGAAAAATAATTCATAGAATACTATATTGTAAGTGTACAACTTGTATCCACATATGTATATATATATTTGAATAAAAAATATGTTATTTGGATTTTAATGATATCCATTCCAAAACAGTCATGAAATGATTTTAATATATAACTAAAATTATTGATAGAAAATTTAAAATTTCTATGAAATGTATATTTTATAGTATTTTACATATAAGAGAAAAATTATTATCTTTTATGGGATATGGTTACGGTAACCTTAAATATAATTCCAACAGAGGGAAACTAATCTTGATTCTCAATTAAGAGTCTTAATAGTTTTCTAATTTATTCACAAGGGACTTTGTATTTTAAATTATAAAATAGAAGAAATATAATAACCTTTTGAATGGAATTTATTTTAAAATGGATCCTCATAATTGAAGATTTAATTTTATGGTTTACAAGATGGTGATTTTTTTAACAATATTTTCTAGATAAATAATTTTAGGAAAAATAAAAAAATATCAATGTCACATTTGGAAAGAAAGGATGTTCTGTTTTTCAAGAAAAGCTAGTGGAACGAATAGTCTATCTTATTCAATTTTACTTATTGAATATATTTAGATGTGGAAGATAACATTGATGTTATACATGTTTATAAAAACATATGTGAAATTGTATTGAAATTTTATTACATAAAATGAAAATACAAAACATTGTTTCAATGTAGGATTATACTTATTATCTATGGGGGTATGCTTGGAGTTAGATCCTTCTATAAAATGTAACATAACATATTTACTTTTTTCGTGTCGCATATTAATTTAGATTATGTAAATATTGTCTTTAATGTATTAATTTTATTAAAAAAATAGATAAGGTTTTACAAGAATGTGGAATATTTGGCATCATTGAAGGCGTTAATTTGTATTCATTAGAAATCTTAGGATTTTTTTGTATTGATGAAACATTTTATATAGGATTCATTTTGTTTCATATTTTTATATTGGTTAGAAATGATATCATCTAGTTTTTTACTTTTTCATTTCACTTTTCTTGATTTTATAGAATGAAATTTGATTGGTGTGTAGGATAATTAATCTATTTTATTTTATTCATCTAGATATGTATTTATTATCATCATGTTTTTATATAATGGTTCATATTATCATCCATTTGGTGTGAAGGTTAATAATATATGGACCTATTAATTTACATTATATTTATCCTTTTGAACAATACAAAAATATTTTGAAGGCAATTATTAAAAATATATACTGAATAGAGGCATATATTTTTAAAAAATGTATATCTAAAGAGGCGATTGAGTTCTATACTGATTATTTTTATGAATTGGAGCACTTTGGTTACCTTTTTTCTTGGTATATGAAAAATTATAGTGAAGGTAAAGGGATTCATTATGTATATATAGCGTTAATCCACATGATGAAGTGATCCGGAAACATCTATACATTTTTAACAACATAGGAAAATTTTAACCAAAAATATCATCACATATTAATTGTTTGAATACATAATATTAAAAATTAAATAAAAAATGGTTGATGAAGGAATATAAAAATAAATTTTTCAAAGGTTTTATGGAGAAAGTCAACATAGATTTATCTTTATATGAGACCAAGAAATTATTATAATGGGTCATGTGATAATTTGATCACATGGTTTGGGTTTTACATTAATGGTTACAAAATTATTAAGAAAATACATAAAATAAGAGTACCATTAAAAATAATGGAGAAATAGAGATTGGTCAAATTTTTATGTATAAAAGTTAAGTACCTAATTTATTTGAAATTATAAAATTTTGATGTTATTATGAATATATGGGATATTTATAATAAAAATTTCAGATACTTACATTTATGTATAATGAGGATGATAGTAATAGTGGTTTTAAAAATGGATTGGTATGGATTTAAACTTGTATATTTGAAAAAAATTAGTTATAAAGTATGTTATTTATCTAGGAAACACTTGAAAAAAAAATATTTTATTTTTTTACTCAATGAAGGATATTTGGATCATCATTATCAATGGAAATAATTCTTTTTTTGTGTTGAATATTTATAAAATATTAATTCCTTTCGTGATATTTTTTCATCTATAACAATATTATCTGAGGGGATAAATTATAGTAATGTATTCATAGTTTGTGTAATATGAAATTATCATATATAAGGGATATAGAAATTCAATCTATTGCTCTTATTACTTTTTAGTAAAATACATATTTTTTATTTTTTGAAACATGTACAAGTAAATGACCTTTCATGGATATTAAAATTTATAAATATTTATCATTTAATTAATGTTTTAATTAAATATTTTATTCTTCAGTTTATGGTAATCATTTATTGATTAAAAGAACATAGAATTGATTTTTATAAAACATACACATATAAAAAAATTTAATAAACTATATATTTAAATATATATATTGATTATTTCATCCATTTCTGAAATAAATTATGTATTTATCAGTCTCAATTACACCATTTTTTGTTGAATATTAATAAAAATACTATTTTATTACTAAAAATACCCATGATATGAAATGGTTTTTAAAAAAAATATATATTTATATTTATTAATGTTTCTCATTTATATGATTTTAATATTAAATGTTATATTCATAAATTTTATTGACACATTTTATGGTTGAATTTTCCTAATATAATTTTTTAACCATGATTATTTCTGTGTATTTACCATTCTGTTATATTACTGGACATCCTTGATATATTTTTCTTTATATTATTTATTAATAAAATTTATTACTTATAAAAATCATTAATTTCAAATAAAATTCGTATACATATATTTTTTAAATTAACTTATATATTTAATTTATGGACATATGGGACAGGGAGAATTTTCTAAGGATTGTTTACATCTTATCATATAAATTTATCTTTGATACGAAATTCTATAATTAAATACATGTTTTAACTAACCTTATTTTCTTCTGTATAGTTAAGCCTTTTATAGAAGAGTCGTCTTCCCCATGGAATATAATAATAAGAGTTGGTAGGCATGGGATTAAATGTTTAACAAAACATTGCCTTCTCTATAGTGAAAAAATGTTGAAAATTTAATTTGGTCAAAATAGAAATCCAATTGGACTAATTGTGAACCATATTAGAATTTATTTGGGTTTGTAGTTTGAGTTTTATTTTAGTATTTTATTTCCTCATTAAAAGAGAATCAAAAATAGCCTAAAACATTATTTTTTGTGTCTTTAATGGTATACGTTTTCATTTTCTTGGTTTTACCCACTTTTTTATATATTATATATATCATTCTTAATGTTTTGTTTATTTCTATTGTAGATGACATATGATAGTAAAAAATTCCATGATATTAAAAAGTTGAGGATTTTTTTCACTAATTAAGTTGGGATATTTTTAATAACAATTGATGTAACCTTATATTTTTTATTAATGAAAGAATAAAAAATCATGCTTTAAATATGGGTTTTTAGATGCAAAGACTAGGATGAAGTTTTCATAAACCGCTGGGAGAAATTCATTATGGTATGAAAAAATACTAATAAAAAAATAAATTTTTATAATATTTTTTGAATTTCCTAAAAATAATTAATTTATAATTATATATCATTCCCCATGAAGACATCATCATGGAATTTGATTATATAATATATAACATAATACATTATCTTGAAGAGGGTACCCGTTTATAATGGATCAAATGATTTCTCAAAATTATGATGAATAAACAGTAAATCCAATAGAGGGTTAGATTTGGTTTAGTTTAGACCTCAATCACACACCACCCACCATAAAAAAGAATACAGTGATGATAAAAAGATTGGTATTTTATTACGGATCCAAAAATTTAGTTTTTGAGAATATTATTAGAATATTATTATTATTTTTCTAAAATATGTTTTCCGTTTAATTTCCAAAAAATAATATAAGATTTTGATTTATTAATTAAGTCTCCCTTCAGTAATAATCAATTAATATCATATTTATCCCTAGGGAAGGATTTTTATTCTTGATACTACCTTAAGAAATAAAGAACACATGGGTCATGTAAGAGGTTATGATGTGGTTATAGTTATAAAAAATGTTTTTGGTCATCCTAGAAAGAAATCAATGGAGACAGAGTTGATAATGAAAATATATTCCACCAAATTTGAGTTTTGATACTTGAATATTTCGATTGTTTATTGGATTAAATCGAATTTATGGTGTATGTTTTAAAAAATGGTGAAACATATGAATTCACTCTATCCTACCCATTCTGGTCGTCCCGTTATATGGAACCCACACCTTTTAATCTAGACATGATAATGAGGGTCCTTATAAACATATTATAATATATGGTATTATACAAAATATGTGGTATTAGTTATATCATCAACATATTGTTACAAATCATGTAATATTATTTTTTAATGGTATTATCAATCTAACTTCTATATTATCATGTCCTATAGAGGAGGTGGTTGTGGTTGTATATATTATGGGCCAATTTTACTTTTTATGGATACTATTTCAGATCATTTGACATGTGAGGTATATATTTGTGGAAATTTCAATTTTATTATCCTTTAATTTTAATATTTTATTTTTAATAATATTAATATAATATTGAGGTATAAAAAATATAAGGATTCATTATAATGGAATGAAGAGTTTTGATAACCTGGTCATAATGATACTTCATATAGTTATCTTGTTTTATCAAATATTATAATATATTATGTTATTTTGGTGAGTATTTTGGTGTTTCTTACGGATACAAAGATATATGGTAGAGACTATGAGTTAATAATATTCAATTTGACATCATGAATGTTTTTATTAGTAATGATCTCCCCATAATCATTGTGAAGGTGTTTTCTGGGTTTGTAAATTATAGTTTTTAGTTTTGTTTCACAAAGTAAATGTATCTTACATTTTTTGAATTTATTTATTCATATAATTCAATATATATATATATATATCCTATTTTTACAACATGGGAAAATTATTATTATGGATTTAAAGATCCAAATTTTATTTCATGTTTAGTGCATTATACAAGTAATAATATTTGAGTGAAATGTGTATCTAAAAGAGTGGAAATCATAAAGATTATTTTTCTCTTCCATATATTACATTAATGTTAAACATGATTATATATTTATGTACTACTGTTAATTATAATTCAAATCATTTTGAATTATTTATGTTTTAGTGGATATTGGTTATTAGGCATGTTTTATCAACATGTAAGCATAATGTATTGGTTATACTTTTTGATGGTTGATTTTTTTTATAATTTTATAGAGTTATAAAATTGACATGTTTTATATTATTTTATCTTTGTATTAATATAATTTTTTTCCTATTGTATGTTTTTATTAACTAATATATGGGAACAAACCAAGTCATGGAAGACATTTAACAAAAAACACCTATCAATATATATCTCTAATGAAATTAATAATGTGTAGTTGAAGATAGATATATTATATATTATTATTTACATTTTTTAACATACACATGTTTTTTATTCATTTTTAAATTTTTTATTTTATAAATTAAGATTCATCATCAAAATGGACATTTTTAATGTCGATATTATATTTTTTTTATTCATTAATAACACTATCATAACATGAATGTGAAAAAAGTATTGGGTTAGTTGCACTATATATCTTATGATTTTATCAAATATTTTCTATTTTAAATTTTATAAATAATTTTTATTGGATTTATATACTGTGATATATTGTTTGACTGAAGAATGAAACCACCTTTAGTTTGTATATACAATCTATTTTGGCAGGTGTTATTTATTTTTTGATATATATGTAAAATAATTATTTTAATGTATTATATTGAAATAATATTTTATAAATTATTTCATTGTGTTTTTCCTCGCTACTTCTAATTATTTTGGATTCATGTTGTATGATTCTTTTTTCCTAGTTTCTATCAACATATATATGAAATTATATTTCAATAAAATTTAAAATATATTAATTTTCTTGAGTTGGTTATCTTTGAAACCTCTGATGATAGGGTTTTTCAACCATAGTTATTTTGAAAATGATATTGAATGCATTTTAGACATTAGCTCATTCCTATAAAAAATGGTTAAAACTCATAATAGAATAATTTGTTTTACCTTTAGACACTATTTATTTTGAATAACCAATTTCAAAAAAAAACACGTGACATTTTTTTATATAACTGATGTGATAATTTCATTTCAACGTCAGTTTTCTATATAAAAGACATAAAATGTTCCCATAAATGTAATAAAAATATACCTATATGTCTATTATAAATAATCTAATGGTGACATAAAATTTATATGTCATTTAAAAAAATGGAATCGTTACTTTCAACATCAGCTGAAACAACAGTTCCATTTAACCGATGTTGAAAATAAAAAATAGATGACGTTAAAATGCCTTTTTCCAATCATGAATATATATATTGTTCTAATAAATGTCCATTAATAAAAAATAAAATAAAATATTACAATATATATCACCTCACATCATAATATATGTCAATGAAAAGAATTATTAATGGATAGTAATTAATGAAATATTAATATTGTGATATTATGAAGTCATATTTAGTGTAACTTTTTTAAAAAAAATTATCTTGAATCTTCTGAAAAAATTTATGAGAAATGATATTATCACTACAGAGAATGATATAGATTAGAAATATAATAATAGGAAACCCAAATTAGAAAAAATATACAAAATATTACTTTATGATAAATCAAAAATAAAAACACCCAAGGAATGAAGTTTGTGACTTAAAAATTTTTCCTTAACACACAATACTCAAACAAACATTTCACTATATACAACATTATCATTCATGTCCCACTATTCCCTATAAATATTATCATACCATTAGAGTTTCAAAAAGTATATATTCATGATCCTTTTCCCCATTTGTTCCTATATATAATTTAATTGAATTTAAAATTTTATAGACATATATGTTACACATTTTGAGCCCAAGTATTATTTCCCAAGCCTATGCACATATGAAAGCATGTATAACACAAATAATATAATAAAATGTTTTGGTAACCTACCTTTTATGATATTGTATCAATTTAAATTAATATTTTTAATTTATTATTTTAGCAATCACTAATTTCATTAATATTGTAAAAGATAAAAAACCATTCAATATATTATAAATTACGAAATTATTATATTATTGATGAAAATTGCACCTAGTAGTATAATAATATTGAATCTATAATCCGTGAGGAGAAGAAAACCCAAAATTGAATCCTTGACATACTAACCCAATTTCAAAAACCCTAAAAATCATCCTTTTTCAAAAAATAATGAAACTAAATATTAGAATCATTATGAAATATACTTTAAATTAAATGATGGAAAATTACACGAATTCACCTCTATTAATACTCCTATATTATCCACAAATAAAATACCCATTGATGATAGTTATTTAAAAAATATTCATTGAAAAAAATTATTGAACCATTCCCAAATAAGCTAAAATTATGGATGCATAATAATGATGGGGAACTAATATAAACAGATTATATCTAATTAAATAAATAATATTAAAAGCATGTGAATCATTACTAAATCAAAGGAGATAAAAGAACAACCATTGGGGTATTGGGATGTGGAGAGGCTCATAAATATGGCCACATCTATGATCCCTTTCAACATAAAATGAAAGGTAATATGTCTATAAAATTTTAGTTTAAATTATCATAGAAGCAATTCCCTTGAGAAGTATAGGGTAATTGATGGGAATACATCAGTTACGTGGTACAAAATCCACTGTTGCAATACCACTGGTTTTTTAAGATAAAAATAATGGCACCATAAGAGTACTAGAGGACTAACATAATCCAACCATAATTTTACTTCATTCATTAAATCTGAAAAATTCTATTATTATACATTTTTTAACTATTCAATGAAATCTGAACAACTACTTTTAAAAAATTAAATATAAAAATTATGCCACCTCCCTGTCCAAATCCAGTAATTTATCCTTGCCGGGAGTTCACAAAACTGAATTCAATATTCTGTTTAATTCCACTAAAACAAGAAAAAATAAGGATTTTACAATTATGTAACATTTATGAAGGTGTCTCAGAGAATGTACAAAGACATTCGGGTTTCTTAAACTTAATTATTGTAAATTTTACATGATCCTGATATCTAAACCACCACTTAAAACTAAATATATAATAAATTATTAATTTAGTTTGTTAAAACATGGACTCACATAAGATTCATATTAGTGAAAATAAATCAAAATCCATAATAAGATATATGTATTCTCAAACTAAATTGTCACACATTCTGTAATTGCAATCCATTTATTAAGACAATGCTTAAAAATTCTATTTAAATTTTATCTTTATACTCCATCTATCAATTATACAACACATAACACCATCAATATAACCAATTCCCTTGTATAATTCCAGATAATCACCCAATTAAAATCCCTAACACTATAGTGGATAATTTTATAGCAATTCTATCAAAATTCAATAGAAATTTTCATAACACTTTTCAATTAACATAAAAAATTTATTTTGAATACCATGAACCATTGACTCATTGATGATTTATTGTCCATAATATTGAAAACAATTACACATATAATTATAATTTAAATATATCCAATGATATCCACTTATATGATACAAAATTCACAATTTATTTGGTCTATCTAAAAATTATTGAGTCCCTCTCCATGAACCTATTTACATTATCATATTCATTATTGAAATGAAATTAAGAACAAGAAACACCCAGTCACATTAAATTATTTAACTACTACTCCCTTATAACTATCATATCCAAAACATTATATGCCTATAAACATCTCAACTATGATGTGTCACTAGATAATAGTCCATTAATCCTATATAAAGATCCTCTGAAGTCACATTTTTTAAAATATTTTCAAGAATTATAAACCTTATAGGGTTATAATATCCAATTATTCTCACCCCAAACATCAATGACTAGACCCATTAATAGTTACGGGATATAAAAATTCATGGGATGTCAAATTTTCATTAAATCACATTTTTCCTCCTCTATATAATCCAAAAATATATATAAACAAAATAATTTTACTTTTTATATGGATATTCAAATAGTCATGTCACCTCCCAAATGAATCATGTCCATAATCCAAGTTCTTACTTTTGGTTATCAATCAATAATTATCAATGCATGAATCAAAAAAAATAAAAAATATGATGTTATTACCCACTTACCCTTGAAATGATTGTTCAAAATATCATCAATTATTATATAATCACAGAACACTATTTTCCTTACTCGAGAAGGCATCTAACCAGATTAATTATTAATTTGAGTTTCTATTAATTAATTTATATCTTTGAAATAAAACAAATGAGGGAATTAAATGATATACTTCTATAATAAATATCATTTACATAGTACTATACATGATAAGAAGAATTTAATGGTTCTTAGGCATATAGAGAGAAGAATAATTGGTTTCTATTGAAAACACTAATATTAAATTATTGAAAATATCTAGATAATAGTGGAGTAATGATAAGATGAGGCTAATGATGTGGAAGAGGATGATAAGAATGAACTCCCATACGATACTCCAATTCTAGAGGCCAAGACCAATGTCTCCTAATCAGCTATAGTGGAATGAATGAATATATATATGAATATATATCCTAAACTTGGTATAATACATATATTAATTAACACAACTTAAAACAAATGAATTTAACCTAATACTAAAAGACTGTTTAATTATTATATAAATTTGAACACTTCCCCAAGTAGACACTAACCTAGCCCACAAAAATATCACCTACCCCCATGAAATATGTCATGTCCACCAAGAAATTCCACCTTATCCTCAAGAAGAAAATATAGAAACATTTTATTTTAAATATCATCAATCATATATCGGATAAACATGATCACAAGTTTCTCCACACCATCATTCAATATGGTAGATCGTGATTCCTAGAATATAAAAATCATATTTTCACTATCTATAACATTTTGATCCTCTTAGGGTACTATTTAAATTCTATTTATAGTGAAAGCAAGGATTTTTATTTTCAAGAGTCATCCAATTTATTAAAACCTATTGATAACCCACAATTGTGACATATCTCACTGTAATTTTATAGTTCCTTCTTAAATACTCAAAAGTTCTTTATTGTGGAAATATATTTTTTATAGATGGCATAAATAAATTGAATTAATAATTTTCAAAAATGAATTTCCATTGGTAGGTATTAATAATATTAGGAACACTAAATATAAACAAATACTTGAATCTTTTCCAGATTAATGATAGGATGTATTTATTCATTTTCTTAAAAATGCGCTGAATGTCAAACCAGACATCTAGTTTTTTACTTACAATGAAAATATACACCATTCCAAAAATGACTATTATATATTTTTTACTCATACTTGAAGCATTCTAGATACTGTATACACCTCAATGAATTTATATTTTTTCACTTTTATAAAGATGGAAACATTATTACTTTTAGTTTCTTCATGTCCACCAATAATGGAAATTGTATACTTGACATCTATAGAATCAAAAACATCTTTAATATAGTGATATGTATTTTAATATTAGGGTTCATGATCCTATATATCTTTTTTAAACATTATATCATCTGAAGATGATAATATAAGTAGCTTGTATATTCTCATTATAAGAGGTTAAATAAATCAATTACCTTTTCACCTTCCTTGAACTCTACATTTAAAATAATTAGTTTACCACTCATCTTGAATGTTTCCATGGACTCTAAAATAATTATCATATTATTCGCCCTCATTATTTCAAATAAAAATGATAATATTTAATGTGGACCTGAAATTAGCTCTCTAAAATGAATCATAATAGAATCAAAATATCCCTCCATGGAATTCATTTCCCCTCTAGGCAAAAAAACATAAAAAATTATTCCAAATTTTTAAACACTTATATTAATTATCAATTGCATACATCTTTTTTGGATATTCCAATCAAGATAAAAATAAATATTATATCTGGTAAAAAGAAAAAATATATCTTCTCTAGGAAAAATTGGTTTCTCCAAGCTCGTTCAGATTATAGCGGCCTTGGCTTATCATACAAGGATATTTCATAATTTTATATGAATATTCACAACATTACAAAAATAAATATTTGAGGACTATAATAGTTTATTGTCTCTGGATCCTTTGAATCAAAATCTTTCATCTTGGTGAATGATATTCAAAATATCTCTTGAAGATATTCCCTTTATTACTCCTACATAAATACATTATTTATAACATAGGGAAATTAATAATAAGAAAGTGTTGAGAATATATACATTGTAAGTGTAGATAAGGGAGATATTTATGAATAACATGATATTAATGGTATGAGTACATTTCTGTATTCATATAATATCATACACTATATATCGATAATCATAAACATAAATCACGGAATAAATACTCACAGTTCATAAGCCATGAGTTGTAAGTAAATAAAATAACTTCAGTCATGAGGGCCTAAAATTGGAACAATGTCATATGATATAGACTTGGGAAACACACATCAATATATAACATTGTGAACATTTGAAAATAAATACTATTTCAACCATTAGTTTTAAGAAATAAAATCTGGATGTCATATAAACACATGGTCATGCACTAAGGTCCACTCATAACTTTATGAACATCTAACCTGGTTTACACATAACATTGTGAAAATGTTATCTAGATAATTCATAGTATTTTTTGATTTGTAATCATTCTCAAAAAAAATTGTGATCTTGTAATCATGTTCACTTATATACTCACGGTCATGAAACAAGGTCCACACATAACATTTTGAGCATGTTATCAGGTTCACAAATAACATTTTGAACATGTAATCAAGTTCTCGCATAAAAATATTGTAGAGAACCGAAACTTGACGTACATGGAAATTACATTTCTTTTGTGGAATACTTAATACATAAGAAAAACAGACACAGAAGGACCGTAATAGTTTAGTGTCTTTGGAGACTTGGAACATAATCTTCTAATCATGGTGAAAGATCTTCAACATCTCCCATAAAGATCATCCCCTTTTTTTCTTACCTAAAACCTTTCTTTATATCCTGGGGAAAAAATAAAACATAAAAAGGGTGAGCTCAAATGCTTAGTAAGGGTAAGCATGGAAAAAATAAAACATACCATATACATTTGAACTAAAAACATGTACATAATGTTTAAACATCAAAAGCTTGAGCAATGACATAAAACATGGAAATACTTAAAGCATAGATCATAATGGAACATAAATCATGATAAAATAGCATGGGAATGAAACATGTAATTGTGGTAACCATTCAGCACTTGTTATGATTTCCATAGTATCCAAGGCATTGATTCCAAGACCATCTTAGTGGACAAAGTCCCTTTCTGAATCGAGTTCACACCTCGTTCCAGTCCTGTATTACTGAACCGGATTAACTTGCTGTTATAGCCATATCTATCTCATGAGATATAAATCTTTACCCAATACATTGGAGGGAGATATAGGTCCCACCCATCTCTTAATGAAATCATTCTTCCGTGTGCCACAAAATCATAAATCATTCATCATAGCATAACCCATTTAATAAAATGGGATTCTTAAACATCATGCCATCATAACATAATCCATAAACCTTTGATATCATTTCATCATAATAAAATTGAAACCATTTAAATCATAAAGACATTTTACTTGAAACATACACATATGATATAATGTCATCTTATATGGAAGATATTTTTGACAAAACACTTGAAATGAATTATTGAGTAAAATATCATTTCTTCTTTAAAATCATTATCTTTTCACAAAATTCCATGCAATTTTAAAAGATAAGGGTTTTGTTGAGAATAATCATGCAATCTTGTAGAAGAAGCTCCTTGAAAATGAGGCATTATGAAATCGTAAAAAATCCTTTCATGCCATATAAGTTATAAATGACATTTTCCTCATACTTTTGTCAGAAAATTCAAAAAGTACATTATATGGTAACAAAAGGAAATATTCCATTCATACAATGTGGTAAAAAGTCAATAAAGGGTAAAAATTTCTTTAAACATTCAAGGAAGAATGGTAAACATTTTAAGAAAACATTTGTAGAAAACATGGTCATGTATGATAAACGTAACCCCAATAAATACTTACGTATAAGAAATCTCATAAAAAATTGAGATTGAAAATTTATCCCTTACCTTAGGCCTGATATGCTTCGTACAAATCCAAATTCTTTGAAGCGCCTCTTTGAGACCTCCTATTAGGGCACTAAAATTGGTCTTTCAAGAAGACCAGAACATCTAGGATGTTCCTAGGGAAGTGGGAAAGTGAAATGGGCAGGGGTTGTCTGAGCTTGAAGGCTCAAATTGGTGTGAGGAAGAGATGGAGGAGGTTCCCTTTTATAAGGGAGGAGAGGGGCACCTTTGGAAAAACAAAAAATATTATTTTATTATAAAGCCGTATTTGGTTTTAAATTGCTCTAAATTGATTTATTTCGAAGCTAAGGTGGGGAAGGGTCTAAATCCTCTCATCCAATAGAATTTGGACAAGTTTAGTTTACTATTTTAACCTTATCATTTAGATTTAACTTTATGATAGATAATTTTACTTTTACTGTGTCTTTTTGTGTTCTTACACGATAAGGTTAATAAACATTCTATAAAAAGCCAAACGAACCCCAAGTTGTTTATTATTAATATATATAACCTTATCTATGTCATTTGGACGATCCTAAGATTTTTATGTATAAAATAACAATTAATAATATAATATTTGTTTTAAAAACTATTTTATATCAATTTTGACACTATTTAGTAATTGATTTTTTTGAGAATTATAACAGAATGATTAGTTAGAAAAAAGTTAATTAAATAAATAATAACATGTCATATTAATCTATAAAATTAGTGTAATTCAGAAAAAGTCTCAAATTACATTTATTTGGGTATTTATAACATCAATTATTTCAATATTTCATTAATAAGATAATTACTACATCATCATTGTGTCATAAATAAATAAAAATTTTTAATGTCTAAAAATTACAAATAAAATATGATTATATATGAAATCTTCATAAATATATAATGAATATTTATAGTCTAATTTATCTTATGTATAACCCTGTATTAAAAATTATTTACTTATTAAACTTTGATTTTTACTAATTTAACCCTTATTTAAATAAATTAATAATAAATGTACTAATCTAATTTAAGTGGGCCTAAATGGTCATATGTTATTCATAAGATTGTTTTTGGTCGAATTAAACTTATCTAATAGAATTATTACATGTGTTAGGGTAATAATAATATCATTTTTACCCTTAATTACCCTATTTACTTTTAACCGTGGTAAAAAAAAGTAAAAAACTACTATTCAGCAAAAAATATTTTCATCATATTGAACCACATTTTACTTACTGACATCAACAATGTCTCTCAGATTTTTGAAATTCCACTCACAGAAGCGTTAAAATTATGATTTCTGAAAAATTCCTTTTATTTAACTACCACTTAGTGGTTTCACTATTCATCAAAAAATGAATGTTTTAAGAAAAATACCAAAAAGTAGGCCAAAATATATTTGATATTATGAACTCAAAAATGATGTCTATTTTACCAAATTAAAAACATATTAGTTGCATTAATTAATTTAAAAATTAATTCCCATCGTCAAAACAAATGGTGTGTTCTTAATGGATGATAACTATCAAAAGATTTCCACTTGTTTATGTCTGGATTAAATGTAAAATTACATCCAATGACCAAATTTGTATTAAATTGGAATAATATATTCTAAATATAATTTAAAACCACTCAAATTAATAATTTATCACTTAATTTTTAAAAATGTTGTTTTTAATCAAAATTTAGTAATTTTAACTATTCATCGGAAAATGAAAGTTATCCGAAAAGTACCAAAATTTCACCCTATACTAATTTCGATATTCTGAATCCAAAAATGAATTCCATTTTGAAAAATAAAATTTAAAAAATTTCAAAAAGTGGTTATTACTATTCATAACGGCTAGTTTTAATAATATTTTAATAGCATATCGTTGTTTAGTGAAACCCGGTATTGCGTACTACACACGCTATCGAGGAAAGTCACGATTGCGTGTAATGCATGGAAAGTCAAGGATGTATGTTGTGCAAGATCATTTTGGTGTAGCATACAACACAAGACATTAATGAAATTAAAAAGAATATTTTTCATAAAATCACGGGGTGTTACATTCTACCCCCCTTAAAATGAATTTCTCCCTCAAAATTCGTCAGGTTTATAAATCGTTTACTATTTATAGAAACCCACATCGTAAAAATAAATTATAAAACTTAATTTTAAAAACTAAAGTATGAAATGTAACAATTACCCAAAGTAACTCATCAATGGGTTTTCATATAAGAGAAAATAGGTTAAAATATGGATTTGGAAGAAAAATCTAAGCATTAAGTTATGATGGAGAGTGGTAGAGACCATGTCTATGAAATAGCCATCAATCACAATGCCATAGATTTGTGATAATATAAGGTACCATCAGATTCATCAGATATAAGGGAACTATGAAATCATTTTTTGTTCTAAAGATCATTTCCTAAAAGATGATGAAATTGGAATTAGAAGAAATACTTTTTCGATTTTGGTATAGTCTCGCCGTTGGTCATTCTATGGACAATTTCCACTTAATATCTTAAAGAAATGAAGTTGAATTTGTCATTCGTAATGTGTTAGTAGATCATGTGATAGAACGATGGGTCATTCCATCTGTCTCAAACAAAAGTTTAGAAAAGTTATCAAAAAAATACACAAGTACATCTATAGTTAGATTAATCATATATGGTTCCTTAAATGGACTTATACATCGTATATCACACTTCTTAATATAATAAAACTAGTTTCTACTAAAGAGGGACTTCCTATAGGCCAGTGGTAGGCGATAAAGGCTAGTCGCACTTCGATTTTGGGTTCGATTCCCACAACATTGTCTGACGCGATGGGTTGTCGCCCATCCTACAGGCTGTCCTTTTTCTAAAACTACATTACTATAACATCCCGAAAATTATATCAAAAAAACTTCTATCCTTAAACAATACTAACTTATGTCCAACATAATCCATTCCAATCTTTAGGATTATCCAATATAATGTTGTCTAATCTCATATTATAGTGAAAACGATTACCAAAGAGTTCATACAACTAGCATGTTTATACAACTTTTGATCCCCAAATATCATGAGATATGTCTGGTTAGTCACATTCCAAACATTCGAAGGCCTTAATCATGTATTATATTAAAAAAATGAATACCCATTAAACCTTATTAAAAACATAAATTCTATTAAAAGTTAACTCTTTCCACATACCAAAATCCTCAAAATTCTATATACTCAAACCATGATATCACTTAGTCCTTATATCAATCATGAGCTCATGAATATTGTCAAACATTTCATTTTCTCGTTTTCCCATCATTATTCTCATATCATCCTTTTTTCCAAAAATATCTCAATCACTTTCCATGGTTACCAGTACCATAAAATTATTGAAAACCACAATATACCAATACATAAATATTCCAATATTCCATGATACTATATACAACATTATTTTGGAATCCCATTACATAAACACTTAATCATTCCACCACATCATTTTCATATTCAACATTGCCAATATTGATCACATGTGACTTCCCTATGTCCTTTTCCTTAATTGGTTTCTCATGTTGATCATCACTAACAATTGGATTAGGGCATTTATTATCATAATGCCCCATTTCCTTGCACTTGAAGCATTAAAGTGTTGGTGGTTCATTCGCTGCAGTCTTTTCTTTATTCACATCATTAGAAACCCTTTTTCCATTACTTCAACACTCAGTTGCTAAATGGCCTTCTTTTCCATACTTAAAACATTTTCTAGTCCCTTTAAGACAATCTCCACCATGATTCTTTCCACATTTTGATCATAAAGAAACATTCATCTTCTTTTCACCATTATTCTGAGATTTCTCCTTGAACTCCATCATTCATTTCTTGTCAAAACTATGAGATGGATAAGTAACACCAACTTCCATTTCATCCTTGATAGCACAACACACAATTTCTTCATAGCTACTGAAGTCACTTATAACTAATTCCCTTTGATGATTTGGTTTTAAGCCACTGAAGAATTGATCAACTTTACATTCAGCTTGGATGATAAATCCAAATGCATACCTTGAAAGCCATGTAAAATTCGCTTCGTATATACCTATGGATTCATCATCCTTTTTCTTTAGTTCAAGAAACTCCTTCTCCATCTTTGTTCGAATAATATGAAGGAAGTAATTATTGAAAAATAATTTCTTGAACTCGTCCCATTCCATGGACTCAATTTAATCTCTTTGCCTCGTATTCTTGATAAGATTCCACCATTGATCAGCATCACCTTCCAAATGATATACTGCTAAGATGTCTTTATCATGTTCAAGACATTGAAGAACTGAAAATATCTTTTCAGTGGTACTGATCCATTGTTCAGCAACATGTGGATCAGAAGACCCACTAATAGAAGGTGGATGTTGCCTCATGAAGGACTCAATAGAATATTGTTCCCTTATCTGCACATTTCGAAGTCCAGAATGATTCATGGCTTGTGTAAGTATAGCAATAAGATTTTGCACTCCATCTCCCATACCATTTGTTTGGTCATGAGGAAAATCATTTCATTGTCCATTAAATTGATCAACACGGTTCCTTCGGGTTCCAGCCATCATCTAAATCCCAAAAAAATAGTGTGAGAGGAAAAAATCATGCTAGGGAAAACAACATAATAAATGGGGAGTACCTTTAATATCTAACATCGTAGGTTTAATTCTAACATCGATATTGTAATTCTAAGACTATAACCTATACTTATACTTAACCTTAGGGACATCCCTAGACATACCATAGAAATATCTCCAGTGATCTCTCTAAAGTTCTTGCATCCTTGTTTCCAAAGGTTGAATATTCCTTTCCTCTGATACCAACTGTAGAGACCTGAAGCTTGACGTACATGGACAATACATTACTTTTGGAGAATACATAATACATAATAAAAACAGACACATAAGGACCGTAATAGTTTAGTTTCTTTGGAAACAGGGAATGTAATCTTATAATCGTGGAGAAAGATCTTCAACATCTCCCATAAAGATCTTCCCCTTTTTTTTCTTACCTAAAACCTTTCTTTATATCCCGGGGAAAATAAAACATAAAAAGGGTGAGCTCAAATTCATAGTAAGGGTAGGAATGGATAAAATAAAACATACCATATACATTTGAACTAAAAACATGAACATAATGTTTAAACATCAAAAGCTTGAGCAATGACATAAAACATGGAAGTACGTAAAGCATAGATCATAATAGAACATAAATCATTACAAAATAGCATGGGAAAAACATGTAATTGTGGAAACCATTCAGCACTTGTTATGATTTCCACAGTATCCAAGGTATTGATGCCAAGACCATCTTAGTGGACAAAGTCCCTTTTTGAATCGAGTTCATTCCTCGTTCCAGTCTTGTATTACTGAACCGGTTTAACTTGCCATTCCAGCCATGTCTATCTCATGAGATATAAATCATTACCCAATGCATTTTAGGGAGATATATATCCCACCCAACTCATAATGAAATCATTCATTCGTGTGCCACAAAATCATAAATCATACATCAAAGCATAACCCATGCAATAAAATGGGATTCTTAAACATCATGTCATCGTAACATAATCCATAAACAATTGATATCATTTCATCATAAGAAAATTGAAACGATTTAAATCATAGATACATTTTACATGAAACATACACATATGAAATAATGTTATCTTAGATGTAAAATAGTTTTGACAACACACTTTAAATTAATTCTTGAAGAAAATACCCTTTCTTCTTTAAAATCATTTTCTATTCACAAAACTCCATGAAATTTTAAAAGATAAAGGTTTTGTGGAGAATAATCATGAAATCTTGTAGAGGAAGCTCCTTGAAAATGAGGCATTATTAAATCGTAAAAAATCTGTTCACACCGTATAAGTTAAAAATAACATTCTCCTCGTACTTTTGTTTGAAAAGTCAAAAAGTACCTTATATGTTAACCCAAGGAAAGATTTTATTCATACAATGTAGTAAAAAGTCAATAAAGGGTAAAAATGACTTTAAACATTCATGGAAGAATGGTAAAAATTTTATGAAATCATTTTCAGAAAACATGGTAATGGATGATAAATAGAACCCCAGTAAATACTTACGTATAATCAATCTCGGATAAAAATGAGATTGAAAATGTATCCCTTACCTTAGGCCTGATATGCATCGTATGAAATCCAAACCTCCTCTTCTTTGAATCACCTCTTTGAGACCTTCTCTTAGGGCACTAAAATTTTTCCTTTAATAATACCAGGACACCTAAGATGTTTCTAGGGAAGTGGGGAAGTGAAATGGGCAGTGGTTGGCCGAGCTTGAAGGCTCAAATTGGTGTGAGGAAGAGAGGGAGGAGTTTCCATTTTATAAGGGAGGAGAGGGGCCCCTTTGGAAAAACTAAAAATATTATTTTATTATAATGCCATATTTGGTTTTAAATAGATCCAAATTGATTTATGTCAAAGCTAGGGTAGGGATGGGTTGAAATCCTCTCATCCTATAGATTTTGGACAAGTTTAGTGTAACACCCCGAGATTTTATGAAAAAAATTATTTTAATTTCATTATTGTCTTCTATTATACATCACACCAAGTTTATCTTGTACTATACACAACACCGTATTAGCTTGCAGTATACACAACGCTATTTTTGGATCATGTTACACACAATCTCATGTTCGTTTTATAATAGTCATTCTACGCAACATTGAGTGTCTTATATATATATATATATATATATTCAATGTATAAATAAAATATGGTTGTATTCTGTTATACAAAACAACGAAGGATTCTTGCACAACACAGAACCCTGACTTGCCTTGCATTTCACGCAATCGCGACCTTCCTCGATAGCGTGTGTTGTACCCAATACTGTGTTTTACTAAACAACAATATATTATTATAATATTATTACGAACTAGCTGTTATGAATATTATTAACTAAATTTTGAATTTTATAACATTATTATTCATCTTATACATTTTCTATAACGTGTTAAAGAGAACAAAATAAATTTTTCGGCTAAATAAGTATTTTTTTAAAAATGCAGTTTTGCCGCCTTTTGATGGCGCACCCAATTTAAATATAGTTTTTACATGTTTATAAGTTCAATTTGAAAAAATAAAATTCTTCTTTGGAATCATGAAATAAAAATTTACTTTGGATAATTTTTTCGTATTATTCTGGTAACTTTCATATTTTGATGAATAGTAAAAACACGCTATATTTTAATTAAAAACATCTTTTTTCATCGCAATAATTTATATGGATAAATTATAATATTGAATGGTTTTAAAGTATAAATAGAATATATTTTTACCATTTAATATAATTTATGTCATTAGCATTGATTCTACCTTGAATTCGTAGGTTAAATCAATTCAATCTTTTGCAATGTTTTAAACAAAAACATGTTTTTTTGTCAAAGGGATTAATTTTAATTTAATTTCTGAAACTTTTTTGTATTGAATTTGGAACAATGGATTCCATATTTTGAATCTGTGGGTCCAAATTATGTTAATAAGCTACTTTTTATTTTTGGACATTATGAATAGTAACTACGTTATTTTTTATTTACTACGGTTAAAGGTAATTAGGGCAATTCAAAGTTAAAATAATAATATAATAATTCAAAATTACCTTGAAACATTTCCTAAAATTATTTTATGAGTGGTGGACGACCATGGTCATCCTTGGGATGATTTTGGGACCCCAATGAGCCACTTGGTAGTGAAAAGGACAATTTGGATTAATTAATTTATTTAAAGACAAAAATGACTTTAACAAAACTCTTTTAGTAATTAATTTTTATAAGGGAATATATAAGTTATATTTTCGACTATAAATATTCTTTGGAAATATAAAAATATTCTCTACATCATGGTATTTTTTTCATAATTTTTAGACATTAAATGAATTATATTATTTATGACACCATAATGATGTATTGTTTACCTCATTAATAAATGATTTAAATAAATAAGATTAAAATGATTAAAATATCATCCAAAACCTGTACAAATCTTATTGTATTATTTTATTTCGAATATGATTCATCTTAGCTTCGACATTAATGTGTTATGGACCTCTTGAAACCTAAGATAAGTTTATAATAAAATAATGTTTTCACACTTTCCTAAAGAGCCCCTCCACTCCCTTAGAAAAGGAGACCACTTCTATGAAATTCCTCACACCTCTCAGGCCTTTTGGCTCGTCCAAACTCTGCCCAACTAAGCACCCTACATCCCTATACTTCACTTTGAAGCCATACATTAGACAGAAGACTCTCCAAGAAGTCCTTTTGGTTCAAACCAAAGAAAGTTGCCAAAATTAAAGCTAACAATTTCTCTTATTTTGTTTTCTTTTATTCTACTTCTCCAACCCGTAAAATATTTTTAATCCTTTATTTTGTGACAACAACAGTATCCAGAAAATACTAGGATGTTATTATGAGAAGGATTAGAACTACACATACACACACCTGCGTCTAATGGATGAATAACATAATGTTTCTGTGATGGCAAACTAACGCCTCACGAAACGATGCTTGTTCGATTTTCCCCTACCGCCTCTCATGGTTTCCATTATGATGGCACTATATTTATATATAATATATATTATGTTTTTTATTTCTTAATTCTTTTTTACTTCCAAATTATATCAAGCCTTTATGGTTTACATAGTCGGTAAATACGATAATCTCATTTGAGAAAGTGCGGAGTACCGCCCCCTCAAAGAGATGTGATTCATTAATACCATATGTGGGATGTATAAAGGATGTGGTTAATGATATTATATATGATATTATACTAGAATTATAATATAACTATGTATAATTATGTTTTAATTCCATTAAAATAAGAAATATAAATGAATGTAGCGTTCATGCGTACGTACGGCTTACCGTCTCCATGAACGGTGCGTTTCATTTCTTACATCCATATGTTATGTACTATTATAAATGATTGTATATTCTGGATATATAATGAATTTATATGATATATAAATCATTATTTACATTTTTTTGGTAAGTAAATCATGATATAAGTAATAATAACCTCAAGAACAACAAGTCCAAAAACGTACGATAAATAAGATGATTGTACCAAAAACACTACTTTAACATTAATTTACATAATATTGGGTAATATAAAGTCATAAGTGAACCATATATGATATAATGGCAATAAATGTGATTTTTTAATTAGTAAATGACATTATTTGAATCATTATACAGGCGGTTCGGACTCTTATGAAGCAAATTGGACCTAAGGTAAGGGAAAATCTCGCAATCTCAGTTTTGATCCGAGATTGTTTATACTTCATAATTTACTCGGGAATATTTTACATCCACATCCATGTATCCTAAATATGTAATATTTATATCCTTAAACAATATTTTATATCCAATTTTACCCTTCGGTGAGTTTTTAGTAAAAGATATGAAAAAAATCTTTTGTCGTTTTTCGTACGAGTTACTTTTTGACTTTTCCGAAAAAAGTACAAGAAGAATGTTTTTTAACTTATACGGCATGAATAGATTTTTTAAAAATTATTTCCAAGAAGCATCCTTTAAAAGTTTTCAAGTTTATTTTTAATCAACTTCTTTTAGTTTAAAATTGTATGACATGTTAATAAAGGAAAATGTTTTTGGAGTAGAAAGGATATTTTCCTCAAGTATGGAGTTCAAGTGTTTTATCAAAATTATTTTCTAGATAAGATAATATAGGGTTATGTTTCTATCCCTATTATTACATTGATTTGATTATGTTGTGATGTAATTATTTTTATGAATTCCTTTATCTTATATGAATTTTTTTATGATGTCATGTTGTTTAAGAATCCCATTTTTATTACATGGGTTATGCAATGATGTATGGAACGGTAGGTTATACCGGTTCAGTGAAACAGGACTGAAATGAGTAGTGAACTCGGTTCAGAAATGGACTTTGTCCACTAGGATAGTCTTGCAAATGAGTGTTGACTAATAAGAAATGATTCTCTATTATTATGTGTGTATGACACAAAGTTTCATGTTTTAGGTTATGATTATTGGGATAACATTTCACTACTACGATTTATCCCATTTATGAAATTAGGATCTCTTTTGCAGGTTAAAATTTCCAAAAGATAAGTTCTTATGAATATGACATGATTGATATTTCTTTTGTTTACCCTTACTGAGCATTTGATCTCACCCTTTTATGTTTTCTTTTCCCCAGGATATAATGATAAGATTTAGGTTTAAAAAAGAATATCTTTATGGGAGATGTTGAAGATCTTTCACCACGATTAGAAGAATATATTCCGAGTTTCCAAAGACACTAAACTATTACGGTCCTTGTGTGTTTGGTTTTATTATGTACTAAGTATTCCATAAAAGTAATGTAATGTCTATGTAGGTTAAGCTTCGGGTCTCTACAGCTGGTATCAGATGGATGGTTTATTCAACCTTTGGAAACTAGGATGTGAGAACTTTAGTGAAATCGCTAGACATACTTCTAAGGTATGTCTAGGGATGTCCCTATGGTTAAGTATAAGTATAGGTTATAATAATAGAATTACGGTAACCTAAGATGTTGGATATTTATGGTACTCCCCCTTTATTAGGTTGTTTTCCCTAGAATGATTTTTGCCTCTCACACAATTCTTTTTGGGTTTTAGATGATGGCGGGAACCAGAATGAACCGTGTTGATCAATGTAATGGATAGTGCAATGATTGTCCTCCTGAGCAAACAAATGTTATGGGAGATGGAGTGAAAAATCTTATTGTTATACTTACCCAAGATATGATTAATTTTGGACTTCCAAATGAGCAGAGAAGAGAACAATATTCTATTGAGTCCTTCATGAGGCAACATCCACCTTCTTTCAGTGGGTCTTCTGATCCACTTGTTTCTAAACAATGGATCAGTACAACTGAAATGATATTTTCAGTTCTTCAATGTTCTGAACATGATAAAGTCATCTTAGCAGTGTATCGTTTGGAAGGTGATGCTGATCAATGGTGGAATCTTATCAAGAATATGAGGCCAAGAGATGAAATTGAGTCTATGGAATGGGACGAGTTCAAGAACTTATTTTTCAATAAGTACTTCCCTCGTATTCTTCGAACAAAGATGGAGAAGGAGTTTCTTGAACTAAAGAAAAAGGATGATGAATCTTTTGGTATATACGAAGCGAATTTTACAAGACCTGCAAGGTATGCATCTGGATTTATCATCCAACCTGAATGTAAAGTTGATCGATTATTCAGTGGCTTAAAACCAAATCTTCGAAGGGAATTAGCTATAAGAGACATCAGTAGCTATGAAGAAATTGTGCGTTGTGCTATCAAGGTAGAAATAGAAGTTGGTGTTACTTATCCATCTCATAGTTTTGACAAGAAACGAAAGATAGAGTGCAAGGAGAAATCTCATAATAATGGTGAAAAGAAGATGAATGTTTCCTTATTCTCAAATTGTGGAAAGAAGCATGGTGGATATTGTCTTAAAGGGACATGTAAATGTTTCATGTGTGGAAAGGAAGGTCATCGGGCATTTGAATGCCACAATGATGGGAAGAAGATGTCTAATGATGCAAAAAAAAGGAAGGGATACACAGAATGAACCTACTACACTTCAATGATTCAAGTGCAAGGAAATGGGGCATTATGCTAATAAATGCCCTAGTCCAAGGGTTAGTGATGATCAACATGAGAATCCACTTAAGGAAAAGGACAAACGGAAGTCACATGTGATCACCATTGGTGATGTTGAATATGGCAATGATGTGGTGGAATGATTAAGTGTTTATGTAATGGGATTCCAAAATAATGTTGTATATAGTATCGTGGAATATTGGAATATTTATGTATTGGTCTTTTGTGGTTTTCAATAATTTTATGGTACCAGTAACCATGGAAAGTGATTGACATATTTTTTTTAAAAAGGCTGATATGTACATAATGAAGGGATAAGGAAAAAAATTAAATGTTTGACTGTATTCATGAGCTCATGATTGATATAAGGACTAAGTGATATCATGGTTTGAGTATATAGAATTTTTCGGATTTTGGTATGTGGAATGTGTTAACTTTTAACTGCATTCATATTTTCACTAAGGTTCAATGGGTATTAATTTTTCAAGAGAATACACGATTAATGTATTCACGTGATTGGAATGTGACCAACAAGATATATGGGGGATAAATGATGATATTCGCATGCCTGGTTGATGACATTTCAAGTAATCATTTTCTTTATACTATGAGCTTGGACCGGAGTATTTTATATAAGCCTAAAGATTGTAATGGATTATGTTGGACATAAGTTAGTATTGTTTAAGGATAAAACTTTTTTTTCAAGATAATTGATGGGATGTTATAGTAATTTAGTTTTAGAAAAAGGACAACCTGCAGGACGGGCGACATCCCATCACGTCGGACAAGGCTGTGGGAATTGAACCCACAACTGAAGTGTGGCAGGCCTTTATCACCTACCACTGGCCTACAGGAAGTCCCTGGTTAGTGTAAAGTAGTTTTATTTTATTAATCGGTATGATAAATAAAGTATAAGTCCATTTTTGGAACCATATACGATTATTCTCACCATTAGATGGACTTATAACTTTTTCTAACCTTTTGTTTGAAATAGATGGAATGGCCCATCATTATATCACATGATCTTCTAATGATTGATGAATAACAAATTCAACTTCATTTATTTAAGATATTAAGTGGAAATTGTTCAATTCAAGAACAATAGTGATATTGTACCAAAATCATGTATGTATTTCTTTTAATTCATCAACTTTAGGGAAATGATCTTGAAAACCAAAAAATGTTGTCCTAGTTCTCTTATATCCGATGTACCAGATGGTACCCAAGATTATCACAAATTTACAGCTTTGTGATTGTTGGCTTTTTCATAGCCATGTTCTCTACCACTCTCCATCAGAACATGATGGTTAGATTTTTCTTCCATATCCATATTTTCACCTATGTTCTCCTACGTGGAAACCCAGTGATGAGTTAATTTGGGTAACCGTTACTTTTCATACTTTAGTTTTTAAAGCCATGTTTTGGTATTCCTTTTTACGATGTGGGTTTCTATTAAAGAAATTTTCAAGCAGTAAACCATTTTTAACCCCGACGAATTTCGAGGGAGAAATTCATTTTAAGGGGAGTAGAATGTAACACCCTAAGATTTTATGAAAAATATTCGTTTAATTTCATTGATGTCTTCTATTATACACCACACAAAGTTTATCTTGTACTATACGCAACACCATATTATCTTTCAGTATACGCAACACTATTCTTGGATTGTGTTACACACAATTTCAAGTTCATTTTATAATAGTCATTCTATGCAACATTGAGTGTGTTATATATATATATATTCAATGTATAAATAAAATATGGTTGGATTCTATTATATGAAACAACGAAGGATTCTTGCACAACACGCAACCCTGACTTGGCTTGCATTTCACGCAATCACGACCTTCCTTGATAGAGTGTGTTGTACGCAATACTGAGTTTTACTAAACAACGATATATTATTATTATATTTTTATGAACTAGCCGTTATGAATAGTATTAACTAAATTTTTAATTTTGTAACTATATTATTCATCTTATACATTTTCTAGAACGTGTTAAAGAGAACAAAATAAAATTTTCCGGTAAAATATGTATTTTTTAAAAAATGCAGTTTTTCCACCTTTTGATGGCACACCCTCTTTAAATATATTTTTTGACATGTTTATAAATTAAATTTGAAAAAATAAAATTCTTCTTTGGAATAATGAAAAAAAAATTTACCTTGGATAAAATTTTCATATTATTCTACTAACTTTCATATTTTGATGAATTGAAAAAACACACTATATTTTAATTAAAAACAACTTTTTTCATCACAATAATTTATATAGTTCAATTATAATATTGAATGGTTTTAAAGTATAAATAGAATATATTTTTAAAATTTAATATAATTTATGTCCTAAGCATTGATTCTACCTTGAATTCGTAGGTTAAATCAATTCAATCTTTTGCAATGTTTTAAACAAAAACCTGTTTTCTTTTGACAACAGGATTAATTTTAATTTAATTTCTGAAACTTTTTTGTATTGAATTTGGAAAAATGGATTCCATATTTGGTATCATTGGTTCCCAATTATGTTAATAAGCTACTTTTTATTTTTGGGCATTATAAATAGTAACTACGGTAATTTTTATTTACTGTGGTTAAAGGTAAATAGGGTAATTCAGGGTTAAAATAATATTATAATAATTCAAAATTACCTTGAAACTTTTCTTAACCTTATTGGATGAGTATTGGCCGAACAAGGGAATCCTTGGGCCGATTTTGGGACTCTAATGAGCCACTTGGTAGTAAAAATGACAATTTGGATTAATTAATTTAATGTAAAGACAAAATTGACTTTAACAAAACTCTTTTAGTAATTTATTTTTATAAGCGGATATATAAGTTATATTTTCTACTATAAATATTCTTTGGAATTATAAAACGATTCCCTACATCATGGTATTTTTTTCATAATTTTTATACATCAAATGAATTAAATTATTTATGACACCATAATGATGTTGTGTTTACCTCATTAATAAATGATTTAAATAAATAAGATTAAAATGATTAAACTATCATCCAAAACTTGTCCAATTCATATTGGATGACTTTATTTAGAATATGAGTCATCTTATCTTCTATATTAATTTGTTTTGGACCTCTTGAAACTAAATATAAGTATATAATAAAATAATGTTTTCACACTTTCCTAAAGAGCCCCTCCACTCCCTTATAAAAGGAGACCACTTCTATGCAATTACTCACACCTCTCAAGCCTTTTGGATCGTCCAAACTCTACACAACTAAGCTCCCTACATCCCTCTCTTTCCCCTTGAAGCCTTACATTAGGCAAAAGACTCTCCAAGAAGTCCTTTTGGTTCAATCCAAAGAAAGTTACCAAAATTAAAGGTAACAGTTTCTCTTAAGTTGTATTCTTTTATTCTACTTCTCCAACCCCTAAAATCTTTTTAATTATTTATATTGTGACAACACCAGTATCCTGAAAATACTAGTATGTTTTTATGATATGGATGAAGAACATAATGTTTCTGTGATGGCAAACTAACGCCTTACGAAACTATGATTGTTCGATTTTCCCCTACCGCCTCTCATAGTGGCCATTTTGATGGCACAATATTTATATATAATATATATTATGTTTATTATTTATTTATGCTTCTTTACATTCCAATTATATCAAGCCTTTACGGTTTCCATAGTCGGTAAATACGATAATCTCATTTGAGGAAGTGCGGACTACCACCCCCTCAAAGTGATGTGATTTGTTAATACCTTATGTGGGATGTATAAAGGATGTGGATAATGATATTATATATGATATTATACTGGAATTATAATATACCAATGTATAATTATGTTTTAATTCCATTAAAATAAGAAATAGAAATGAATGTAGCATTCATGCGTACGTACGGCTTACCGTCTCCATGAACGGTGTGTTTCATTTCTTACCTCCATATGTTATGTACTATTATAAATGATTGTATGTTCTGGATATATAATGAATGTATATGATATATAAGTCATGATTTAAATTTTAGAGGTATGTAAATCATGATATAAGTAATAATAACATCAATAACAACATGTCCAAACACGTACAATAAATAAGATTATTGTACCCAAAACACTACTTTAACATTAATTTACATAAGAATGGGTAATATAAAGTCATAAGTGAACCATATATGATAACATAACAATGAATATGATTCTGTAATAAGTCAGTGACATTATTTAAATCATTATATAGGAGTTTCAGACTCTTACGAAGCAAATTGGACCTAAGGTAAGGGAAAATCTCGCAATTTCAGTTTTGATCTGTGATTGTTTATACTTCAGAATTTACTAGGGAATATTTATAATCCACAACCATGTTTCCTCACTATGTAATATTTATATCCTTATACAATATTTTATATCCAATTTTATACTTCGGTGTGTTTTTAGTAAAAAGATATTAAAAAAATCTTTTGTCGTTTTTCGTATGAGGTGCTTTTTGATTTTTCCGACAAAAGTATGAGAAGAATGTTTTTATAACTGATACGACATGAATGAATTTTTAAAACATTATTTACAAGAAGCTTCCTTTAAAAGTTTTCACGTTTATTTTTAATCAACTTTTTTTAGTTTAAAATTTAATGACATGTTAAGAGAGGAAAATGTTTTTGGAGTAGAAAGGATATTTTCCTCAAGAATGGAGTTCAAGTGTTTTATCAAAATTAGTTTTCATATAAGATAATATAGGGTTCTGTTTCTATCCCTATTATTACATTGATTTGATTATGTTGTGATGGAATTATTTTTATGAATTCCTTTATCTTATATGAATTGTTTTATGATGTCATGTTGTTTAAGAATCCCATTTTTATTACATGGGTTATGCAATGATGTATGATTTATGATCATGTGGCACACATAAGAATGGTATCATTATGAGATGGGTGGGACCTATATCTCCCTACAATGAATTGGGTAAATATTTTATATCTCATTAGATAGACATGGATGGAACGGTAGGTTATACCGGTTCAGTGAAATAGGAATGAAACGAGTAGTGAACTCAGATCAGAAATGGTCTTTGTCCACTACGATAGTCTTGGAAATGAGTGTTGACTAATAAGAAATAATTCTCTATGAGTAGGTGTGTATGCCACAAAGTTTCATGTTTTAATTTATGATTATTGGGATTACATTTCACTACTATGATTTATCCCATGTTATGAAATTATGATCTCTTTTTCAGGTTAAGATTTTCAAAAGATATGTTCTTATGAATATGATGTGATTGATATTTCTTTTGTTAAAACATACTGAGCATTTGATCTCACCATTTTATGTTTTCTATTCCCCAGGATATAAATAAAGGATTTAGGATTAAAAAAAGAAGATCTTTATGGAAGATGTTTAAGATCTTTCACCACGATTAGAAGATTATAATCTGAGTTTCCAAAGACGCTAAACTATTACGGTCCTTGTGTGTGTGTTTTTGTTATGTACTATGTATTCCACAAAAGTAATGTAATTTCTATGTACGTTAAGCTTCGGGTCTCTACATTTATTTTACTTTTTTAACCTTATCATTTAGATTTAACTTTAAGTTAGATAATTTTACTTTTACCGTGTCTTTTTGTGTTCTTACACTATAAGCTTAATAAACATACAATAACACGCCAAAATTATCCCAAGTTGTTTATTATTAATATATATAACCTTATCTAAGTAATTTGGACGATCCTTGGATTTTTAATAATAAAATAACAATTAATAATATAATATTTGTTTTAAAAACTATTTTATGTCAATTTTAACCCTATTTAGTAATTGATTTTTATAAAAATTATAACTGAATGATTAGTTCTAAAAAAGTTAATTAAATCAATACTAACATGTCATATTAACCAATAAAATTAGTTTAATTCATAAAAAGTCTCAAATTACATTTATTTGGGTATTTATAACATCAATTATGTCAATATTTCATTAATAAGATAATTACAGCATCATCTTTGTGTCATAAATAAGTTAGATTATATAATGTCTAAAAATTAAAAATAAAATATCATTATGTAGGAAATATTTTTAGCTTCGTAATAAATATTTATAGTCTAATTTATCTTATGTATCACCCTATATTAATAATTACTTACTTATTAAACATTGATTTTAACTATTTAAACCCTTCTTTAAATAAATTAATAATAAATGTCCTAATCTAATCCATGTGGGCCTAAATGGTCATATTTTATTCCTAAGGTTGTTTTTGGTCGAATTACACTTATCCAATAGAATTATTACATGAGTTAGGGTCATAATAATATCATTGTTACCCTTAATTACCCTATATATTTTTAACCGTGGTAAAAAAAGTAAAAAGTTACTATTCACCAAAAATTATTTTTTTCTCATTGAACCACATTTTACTTATTGACATCATCCTTGTCTCTCAGATTTTTGAAATTCCACTCACAAAATCATTAAAATTATGATTTATGAAAAATTCATTTTTTTAACTACCACTTAGTGGTTTCACTATTCATCAAAAAATGAAAGTTTCCAGAAATATACCAACAATTAGGCCTAAGCTATATATGATATTATGAACTCAAAAATTATGTATATTTTAACAAATTAAAAACATATCAGTTGCATTAATAAATTTAAAAATTAATTTCTGTTTTCAAAACAAATTGTGTGTTCTTAAGAGATAATAACAATCAAAAGATTGACATTTGTTTATGTCTGGTTTAAATGTGAAATTACATCTAATGACCATCATTGTATTAAGTTGTAAAAATATATTCTAAATATACTTTAAAACAACTCAAATTAATAATTTATCACTTAATTATTAAGAAAGTTGTTTTTAATTAAAATTTAGTAATTTTCACTGTTCATCGGAAAATGGAAGTTATCCGAAAAGTACCAAAATATCACCCTAAGCTAATTTCGATATTCCAAATCGAAAAATGAAGTCCATTTTGAAAAATAAAATTTACCAAATTTAAAAAATTTGTTATTACTATTCTTAACGGATATTTTTAATAATATTTTAATAGTATATCATTGTCTAGTGAAATTCGGTATTGCGTACTACACACACTATCGAGGAAGGTCGCCATTGCGTGTAATGCAAGGCAAGTCAAGGATGCGTGTTGTGCAAGCTCATTTTGTTGTAGCGTACAACATAAGACATTAATGAAATTAAAAAAAATATTTTACATAAAATCTTAGGGTGTTACAAATATTTTCATGAAACTATCTCAATTTATAACATTTTGAACATTTAATCAAGTTAACACATTACATTGTTAACATATAATCAGGTTCACAAATATCATTTGGAACATGTAATCTGGTTGACACATATCACTATGAACTTGTAATCAGGTTCACGCATAACATTGTGGCATGTAATCTGGTTTATTAATATGATTGTGAAAATGTAATGAGGTCTGCTCTAGAATTTTGAACCTGTAATTAGGTTCATGCATAACATATATACTCGTGATTCATCCATCGTTACCTTGTGTGTTGGAGGGGGATATGGGTCACACACAATACATAATTAAATCAAACATATGTGTGCCAAAAGATCATAGACATTCACAATAACATGACCCATGAAATGATATGGTAATTAAAATCTTCTCATTCTATCATCACCAATGGTAATATATAGTTTTAATAATCATTTAATCAAAGAATAACCTGTGAAATAATGTGAGTTCCACAATAATTTTTTCATGGTTTGATCCTTGGTGGAGAAATTATTGTCATCAGAAAATTTTCATCATATATATAAACCATTTAATGTAATAATGAAATAGTTTCATTAGATCATATCATCAATTTATCAAAAACTATATCAAAATATTTTATCTTATATGGAGAAGGATTTTGAAATATCACTTCGATTATTTATTAATGGAAATATAATTTCATTAAAATTATATTTCTAAAACATGAATCATATCAAAGATATTTTTTTTCAATACTCCTTAAAAACTCATAAAATAATTTTCAAATAATATGTAAACCATTTATTGATGAAAATGTTTTTTTCATCTTTCAAAAAACTAATTTTAAAACATAAAAACATTGTGATAATCATTTTCATTATAATATAATTTTAAAACATATAAATTAATGTCGAAAAATAATTTAAAAAATATTTTCATTGAACGAAACCATAAAATATAATTTCAAAACTTTTTTTGAAAACATTTTTAAACAATAGTTTTTTAATAAAATGGATTCTCAGCCGAAGAGGGAAAAAGGTATTATTTTACAAACAACACATTATTCATTAAATTAAGTATCAAAATTTGAAAAAAGGTAACATTTCATGAATATATCATTAATAAACGAAATAAATAAATTTTTCAGATATATATTGAGACATGGATCATAATATTTCTATAATGGAAGCATAATCATAAAAAATAATGATAAATGATGAAATTTTATTAATAAATTGTTACCACTTTGTTAAAATTGAATTATAATATCCTTGAGAGGATAACATTACATGAATATAAAAATATCAGGAAAATTATTATATTCATGATACAATAAATCAAATAAAATTATATAATCCCTATTGAAAAATATTGTGGCATAACATGGGATGTATCTCAAAGAATCCAAATTAGGACAAACACTTCATTACTACTTTGGAAACATTTGAAACAAACACACCATGAATGAAATATCATTAAATGTATATGTAATTAATAATATATTTAAATAGAATAATCATATTATCCATAAATTTGGAAAAATATAAACTACATAAAAATAAATGAGTGGTGAATAAGGCATAAGTCACACAGAAATAAAAGTGATACGTGAAAACTCATACCTTATGTTTTGAATTTCTTCATAAATGTTCAAAATTACAATATAATAAATATAAGTATATTATAAATATTCCATAGAAGCATAATATTTTTTATCAACCCATATATGATTTTATCATGACATTTTATTACCATTTTATTAATATTTCTTTGTTAATGTAATGTTTCAGGTTAAAATGCTTTGTTTTTCATATATGTTTTTACATTGTTATTCTTGATCCTATTACATAGATCATGATTTAATTATTTATAATATTTAAAACATTAATAAAATATCATATATATTCATTATATATGTATATATTTATAATCTATAAAATGTGTAAATATGAAATAGAATACACCATTCATGGAGATGGTAGGTTGTATGTACGCATGAACACTGTTCTTGTTTACTTGTCGTACTAAAAAAAAAGAAAGTAAATGAACTATATGTATATAGATATTATCATTATAGTGTCATTATTATTTAATACATATAATATAAATTTGCTAATCACTTACAAAATTCATTCCATGTAATGTGTGAATGAATCACATCACTTTATGGAGGTGGCAGTCTACACATCCACAAATTAAGTTATCATATATCCATAAAATAGAAAGTAAGAAGTTATGTGGTATATAATAATTAAATATGACTAAATGTGTTATAAATATCATATTAATTATATGAAAACCTCAATTCCATCAATATTACCAATAATAGAGGTGGTAATAAGAGAACAAAAGTCATTGGTTTGCGAGGTAGTAGTCAGCCATACACAAGAAAGGATGGTGTATCCCATTTGATGGAATGTGTGTGAGTGAAAGTAAAAACATTGTCATAACATAATATAAGTATTTTTAGGATACTTGTAATATTATATAAAAATTTAAAAATTATTATTTAGGGTTTAAAGATAGAATATAAATAATGTTCTTATTAAAGGATGTTACCTCTTCTATGTGTAATTCCTTTTGGTTTGCAGGAAATTAATAAATTTTTTTTCATTGTTGAAAAAGTGAGGCCACTAGGATGATATGACAGATGTTGGGATATTATTATGGTAGGTTTTGGATGAGGAAAATTATTTATATGTGTGAAGAAGTAAGGGGGTGAGTACCCTTTTATAGTGGAGGAGGAGTTACATTCTTTTAAATATAAAAAAATAAAACACTATTGAGATGTATCTATTACAGTTAGTGCCTCTAATAATTTTCCATTTTATTGGACAGATGTTACTATGTATAAATATATCTATAAATTGGTTTCTTATATTTTTTAGGTTTTTTGGCCCCTAAAATTGATGTTTAACAACAAAGTAATATTTTTTTAATTAATCACTATAATTATTTTTAATTAAATTCACTAATATATATTTTCGAAAACTAGGTTGAGATTATCTATAAATTATAAATTATACTAATTAAAAATATTTAATCTTTTTTTAATTTTATATTTACAAAATTGGTAGAAATTAATTTAAATTTAATCATGTAGGTGGGCCGAATCAACAGGGTTTTTAAGTGAAAATGTCCAAAAAATGAATTAATTTTATATCATATTTCAGTAAAAAAATTTATTCGAATGAATTATATTGTATCAATATATGTAATTTTAATCTAAATTAAATTTAAAAACAATTAAAAATATTATTTATCTATATAGTAAAATTATATTAAAAATTAGTTTTCCATTAAAATTCTGTATTTTTAAAATGTCATAAAAAATGAATCTTCGCATAAAAATACCAAAACATCACCCAAAATATTTTTCCATATTATACACTAACAAATTAAATTTATTTTCTCCAAAAAAATTTTAAATTTTTCAAAAATTATATTTAAATTGGGTTCCCCATTAAATGACAATAAAATTACCTTTTAGAAAATTTATATCTTTACACATAATATTCATTTCATTCTTATCCATTTTCAAGAAAACACATAAGATTAACATTAAATAGTTGATTTAATTTAATATTTATTTTTTTATTTCATATAATTTAAAAAAATTATGAATTTATTAAGTTAAAATCTTCATTGTTTCATACATTCATTTTTCCAGCAATGGTTTTTTTATATTTATAGTAGGGTTTTATTTATCGATTTCTAGTTAATTCATCAGCAAAAAATTAATCAAAAAATAAATGTGTAAAACATATTTTATAATTATGTTAATGTTACTCATTACTTCCATTCAAATGGAAAGGTGAAAATATAATAATCTTATATTAATAATATTAATAATAAATTGTTGTTTGGTACAAATAGGTCTTACGTGTAATGAAATCAATTGAAGGACCATGGAATTGTGTGTGACATGAGCCAATCATTATGTCTCATGTACTAAAAACTAATATAAGTATTTCATGTAGCCCAAGTGTGACAACTGGGTCCCAGTGATAGCACAAGAAACCCCACATTAATATAGTCATCGGGTCCTATCCTACCAGGTACCACCAGTTGCACCCACAGACACGTGGGCCCCACCGTAGGTCCCACCCGCGTGCCCGAACTGGTTATCTGACTAATGAGATTCCCCATAATCCAACACTTGTCCTTTCCAGTGTATTTTTTCCTCACTCGAAGACATCCTGGGAAACTTCCCAGAAGGTCACCCATCCTGATCACTAGGTCTTAAGTGTAATGAAATCAATTGAAGGATCGTGGAATTGTGTGTGACATAAGACAATCATTATGACTGATGTACTAAAAACTAATATAATTATTTCATATAGGAAAAGTGTGAAAACTGGATCCCAGTGATAACACAATAATCCCCGCCTTAATATAGTCGTCGGGTCCTAGCCTACCAGGTACCACCAGTTGCCCCCACAGACATGTGGGCCCCACCGTAAGTCCCACCCGTGTGCCCGAACGGGTTATCTGACTAATGATAGTCCCCATAGGCCAACACTTGTCCTTTCTAGTGTTTTTTTCCTCACTCGAACACATCCTGGGAAACTTCCAAGAAGGTCAGCCATCCTGATCACTACTCCAGTCCAAGCTTGCTTAATTGTGGAGTTCTAATCGGGTAGGCTCATGAAAAGGAAGGTTCACCTTGTTGACATTAGTCATATCATTTAGTCATTTAACCCATTATCATTTGGGGAGGTTACACCAAGATTAACTTGGTGTTTCATGAAATAAATACCAATCATAGTTCTTTTAAATTATACAAGCTATATTAAGTGTTGTGTGAAATGAAAAATATTAAAAAGAATAAATTAACCCAAAAAAAATATTTCACCAAGTCTTAGTTTGTTAAATTCTACAACATCAATGTTAATTTCTCTTTAGAAATTCATATAGGTTATAAAGGTATTAATATTTTAAAGTTCCTTTCATAAAAACTAACATCTCAAAAATGAATACAAAAATTCCCATAAAAACGGAATGTATGAAATATAATAGTTACCTAAATTAGCCCATATCTAGGTTTCCACATAGGAGAACATTGGAGGAATGTGAAAACATGGACATGGAAGAAAAATATAAATATAAATTTTGGTTGGGGAGTGATAGATAATTTGGTTATGATAAAGATAAATATCATAAATCCATCACCGAAATAGGATTGAAAAAGTTCATTGTTATTATAAAAATTAAATATTATAAAGAATAAAATTCTTTCAATTACCCTTTCATAATGTTGAATTATTTTCCTGAAAAGATATACTTACATGATTTCAGGAAAACCTCGCCCTTTGTAATTCCATGATCAATTTCAACTTCATCTATTAATATAGGAAATAAAGTTGAATTTTCCATTCCTAAATCATTAACTAATCATGATACCAAAAATAGAATGATTGGTCATTACATCTATGTTTATGAAAACCAAAAGTTTAGAACATGTTATCCAATATGCATAAATAATTAAATGGATAGATAATACATTGATATCTAAAACCACATATGATTTTTAACATAAACCATTCCATAAATTGTTAACCATATAAACCTTAAAAAATTAAAAGTTAAAAATATGAGAAATATTTTCACAAAATTTCAATAAAATAGTATTGTATTAATCTCATAAATAACATCAATTATCTCTTATTTGTCCCATACAAAACATTTTAAAACCATTATCATGTATTCTCTTGAAATATGGTAATTACCATCAATAATAATTGAAAAATGAATATTTCATTATTCTAATATTTATTTAATATATTCCATGATTCCAAAAATTTTGTAAACTCCATTCACAGTAGAGCGAACTACATTGTAAAGAAATCCTTTTTCAGTTCTGAGGTAATCAGTTCCATCAAGTTTATTTATTCATATCCTAAATATATTTATCCAAACATCATTATCTACACATTAAGAACATATTAAGGGTCATATTTCCCTTAATCACATGTTTACCATGAATATCAAAATTACATTAAATAACTTCTCTAGTCCATAATAACCATTCAACATAATCTTATAAATCATTAGTGAAAAATCGAAAATATATTGTCTATATATATTTCATAATTCTTGAATTCAAGTACTTAAAAATTTCAATTATTCCACTCCATCCTTGAGATATTAATAATGCTAACTAATTCTATTACTCAAAACCACTTTTCATCCACATTTCATATGTATTTTCATAATTCTTAGTTATATAACAATTACACATACACAATGATGATTCTCTTCAATATTTCTTTTTAGGGCTTCTATTTTCATAATTCCCATTCATTACACATATACAACATTAAACTACTGTACGTATCGTTAGGGATTCCAATATTTCCATCAATTTCTATAATTTAACTATTCATTCTCCCTATATAGTTACGTTCATTATTTCCTTCCTTTCCACAGTAAAAAAATCTATATATTCCACTAATACATTACTTGGGCACTTACTTTTACATTTTCAACACAATGGAATCTAAATAATAATACCACAATGTTCTCATTTACCTAAACATTCAGAGAAGTCATTCCTTCTCAACATTGGAGAGTCCAAGCTATATTTAATCTATAAATTTGTAATCATGTTATGTGAAAATTGATTTGGAAAATTCACAACATAGTTCACTCTAATCATCGACCTATTTAATTGTTCATCAGCAAATTGGCTATCATATTCATTGTTAATCAAGTTCTTTCTATTAATCTCAAATTAATAAATCCAAAAAACATAGTGTGGGAGACACATATCATAGAAACAAAACCACATGATCATGAAAAATGAATTATACGATATATACATTATGACACCATCTTTTAAAACCATTACACATTAGGGTAATCCTTTGAAATATCTTTAGACATACCCTTAAAATTATCCCTAGGGGTATCACTAGAATCTTCTCCACTTAGTTTCTAAAGGAAAACTGAGTATTTCATTTGAAACCAAATATAGTGACCCAGGCTTAATATACATGGATATTCCACCATTTTTTATGAATATTCAGCACATTAAAAAAACAAATGCATCAAGATGGTAATAGTTTTCTATCTTTGGAAACATGGAATCATAATCTTCTATCTTGGTGAAATATATTCATCATCTTCCTTATAGATATCACCCTTTTCTACTCCTATTTAAGACCTTTATTAATTACCTAGTGAAAGGAAACATAAGAAATGGAAGAGTTTATAGTTGTAGTAAGGGTTCAAAAGGAATATATGTAAGCATAAAATGGGCATAAGGGTATGTGGACATAATCATATACATAGAAGAACAAATTATTCATATAATAGTTTATAAACAAGAATCAAGAAATACATATTAGTAGTTAATAAGACATGAATCAAAAGAAAATAAAATAATATGAGTCATGAGATAATTTCGTCCGCCAAAGATATAAAACATGGGCATACACAACAACATTTAACATTGGGAGAATATGTAAATTTAAATATGTTCACTCATTAGGTTTAAGACATGAAATCACGTACTGACATAAACTTATAGACCTGAAACCGGGACCACATATAACATTATGAACATGTAATTAGGTTCACGCATAAAATTGTGAATATGTAATTAGGTTCAGACATGATGTTTGGAACATTTAATCAGGTTCATACATCACATTGTAACCATGAGATCAGGTGAATATATAAACTTACGGACTTGAAATATGGTCCACACATAACATTGTAAACATATTTTCATGTTCATTAATGAAATTATGAGCTTCTATCAAGGTTTATTATTAGACTTATGGACATGAAACTAGGCCCATTCATAATATTGTGAACATTTTTTCAGGTTCACAAAAAAAATTTGAGCATGGAATCAGCAAAATGCTAATCCTTGTGAATATGTAATCTCGTTTACACATGACATTGTGAACATGTAATGAGGTTCACGTATAACATTTTTAACCACTAATCAGGTTCAAAAAAAATTGGAACTTTTAATAAGGTTGACTCTTATCATTAGGAACATGAAATCAAGTTCACTCATGACTTATATACTCATGATTCATCAATTTTTGACTAATGCAATAGAAGGATAAATGGGTCCCACAGTCACATAATAGAATCATACATAAGTTTTCCAAATGTTTAGAAAAAATCAAAATTTCATAATCCTAGAAATGATATAGGTATTTTAAAAACATCATCCATTCATAACATATGGAAAAGTAACATCTTTCATAATCATTTAATCATATTATAACCCATGAATGGAAGGGCGTTTCATACGCTTTTTATCATGGTATGACTCATGGAGGATAAATGGGTTTCATAAGAAAATTGACATCACAAACATAATGAATTAAAAAAAATTATTGGAATTTTGTACTTCGATCTTGTTTTCAATAAATATTAAATGATATCAAAAATATGTCATCATAGATAGAGGGGGATTTTTAATGATCAGATGGAGAATTTATGAAAGGAAATTGAATTTCATTAAAAAAAATTTAAAACATAAAACTCATTCAAAATAAATTCCATTAAAAAATAAATTGAAAATGTATAATTAATATTTAAAAATCATTTAAAATAATTTTTCAGGAATATATCATTTCTGTTTTGAATAATAATTTCTCAAACATAAAATATTTTGATAACCTTTTTAACAACTTTGGAAACATATAATGGAAGCATGAAAGAATTTTAAATCCTTTTTTATTTCAAAAGAAATTTAAAATCAAATTTATAAAAATTAACACATTTTTAGAATATGTGGTTTTTAAATAGAACGTATTTCAGACCAATGAGAAAAATAAGGTCAGCTTTTATTTAAAAAATTCATATTTATCTTATGTACCAAAGAGTGTAAAAATCATTCAAATACATTAAGGTATCATTAATAACTATAGATTAAGATAATTTATGAGATATGTTGTGATATGTATCATAATATTTCTTCAGCAGATGAATAATCATTAACAATCCCGATAAATGATGAAATTGTAACACTAATATATTACCAATTATGTAATACTTAATCACAATACCCATGAGAGGATAAAATTACATGAAGCTAAAAATATCATTAAATTAATGATATTTTTTAAAAAATCATTCTGTATTAAATACACCCCATTAAAAAATAGTTGCACAACATGACATGTTACTCAATAAATAAAAATTGTCACAAAAATAACTTCACCAATTTGGTAAATTTTTAACCATAAAACATAGGAAATAAATATCATATAATTAATATGTAAATACCCATAAATTTAAGAATATTAATTATATAATACATTCATGGGAAGTATAAAAAACACATAAATTAATGACTGTTGAAAAAGGAATATGTTTCATAGAAATAAAAGTGAGATGAGAAAATCCTTACCTTAAGTCTTGATAATCTTAGTATATTCTACAACATCCTGTATTAAAAATATAAGTTTATTCTAAATCTAAAAAACAAAAAATTCTTATATTTCATACCATATATAATTTTATTACGACATCATATTTTTTGGTTAATTATCTATTTGTTTTCAAATATGTTTTCACATTGTTATTCTTGTTCCTCTAACTAAGATCTTGTTGTACATACTTAATGAACATAAAAAATAATTTAAATATTATATATATATATATATTAATAATATATTTATTTATAATAATATTTAGGTGATCTAAATAAAAAATGGAATGCATCGTTTATTGAGACGGTAGGTTGTACGTACGCATGAATGATGTGTTATTTGTCTTTTCATGTTGAAATAAAGAAAGTAAATGAAATATATATGGGTATGTATATATATATTATTGTATTTGAATTATTAATTCATTAATATCACATAAATTTAATAGACCCATAATTAATAAATTCCATGAAATGAGTGAATGAATCACATCACTTTGGGGAGGCAATAGATCATGTGTCTACAAACGACCTTATAATATTTCCATAAATGGGAAATCCTGAATGTATGTGTTATATAATAGTAATAGAGTAATTAATAAATAATATATATTATATATATATCATAAAAACTAAATTCTCATCATTATTTTTGACTATTATAAGTTTAAATGGATGAATTATTGAAATTTGTACACAAGGTTGTAGTTTGTCGTACACAAGAACGTTAATTGTGTATCCAATTTGATGTAAATGTGTGTGAGTTTACATATAAACCATAACATAAAAATATATTAGTATATTGAGTATAATTATTATTGTATATAATCATAGAATATTAAGAATTTATAGGTGTATAAGTAAAATAACACAAAATTTATTATTGAAGAATGCTACCTCTTCTTTGGAAATTCCTTTTGGTTTTCCCTAAATGACAAACTCGGATTACATTATTACAAAATATGGGCTTTTATAATTAGAGGATGTAATTTTATATCTTATTTGGTCAGGATATTGATGATTAAAACATAATTATATGTTTGAATAAGGGATGGGGTTGGTGCCATTTTATAGTGGAGGAGGGGTGGCATTCTTGTAAATAAAAAAAGAAAACATTATTGAGATTTCTCCCTTACATCACGTGCCTCCATTAATTGTCCATTTTTGTGTATAATATGGGACGTAGAAAACAAATGTACAGCCAATGGCTTTGGGACAAGTTTCAAGGTTATTTGGCCCCTTAAATTAGAGTTTAACCTCTAAGTAATCTGGGTTTTACCCTAATCTCTGTAAATAATTGTAACTACATTCAAAAATATTTTGCTCAAAAATTAAATTTACATTATTATAAATTATAAATTATTCTAATTTAAAATATTGAATACAATTTTTCAAATTCTAATCACATATGTAGAGGAAATTAATTTAAAAATGCTCATGCGGAAAGGATGAAACATCGGATTTTTTATTTGAAAATATTCAAAATATTATATTGTTTTTATATCATATTTAAAAGTGAAATTGATTTAAATTACTTAAATTGGAAAAATTTATTTAAAATTAATCTAAATTAAATCTAAAATTATCTAAAACTATAATTTAAGAACATAATTAAATTAGATAGTAAAGTAATTTTCAATTAAAATTCATTTTTTTACTATTCATCCAAAAATGAAACCTCATAGAAAAATATGAAAAAATCAACCAAAGTAATTTTGATATTTCACATTCAACAATTAGGTTTATTTTTTCAAATTAAAATTATAAAAGTGTCAAAAATGTTATTTAAAAAATTTTATGCATTAAAATATTGTATAATTTAATTTTAGGCAATATAAATATTTATTCATAAAATTGGTTTAATTTTAATATTTTTTCTAGAAAATATAAATGATTAATGTTAACTAGTAGATTTAATATAAAATATTTATTAATATATTTCATTAAAATCATTTACCAAAGTGTAAGGTCCCAGCATAAAAATAAAATTCCACAGTTATTTTAAAGATACAAATCACATTGTTTTCTGAAAGATCTGTTAGGTCTAGAGTTATAGAGAATTATGAAAAACTCTTAAATATTAAACTCATATTTTAAAAGTCATCACTTAAAAAAAGTATCAATTTTTTTCAATAAATAAAACTCATTTAAAACAACACATGATTTTATTTCAGGAAACATATCTAATACTTTGATCATGAAATATTATTTTTCCTTACATCTCAAAAGACCTATGAATGTTCTTTTAAAACATTGTATGAGAAAAAAACGTTTAGTATAAGTTATTAATAATGTAAATCTGTAGTCCTATGAAAATAAGAAAACCCATTTAAAACCTTTTCTAAAAAAATAATTATCTAACATAGAAGAAGAACATAGGTTCATTGGGATATCATTATCATATCAATCGTAAATTAACACTTAAAAATTGAATAACCATACAACAGATTTATATCTCCAGAGTACTCAATGCATTGGAGATCTATAATGGGGCTTAGCTTTTGTATAATTGATATCATGCTCAACCATTTTTCATGATATATAATGTATCTCAACCGTTTTTATAATCTATATCAGGATCACCCATGATCTTTAATGGGGTATATCCATTTGTATATAATGTACAAGAAAAAATCACGAATAAACCTATTTAAAAACTCTTTTAAACCCATGTGAAAAACACTTTCAGATATTATGAAATTATTTTCATATATAAATCAATTTTAATATGTAAATAATGTATAATGAATAAAGAAACATCTAAATTTGGAAATAACTATGAAAACATTATAGGGAAAACATTAGATAATTAAATCATTATGAAAGTGGGTTATTATTTTCATGTTGTTTATGTAAAAAAATATTTCTTCCGGCCTTTATAAAAATATCTGAATGATAATATTTAAATGATTATTGACCCACTCCTAATTTAAAATGAGTCAATGTTTAAAAATTTATAACTCCTACTCACAGAAATGTACAATGGTATATAGGGTTGATCCCCCAGGGAAGGTAAGTGACCAAATTTTATTTTTTTTTTCTCATCAAAACAGCCACTGGTTTCAACAGTCTGTAGAGTATACATTTTTAACTATAAACTAGTTATTTATTATTTTTTAAGAAGAAACTAGAAAGCAAATTTCTTGACAAGGATGTTAATAATTACACTAAAAAATGACGAAATTACAGAAAAAATAGGGAACTAAAACACATATGGAGTGACTAAGGAGCAACAGATCAAGTAAAATACTATGGAATTCTAAGTACTAGTTAAAACCATGACTTTTCCATATCATTTTACTACATAAAATATTACTGAAAATGTAGAAAATTTTCCCTCACCAGATGATTCAACACATAGAATATTGACTCATATAGTTCGGTGCTCAAAAAATAAATAAGACTGCTTAAGAATTTGAAAAGGAAACAGTTGTAATTAAAACTCACTATAATACTCCAATTTTTAATTGCGTTGAATATTTGATAAATGTATTAAAAATACATATCGCCAACTAATATTGTGTTTGAATTTTAAATAATTTAGGTTTGAACAATTAAAATCAAAATCAAAATCACTTTTGCAGATTGATTCTCATTTCATAAAAAAAATCATGTAATGAAATGTAGAAAATTATCCAATAAGTTTTAAATTTATCAAGAGAAAATATTTAGCGAACAATCATATTGGTTACAAACATTAAAAAATATGATTATAGTGTAATTGAATTTAGAACAATATAGGGAGGAATAACTCCCCTAGTTATCATGCTCTCTAAGACTCTGTCTCTGAGCAGTGATAAAAGGATGATCTCTGTGGATTAAGTGTTTAATGTTATGATTGTGCAATGAATTGATTCAAATAAATGTTACTGATTTCCTTTTTCCATCCTCTGTCATCTTTTGAAAAATCACCACTTGTCTGCACTGACTATGGTATGTCTTTCTCTAATGAACTACACATGTGTGTTTTTTCATGACACGATTTTGCAAGTACACAAAACCCTCTAACTAACTACTGATAAGTAAGTTACGGGGCATCTGGATGGGATATCAACTTTTGGTTGTATCATTAAACAAAACAAAAAATGTAAAGAACATTTTTTAAGGTAATGAAATGATTTAATAAGAAAATTTATTAGAAATTATTATTATTATTATATTAATGATAAATTACTATTTAGTATTTTCAATGTTTATTAGTTAATTAATAAATAATTTTATTGAATGTTTATTTTATTTTATTTCCCATAGAACATTTTTTATTTACATAATATTATAAAAGTTAATATTTTAATAATATTATATATTATTATATTATTATTTTTGAAACTTATTATTTTTTTATGTTATTTAATTATTTAATTTTATTAAATATTTTTATTATTGATTATTTTATTTAATGAATATAATTTTTTTATTATTAGTATAATTATTAAAGTAATTTTTTAACAGTTATTTGATTTAAATTTTTACTTATATTTATTAATTATTATTATTAATATTTTAGTTTAAAAAAAATTTATTTAATTATTTGGATTTATAATTATTTAATTATTAATAATTACTTAATTTTTATTAATTTTATATATTATAATTATTTTATTTTATTTATTTTACATATTTTTTAAGTCAATTGTTATTTATGTTTTTTCATTCCCCCCTTCTTCTCTAGTGAGCATTGGGGTAGAGTTACAGTTCGTTGTGCAAGCCAGTCCTGCAATGGTTGGATCCTCTCATAGTGGGTCCTCTTCAATAGCTTTGGTGACGCAGGCTCACCCACCTTTATAAGTAACAGTGGTATCATGCCCTTCAAATTATAGTGGGTCCTAGGTGTAGAGACCCGAAGCTTATCGTACATGGACATTACATTACTTTTGCGGAATACTTAGTACATAACAAAAACACACACACAAGGATCGTAATAGTTTAGTGTCTTTGGAAACTCGGAACGTAATCCTCTAATCGTGGTGAAAGATCTTCAATATCTCCCATAAAGATCTTCCCTTTTTTTTTACCTAAAAACCTTTCTTTATATCCTGGGGAAAAGAAAACATAAAAGGGTGAGCTCAAATGCTCAGTAAGGGTAAACAAAAGAAATATCAATCACATCATATACATAAGAACATAGCTTTTGGAAATCTTAACCTGCAAAAGAGCTCATAATATCATAACATGGGATAAATCATAGAAGTGAAAATGAGATCACCATAATCATAACATGAAACTTGAAACTTTGTGGCATGCACACATAATCATGGAAAATCATTTCTTGTTAGTCATGACTCATTGCCAAGACTATCTTAGTGGACAAAGTCCCTTTCTGAATCGAGTAACCCTCGTTTCAGTCCTGTTTCACTGAACCGGTATAACCTACCATTCCAGCCATGTCTATCTCATGAGATATAAAATCTTTACCCAATGCATTGGAGGGAGATATAGGTCCCACCCATATTATAATGAATCCTTTCTTATGTGTGCCACATAATCATAAAACATACATCATCGCATAACCCATGTAATAAAAATGGGATTCTTAAACAACATGACATCATAAAACAATTCATATAAGATAAAGGAATTCATAAAAATGTTTCCATCAAAACATAATCAAATCCATGTAATAATAGGGATAAAAACAGAACCCTTTTATTATCATAGATGGAATATAATTTTGATAAAACATTTGAACTTCATTCTTGAGGAAAATATCCTTTCTACTTCAAAAACATTTTTCCTTTCATAACATGTCATAAAACCTTAAAATAAAAGAAGTTGATTAAAAATAAACTTGAAAACTTGTAAAGGAAGCTTCTTGGAAATAATGTTTTAAAAATCCATTCATGCTGTATAAGTTAAAAAAAACATTCTTCGTAATTTTGTCGGAAAAGTCAAAAAGTACATCGTACGAAAAACGACAAAAGATTCCTTTTATTTCTTTTACTAAAAACTCACCGAAGGGTAAAAATGGATTTAAACAATTGTAGGTGGATGAAAATAATATTACATATTGATGAAACATGGATGTGGATGATAAAATACACCCCAGTAAATACTTACGAATAAACAATCTCGTATAAAAATGAGATTGTGATATTTCCCTTACCTTAGGTCCCACTTGCTTTGTAAGTGTCCAAACCTCCTCTTCTTTGAAGTGCCTCTTTGAGACCTCCTCTTAGGGCACTAAAATTGGTCTTTGAGGAAGACCAGAACCTCTAGGATGTTGCTAGGGAAGTGGAGAGGAGAAATTGGCATGGGTTGGCCGAGCTTGAGTGCTCAAATTGGTGTGAGGAGGAGGGGGAGGAGGTGTCCTTTTATAGGGGAGGAGAGGGGCACCTTAGGAATATCTCAAAATATTATTATATTAAAGTCAAAATCGGTTTATTATGGTTCCAAAGGGTCTTATTTCGAAGCTAAAGTGGGGATGGGTCGAAATCCTATCAACCAATAAGATTTAGACAAGTTTAGGGTATTATTTTAACCTTATCAATTAGATTTAACTCTAAGTTAAATAATTTAACTTTTACCGTGTCTTTTTGTTTTCTTTCACTATATGGTAAATACACTTACTATAACAGGCCAAACGAACCCCAAATTGTTTATTATTAATATATATATCCTTATCTAAGTCATTTGGCCGAACCTTAGATTTTTAGGAATAAAATAACAATTAATAATATAATATTTGATTTAAAAACTATTTTGTGTCAATTTTGACACTATTTGATATATGATTTTTGTGAAAGTCATAACAGAATTATATGTTCGAACAATGTTGATTAAATCAACATTAATATATCATAGTAACCTAGAAAATTAGTGTAATTCATAAAAAGTCTTAAATTACATTTATTTTGGTATTTATATTATCAATTATGTCAATATTTCATTAATAAGATAATTACTGCATCATTTTTGTGTCATAAATAAATTATATTATTTGATGTCTAAAAATTACAAATAAAATACCATCATGTAGGAAATCTTTTTAGCTTTCTAATGCATATTTATAGTCGAATTTATCTTATGTATAACCCCATATTAAAAATGATTTACTTATTAAACTTTGATTTTAACTATTTTAACCCTTCTTTAAATAAATTAATAATAAATGTCCTAATCTAATCCAAGTGGGCCTAAATGGTCATATTTTATTCCTAAGTTTGTTTTTGGTCGAATTACACTTGTCCAATAGAATTAGGACATGTGTTAGGGTAATATTAATATCATATTTACCCTTAGTTACCTTATTTACTATTAACCGTGGTAAAAAAAGTAAAAAGTTACTATTCACCAAAAAATTATTTTCATCTCATTGAACCACATTTTAGTCCTTGATATTAACCGTGTCTCTCGGATTTTCGAAATTCCATTCACAGAAGCGGTAAAATTAAGTTTTATGCAAAATTCAGTTTTTAACCTACCACTTAGTGGTTTCACTATTCATCAAAAATTGAAAGTTTTCAGAAAAATGCCAAAATTTCATCCTAAGCTATATTTCATATTCCGAATTCAAAAATGAAGTCTATTTTACCAAATTCATAACATAGAAGTTGAATTAATTAATTTTATAATTAAATCCCGCTATTAAAACAAATAGCGTGTTTTTACGAAACAATATCTATCAAAAGATTGACACTTGTTTATGTCTGGTTTAAATGTGAAATTACGTCCAATGACCAAAATTGTATTAAATTGTAAAAATATATTCTAAATATACTTTAAAACCACTCAAATTAATAATTTATCACTATTAATTATTTCGATTAAAAAAGTTGTTTTTAATTATAATTTAGTAATTTTCACTATTCATCAGAATATGAAAGTTATCCGAAATGTACCAAAATTTCACCTTAGGCTAAATTCGATACTCCGAATCCAAAAATGAAATCCATTTTGAAAAATAAAATTTACAAAATTTCAAAAAGTGGTTATTACTATTCATAACGGCTAGTTTTAATAGCATATCGCTGTTTAGTGAAACTCGTTATTGCGTACTACACACACTATCGAGGAAGGTTGTGATTGCGTGTAATGCAAGGAAAGTCAAGGATGCGTGTTGTGAAAGCTCCTTTTGGTGTAGCGTACAACACAAGAAATTAATAAAATTAAAAAGAATATTTTTCATAAAATCTTGGGCTGTTACATTCTACCCCCCTTAAAATGAATTTCGCCCTCGAAATTCGCCGGGGTTATAAATGGTTTTCTATTCGAAAGTTTCCCACATCGTAAAAAGGAATACCAAAACTTGGCTTTAAAAACTAAAGTATGAAATGTAACGATTACCCAAATAAACTAATTGTTGGGTTTCCACATAGGTAAAAATATGGATATGGAAGAAAAATCTAACCATCATGTTCTGATGGAGAGTGGTAGAGAACATGGCTATGGAAAAGCCAAAAATCACAAATCCATAAATTTGTGATGATATAAGGTACCATCTGATTCCTCAGGTATAAGATCACTAGGACAACATTTTTGGTTTTCAAGATCATTTCCCTAAAGTTGAAAATTTGAATTAGAATAAATACTTACTTTATTTTGGTACAATCTCACTGTTGTTCGTGCCTTGAACAATTTCCACTTCATCTCTTAAATAAATAAAGTTGAATTTGTTATTCGTGAAGTGTTAGCAGATAATGTGATAGAATGACGGGTCATTCCATCTGTCTCAAACAAAAGGTTAGCAAAAATTATATACATAAGTCGATCTATAGTGAGATTAATCATATATGGTTCCTAAAATGTGCTTATACTTCATATATCATACTGCTTAATATAATAACACTAGTTTCTACTAAACAGGGACTTCCTGTAGGTCAGTGGTAGGCGATAAAGGCCAGTCGCACTTCGGTTGTGGGTTCGATTCCTACAGCCTTGTCCGAAGCGATGGGTTGTCGCCCGTCCTGCAGGTTGTCCTTTTTCCAAAACTATATTACTATAACATCCCATCAATAATATCGAAAAAAATTTCTATCCTTAAACAATACTAACTTACGTCCAACATAATCTAGTCTAATCTTTAGGCTTATACATAATACTGTAGTCCACTCTCATAACATAGTGAAAACGATTACCAGAGATTTAACACCATCGTCGATCCCCATAAGATATGTCTGGTTGGTCACATTCTAAACATTCAAAGTCCTTAATCATGTATTCTCTTGAATACCTTAGTGAAAACATGAATGCAGTTTAAAGTTAACACTTTCCACATACCAAAATCCTCAAAATTCTATATACTCAAACCATGATATCACTTAGTCCTTGTATCAATCATGAGCTCATGAATACTATTAAACATTTAATTTTCTCCTTATCCCTTCATTATGAGCATATCATCTACATTCCAAAAATATATGAATAACCTTTCATGGATACTGGTAACATTAATCATACACTTTCAAAACACAAGGAAAGACAACAGTGTAACAATCCATAGATGTCTCTTTATTCCAAAATTACACATGATAAACATGTAATCATTCCACTACATTCTCAAACCATTGACCGAGCTTCAAAATTTCTTTCATCTCACATATCATTTGTAGTATCTTCATCATCATCCACATAAATACTACCCATATGACCATACTGATTCTCTTCATGAGTCTTTCCCTTAGGGCATTTGTTTGCATAATGCCCATACATTCCACATTTAAAACACTTAACCATTTTTGATGTCGTAGCAATACCATTATCCTCATCCATGGTGTTAACCGACCCTTTTCCTTTGCACTTACTTGCTTTGTGTCCTTCTTTTCCACACCCAAAGCATCTTCCAGTTCCCTTGAAACATTCTCCTTGATGCCTCTTCCCACATGAATTACATAGGGGAAATTGAACTTTCTTTCCTCTATGATCATCATGAAACTCCATCTTTCTCTTATTAGCCGAGTCAGGAAACTTACCAAATTTTACTTTATTGATCATATTATGAGATTGCTAATTCGGCATAATAATGATGTTTGGACTTCCAAATCCCATTTCATTATGAAGAATATCATTCCATTGTCCATCATATCCACCATTATTGTGAATCATCTTGTTTCCAGCCATTTTCTAAAACCCAAAAAGAATAGTGTGAGAGGCAAAAATCATGCTAGGGAAAACAACATAATAAAGGGGGAGTACCTTTAATATCTAACATCTTAGGTTTAATTCTAAGATCATTACCATAGTTCTAGGACTATCCTATACGTATACGTATCCTTAGGGACATCCCTAGACATACCTTAGAAATATCTCTAGGGACCTCACTAACGTTTTCGCATCCTAGTTTCCAAAGGTTGACTAAACCTTTCCTCTGATACCAACTGTAGCGGTCTAGATTTACTTCCAGTGGACTACAATTGATACCTATCAGGGCACTCCATGGGCGGCTACACCCCCTGGGCGGGACACACCACCATCCCCAGTGGCATCCATTTCGTCATGAAGCCCTTGGGCGGAGAGCCATGCTTCGTCCAACGCTCACATGTGAGAGTTCCCAAGGATCGGATACATTCCTACCTCCTTTGCCTCTGATACCAACTGTAGAGACCCGAAGCTTATCGTACATGGACATTACATTACTTTTGTGGAATACTTAGTACATAACAAAAACACACACACAAGGATCGTAATAGTTTAGTTTCTTTGGAAACTCGGAACGTAATCTTCTAATCGTGGTGAAAGATCTTCAATATCTCCCATAAAGATCTTCCCTTTTTTTTACCTAAAAACCTTTCTTTATATCCTGGGGAAAAGAAAACATAAAAGGGTGAGCTCAAATGCTCAGTAAGGGTAAACAAAAGAAATATCAATCACATCATATACATAAGAACATAGCTTTTGGAAATCTTAACCTGCAAAAGAGCTCATAATATCATAACATGGGATAAATCATAGAAGTGAAAATGAGATCACCATAATCATAACATGAAACTTGAAACTTTGTGGCATGCACACATAATCATGGAAAATCATTTCTTGTTAGTCATGACTCATTGCCAAGACTATCTTAGTGGACAAAGTCCCTTTCTGAATCGAGTAACCCTCGTTTCAGTCCTATTTCACTGAACTGGTATAACCTACCATTCCAGCCATGTCTATCTCATGAGATATAAAATCTTTACCCAATGCATTGGAGGGAGATATAGGTCCCACCCATCTTATAATGAATCATTTCTTATGTGTGCCACATAATCATAAAACATACATCATCGCATAACCCATGTAATAAAAATGGGATTCTTAAACAACATGACATCATAAAACAATTCATATAAGATAAAGGAATTCATAAAAATGTTTCCATCAAAACATAATCAAATCCATGTAACAATAGGGATAAAAACAGAACCCTTTTATTATCATAGATGGAATATAATTTTGATAAAACACTTGAACTTCATTCTTGAGGAAAATATCCTTTCTACTTCAAAAACATTTTTCCTTTCATAACATGTCATAAAACTTTAAAATAAAAGAAGTTGATTAAAAATAAACTTGAAAACTTGTAAAGGAAGCTTCTTGGAAATAATGTTTTAAAAATCCATTCATGCTGTATAAGTTAAAAAAAACATTCTTCGTACTTTTGTCGGAAAAGTCAAAAAGTACCTCGTACGAAAAACGACAAAAGATTCCTTTTATTTCTTTTACTAAAAACTCACCGAAGGGTAAAAATGGATTTAAACAGTTGTAGGTGGATGAAAATAATATTACATATTGATGAAACATGGATGTGGATGATAAAATACACCCCAGTAAATACTTACGAATAAACAATCTCGGATAAAAATGAGATTGTGATATTTCCCTTACCTTAGGTCCGACTTGCTTTGTAAGTGTCCAAACCTCCTCTTCTTTGAAGTGCCTCTTTGGGACCTCCTCTTAGGGAACTAAAATTGGTCTTTGAGGAAGACCAGAACCACTAGGATGTTGCTAGGGAAGTGTAGAGGAGAAATTGGCATGGGTTGGCCGAGCTTGAGTGCTCAAATTGGTGTGAGGAGGAGGGGGAGGAGGTGTCCTTTTATAGGGGAGGAGAGGGGCACCTTAGGAATATCTCAAAATATTATTATATTAAAGTAAAAATCGGTTTATAATGGTTCCAAAGGGTCTTATTTCGAAGCTAAAGTGGGGATGGGTCGAAATCCTATCAAACAATAAGATTTAGACAAGTTTAGGGTATTATTTTAACCTTATCAATTAGATTTAACTCTAAGTTAAATAATTTAACTTTTACCGTGTCTTTTTGTTTTCTTTCACTATATGGTAAATACACTTACTATAACAGGCCAAACGAACCCCAAATTGTTTATTATTAATATATATATCCTTATCTAAGTCATTTGGCCGAACCTTAGATTTTTAGGAATAAAATAACAATTAATAATATAATATTTGATTTAAAAACTATTTTGTGTCAATTTTGACACTATTTGATATATGATTTTTGTGAAAGTCATAACAGAATTATATGTTCGAACAATGTTGATTAAATCAACATTAATATATCATAGTAACCTATAAAATTAGTGGAATTCATAAAAAGTCTTAAATTACATTTATTTTGGTATTTATATTATCAATTATGTCAATATTTCATTAATAAGATAATTACTGCATCATTTTTGTGTCATAAATAAATTATATTATTTGATGTCTAAAAATTACAAATAAAATACCATCATGTAGGAAATCTTTTTAGCTTTCTAATGAATATTTATAGTCGAATTTATCTTATGTATAACCCCATATTAAAAATGATTTACTTATTAAACTTTGATTTTAACTATTTTAACCCTTCTTTAAATAAATTAATAATAAATGTCCTAATCTAATCCAAGTGGGCCTAAATGGTCATATATTATTCCTAAGTTTGTTTTTGGTCGAATTAAACTTGTCCAATAGAATTAGGACATGTGTTAGGGTAATATTAATATCATATTTACCCTTAGTTACCTTATTTACTATTAACTGTGGTAAAAAAAGTAAAACGTTACTATTCACCAAAAAATTATTTTCATCTCATTGAACCACATTTTAGTCCTTGATATTAACCGTGTCTCTCGGATTTTCGAAATTCCATTCACAGAAGCGGTAAAATTAAGTTTTATGCAAAATTCAGTTTTTAACCTACCACTTAGTGGTTTCACTATTCATCAAAAATTGAAAGTTTTCAGAAAAATGCCAAAATTTCATACTAAGCTATATTTCATATTCCGAATTCAAAAATGAAGTCTATTTTACCAAATTAATAACATAGAAGTTGAATTAATTAATTTTATAATTAAATCCCGCTATTAAAACAAATAGCGTGTTTTTACGAAACAATATCTATCAAAAGATTGACACTTGTTTATGTCTGGTTTAAATGTGAAATTACGTCCAATGACAAACATTGTATTAAATTGTAAAAATATATTCTAAATATACTTTAAAACCACTCAAATTAATAATTTATCACTATTAATTATTTCGATTAAAAAAGTTGTTTTTAATTATAATTTAGTAATTTTCACTATTCATCAGAATATGAAAGTTATCCGAAATGTACCAAAATTTCACCTTAGGCTAAATTCGATACTCCGAATCCAAAAATGAAATCCATTTTGAAAAATAAAATTTACAAAATTTCAAAAAGTGGTTATTACTATTCATAACGGCTAGTTTTAATAGCATATCGCTGTTTAGTGAAACTCGTTATTGCGTACTACACACACTATCGAGGAAGGTTGTGATTGCGTGTAATGCAAGGCAAGTCAAGGATGCGTGTTGTGCAAGCTCCTTTTGGTGTAGCGTACAACACAAGACATTAATAAAATTAAAAAGAATATTTTTCATAAAATCTTGGGCTGTTACACTAGGGCTTTACCAGATGACAGATTCCTCCTTTATCACTACTATCATTCCCTTAGGGTCTACCACAACCGGCGTCATACGACAAGTAGTTCCTCCTCAATAGCACATGATAGTATAGACATAAAATTTTTGTTTTAGATCTATTGTGGGGAGATCTTAATTTTTGAGATAAAATCTATGATTAATTTATATCTGTAATAAGGGGTGAATCTCATAGGATGTATGTATTTATCTATAGATTATTCATTTTTATTTCATTCATCATCAATAAATAATAGTGGTTGAATCTGTGGAATGTGGGTGAAGGATCGATAATGAAAGAAATGTTGTGGCATCAGTGGTAGAAACAAATAAAGGTAATGCTAATGATATGTCTCTAGATACTAAGAATGGTGACTAAGGAGGGATGAATGGGGCAGTGATAGTGAGTGTGACTTACTGATGTAGGATAGAGGGCATCAGTAGGTCCTAGAGTGACCGGTGTGGGTTGAACATTGACATTAAGTATTGTCAACAAGAGGAGTTGTGTTGGCATTATCTTGATAGTAAGGCATAGGTGTTGGGAGCAGATGGTAGTGTCAAGGATGCAATGGAAAAAATACCAACTATGACTCACATAGGGAAATGTTGATGGTAGCAATGTAGGGGATCATTAACTCATTGTCAGCATTCGACGAGTAAGAGGGTTACAACGATAACTCGTGGGTCACAATTCGACAGAATATTGCCACAAAACATAATCCGCGAAATAAAAATAATCAAATTAACATATTTATTCAAATGAAAATTTTAAAACTAAATTAATTAATTTAATATATTTAAAAGAAACATAAAATCACAATCTAATATAATTATGAAATTAAAATAATTTAGATCAGTTACAAAATACAAAGAAAAATTTATAAGTTTATTTTTATTTATTAAATTCAACTATTATATTAAATTTTAAATAATTAAATTAAATGTGAAAATATAGTTATTTAAATAAATTTTTTAAAAAATATTAACTAAATAATGAAAGTATAAAAGTTAAATTAATGTTTTTAATTTAGATAAATAAAGCAAATTAATTAATCAATAATGAAAAGGCAAAAATTATTAAGAAAGGAAAATTTAATAATTAAAGAATAAAAATTTAAAAACTAGAGTAAATAGGTAAAATAAAACTAATTTTTAATAAATAACAATAAAAAATTAATTATAAAAATCCCAAATTAATGATTTAAATTAAAAATTTACAAAAGTATATATATTTGCCGAAAAAGTACAAAATTAATTATATTAATGATTAAAAATATTGATAAATAATGTGAAAAATTATGTAGATTTAAGAACATATGAATTTAACCCACACTAAAACATTGATTTTTCGGAATCAATAAAATGACTAAATATATTCAAAAAATTGAATTTTGATTTTATTAATCAACTCAAAATTTAACATGTAAATCACTTTTAAATGGAGGACAGGGAACTAAAGGGATTTCAAGATTTAATGTTTAATGACATCTTACATAACCTCAAGTACTTTATGGTTGATAGAGAATACTAGAAGTCATTCACTTTTGAGGATTTCATGACAGATTTTTTAATATGTAAAATTACGTACTACAATTCAAATCAAATTTATATGTTCAATAGTGATAAAATGTTAAAAATATGTGGGATTAGTGAGCATAAAAAAATAACATTGAACTTTTACATTCACTTGTGTTCCAAAATAAAAAATTAATTAATTTTTTTTGAATCAAATTATTGATTCATCATAAATGATTTTATGCAAATCTAATGTCCCCTTCTTCATATAGTGTTCATTAATCCCCTCACCTTAATGAACTCAATTTTTACTATAGGAATATTATTTTATTTTTTCCCAAACCATGTCTTTTATACTAAGAACTACGCATATGCACATATTAGATATTGTATATGAGTATTTTATTTAATAGAAATGAACCCAATTCCTATAGTGTCAAAGTGTCAAAGTGGGTTCCCAAATTCCTAAATAACCCCAGTTTCAAAATATTCGTATTAAAACCATTCTAATTGGTCTGGGAAGGAGATTATTTTTTCTATAATTTAAAATTGATCCCCCTAAGAAAATTTTTAAAAATATAGTGCCTAATGTTATGATTTCAACTCCACAAATAAGTATCCTATATCATTCTTAAATAAAGTTCTTAAAAATTGAATTCATAAAATCACTAAAAAATATCCTTCAATTGTCATTCATCATCAATAATTTCAGACCCAAAGTCAGTCTTAACGACAGGTAATGATTTATCATTAAGAAAGACTCATTTTAAGTATAGTGTATATCCTAATGAAAACCAAATATTGATACAATTTCAAAAATAACAATAATTAAAAAAAACATTAAAGAGATGTGGAAATTTATGGTCTTCCATTAAGAATAATTTAGAACGTGGTATGTTTTGACCATCTCCCCCTCACTTCAGACCCAAATTTCCGCCAAAGATTAATGAAAATGCAAAGGCTACAAATATTAGAATTCTAAAGCACAGCGTAGATTTTTAAAATAATAGATTGAGGAAATGTATAAAGGGTATTAATGAAACTCAATCATAATTTTTTATCCACAATAATGTTATTTTAATATTATTGGATCACATACATTTTTAATATAAGCTACTGACAAAATTTTCAATTTATGTTCCAAAATACACCTTGTGAAATTTAACTACATAGTGAAAAAAGTGTTATATGTTTAACAAATGACAATTAGTTGGATGTTCAATAATGTAGAAAAACACATGCTAAAACACCCAGTATATAAAACTGACTAGCAATGGGAAGTCTCCCACACTAAAGTTATAGGTTTGAAGATATTTTTAAACTTTGAAAAATATTTTCATTAATAAAAAATGGTAGTAGATTTTTTCAGAGCCGTATAATTTTTAAAACAAGTAGAATTTTATTAGCAACATTCATTGACTCTCCATTCACAACTTATTAGTCACTCACCATTGAGATGACTCACTGCCATCAGTTTAACTGTGACTCACATACAACGGTAACACTAATCCATAACATTGAATAGAGTAACAATGACTTATCATAGGATTTTTAAAAGTAAATGAGGAGTAGTAAATAAATGTATATGTAATGAGTAAAGAACTTCCATAATAAAGATTTGGTTTAGGCATGATCCATTATAGGAATTACACTCCATGTGAAACAATCAGAATCATACTCTAAAATCACAGAGCAAGAAGACCATGTACCAAACTCTTGCACAAACCTTGCAGACAAAGACAGCACCAAACAACACCTAATTCAAGGTAAAATATGAAAATGATCAAAATAAAAAAATATAAAACATGGGTTGACTCCCATGATACAATAAATTTAATGTATTCAATTAGAATTTATTTAAGTACATTTTTAAAAACAAAATAATAATCATGGGTTTCCTCCCATGAACTGCTACTTTTTATATCTCCAGTAGGACTAACCTAGAAACTAACCAAAGTCACTAGGTGGATGTAGTTTTTTAACCATATACCAGCACATATTGATAGGTGAAATATTTTTAATAGATAAATTAAATTTTTGGGCACATTAGCTTAATAAAATAGAAATAAGATTCTAATCATTTGCAAAATTATCTAATTAACACCAATTAAAAGTTGTGGGATTGTTGTTTTCAACTTTCCAAATTGTTTCTGATTCGACACAATTAGCATTTTTATGAAGGGATAGAAAATAACTAGGTGCACTTAGGGGTATGAAATTATCCTCACATCTATCTTTATTGACTATAACACTATCACAATAAAAAATAGTAATGTTTATGGATGAGTTCTGACTATCTTGTTCCAGAAGGTGAATAATAGTGTGATTAATAGAATTATAAATAGTGGAACTCAAGTGATTCCCCCGAAATAATGTACTCTTAATATCACATAAAGATTCAGTTACCCACTCTATTGAGGAAGATTTTGGAACATAGGGATGAGTGAATTTTTTTTCAATCAAAATTTTAGGCGGGATAATGCTATAGATCTCTTCATAAAATTCCTCATTTGTAAATAAAAAATTATATACCACTTCTTTTAAAAAATAAATTATTTTAGATATATCTTGGGTCTGTTTAACATTTACTGCTGGTTGAGATTTAGAAAGATCATTTTCTAAAAAAATATTTTGACTGTTGTAAAAGTTCAGTTAAGGATGGGGGGAATGTTCAAATCAGATTTATTAAATTTAGATTCCAGATTATTCAAATTTAAAAAATTTCTTTTGTTTATCCAATACTATTTCCAATTAAATACCAAAATTTTTTAAAATGTTATCTATATTAGAATATTATAATGAAATATCATCATATAATATTTCTTCAAATAATATTCCCTCATTCTCTACATTAGACATCATTAAAAAAAATGGTTTTTAGTTTAATACATGGAATAGATTATTCCAATCCAGGTTCAAAATTTTCTGATTCTATGATTTCATGCTTAATGTTATCTTCCAAGGTATACATAAATTCATTTTTAGGTTCATTGTTTAAAATATCAGAAAATTTGGATTATGGGGTTTTAACATTCATGTTATCTTTATTCATATTCTCTTCAACCCACGTGATTATATTTTCAATGATTATAAAATAATGATATTTATCACAAATGGGGACTATGTACATAATATGACATTTTATATCAATTTATATTAGTTTATTTGTAAACGTTTCTAACTCACCTCCATTTAAGTTTCTTATGGGATCATTGAATTGAATAAATCATTAACAGTGTTAGTTATTTATTCATTTTTTTCTTCACTAGAAATAGAATCATCAATGTATAGGTTTTTTTGCTGATGTTTAGCCTCACTCTCCTCTTCGTTTCCATTATCAAATCTTATATAAACATATTCTACATCACTTATTTCATCTTCTTCTTATTCATTAATCATATTCTATAATTCTTTGATCATTTTTAAAAACCTTTTGAGTTTTTATTCATTCTCTTAAGAATTTATAGTTTGAATTTAATAGTTTTGATATAGAATGGAGTTTCTATAATCCATCCCAGAATCCATCATAGAAATAATTTGGTCTAATATTTCTAGGATATCATAATTAGACTTGAATTTCTATTCATTTTCATCTGGGTTACAAGTCTATTGTTGTTAATTATAGACACACTACCAGTTAGTGTTTTCATTATAACCACAACGGAAAAAATATGGCCCATTGCGATAATTTAAGACATCAAAATCCATCAAATTTTTAATATTCATATTAAACACACATATTAAAATATAACAAGATTTTTTTTTCTGAATTCAAGCAAAGAATTATTTAAAAAAATTATACCCTAGAATATTCATAGCATACATTCCCCAGTAATGATGCCATATTTTGATAGTGTATAAAGAAATTCAATGCCCAAAAAATAAATTTATTAACCTACACTATTGTATTATTGTAGGTAGTACCGTAGATGAGTTGGGTAAATGTTCTAAGGGGTTTCAAAACAAACCCCTCTAGTGTCAACAGTGGGGAAAACATATTTTTTAAATTTAAAATTGTATTTATTTTTTATGAAATGGGAAAAAAGATAAAAAAAAATTGAAAAATTAGTATTTACCAAACTGTATGTAAAATAGTTAAATGAAAAAGCTAAATACACACTTCCATACAGTAGAAAATGAGTGTTGACAGTTGATCACGATGTGAGCTCGAGAGATTTAAAATCTACTTGTAAAAAGTGTGTTTCATAATTTGATTGAATTAACACCTAAAAAGTAATAAATTATTATATTCTATATGAATTAACATGAAGTTTCGAATTCTTGAACTATTACACTTCAAGAATCTACTATTAAAAAATTGAATAAATTATGTCAGCAAAAACAACCTCGCACGAAATCTCTAATGTTTTGAATTTTTTTTTTGAAATTTTTTCTCAATGATCAATCTCGCCGAATGATCAATTATTTAGAAATTAATTTCATAAGGGTAAAAATTCAATTAAATATTTGATAAATATATTCAACCACTCCAACATAATCTTATTCTTGTTAAAATAAATTTAAATTAAGAACAATAAAATATGAAACAATAAAAATTCAAAACTCTCAAACAAAAGAAATTATTCTAAGATCATATTAAATTCAATAGTAGAAAATACAATTTAATAAATATAAATATATAGGATAAAATATCCTTCCATTGAATATGAATATCATGTACTATTTCTTGCTCTTGAAAATCAAGTTCTCTAGAACAGCTCTTGGAGTTATGTTTATCTCAACCTTCAAGGAGTATCATCAAGGATGTATCATGGAAAGAAAGTCCCATGTTTTCTGCAGCTTCCCTTCTCTATTTTTAAACATCCAATCTCGCCCTCTATTTTTCACCCCTAAGCATCCAACAACATTAACTTTGTCTCTAGTGATATCACTACACACCTTAAATTTAATGCTCCAACAAGATATCACCGAACGTGAATTTAACAACGATCTTCTAACTGAAAGGTAACTTTTTGTAGAAAATGTATCTGGACATATTTCCATTCCTAAATTGAATCTAAAAATAATAATAGTTCAAATAGCTTAGGAAAAAATTTAAAAACAACTTTATCCTATACTTAATTATTTATATTATTTAAATTTATGTTAAATTTATAATTTAAATGATTATTTTAGTATTTTATATTGTAAAAAACTTTTATTAATTATTAATTTTGATCAAAATATTAAAATAAATATTTTACAAAAATATTTTATAATAAAAAGTATTTATATTATTATGTTTTTAATTTTATTTATTTTATATTATTAAAGTTTATTTTAATTAAAAAAAATAAAAAGTTTATTATAATTTTTATTATATATTTTTTTTAAATAAAATTAATTGTATTAAGTATTTTATTTCTATTTATAAATTATTATTAATACTTTATTAATATTTTATTTATGTAATAAGTTTTATCTAATTGTTTTATTTTATTTTTAATTATTTTTTTATTATAATTATTTTATTTTATAATTATTGTAATTTTTTGATTTCTATTTATTTATATTTTTTCAAACCCTCTACCTCACTTTATATAATCTGAACAAAATGGTAATGTATCATGGTTTAATGATACTTCCTCGCTATACCGACAGAAGAGGAGGTTTCATCCCAGATATCAACCGGCGGCGGACATAGCTAGCAGACGATGGCGGGTAGAACTCCCTTGAGAGGAAGATCTTCAATGGAGGCTCATCATGGTTATTCCTTCACAGGCAGTAAGAGTGGCATACTCCTATTTCTCAGCTTGTATATCTGAAAATTGGGCTATGTCTCATCCTCTATGAATGGCAAGACTAATAATCCTAGCAATAGCATTGGGTTTGAATCGGGGTGGGTGATTCATTGATCTGATGACACCGGTTCTTAATGACATCAAGATCAGGATCATGGATTTGAGTTTTAGATCAAGGAAAAACTTTTTTGTATGATTCTGCATTTTCTTTAATGGACATGTTTTGATCTAGGTGAATTGTTTCTTCAATTTATTCTGTGACAGTGTATGGTTTGGGGTTGAAGAGAATGAATAAGGCATGATTTAGTGGTGAGGAGGTTGTATAAGGGTTGGGGTATGAATAATAGTGGAGAATAATGAATGTGGTACATCGTTGGTGATGTCAAATGATCGGTGGCATAGGGAGTATTGGTGGTGGGATGGAAGGAGGTGTGGGGGTGACTCATTGAGTCACCATTTTGAAAACTGAGGGAAAATTGGAACAATGGTGACTTAGTTGAGTAAAAAATCTGAATTTATCCACAATTTAAAACATTAAAAAATGAAAATTGAAGACTAAAAGCATAATTATATTAATCTAAACAAATATAAGTTAATGTAAAAATTTTCAAGGAACAAATTAACACAATTATAAATTAATGAAATTAATGTTTAGAAATTAAATTACATAACTATGAATAAAATGAAATATAAACTAAAAACTAATTTATCTGCGAAATTAAATTAGTTTAAATTACCAACAAAATAGTCGATAAAAAATAAATGGATCATAAATTAATAAATTTAATTTAAACATTAAATGTAAATAATTTAAATAAATAGTTAATATAAATGTAACTAAAAAAATTGTTAACAAAAATCATTCAATTTTGAAACATTAAATAAAAAACATTCAAATTAATTAAAAGATGTAAATTAATTAATTAATAAATAGAAGGTCACCTAAAATTGTTAAAGCATTAAATTAACTTATAAAAACTAAATGGAAAAATTAAAGAACCTAAAAACTTTGTTTGATAATCATTATTAATAAAAGGATATAAATACAAAATAATTTAAAAATAATGATTAATTAATTCATTTATTTACAAAATTACAAAAGATTGAATATTAAACAAAATATTTAAAATTAATTAATTGAATCAATAAAAATTTAATTATTTGGTTTGAAAAAAGTATTATAATTTAAGGAAACATTAAATTCCCCCCCACATAAACATTTATTTTCCTAAATCATTACCTTTTTTATTATATATGAAAAATAGATGTGTGTTTTTATTAATCAACACAAAATGTGACAAGTGTATCATGTTAAAACATATGATAATGAACTAAAAGTCTTATGAAATGTAATATTCAAATGACATGTTTTCTTACTTCAAGTACTTACTAGGGGAAAAATAATATGAGGAATCATATTCTATTGTGGATATATTCCCTCATTAATAAACATTCAAAATGAATTACTAAAATTCAAATCCATGTTATATGTTAATGAGTGATAAATGGTTAAAAATTTATGGTATTAAGAACCTCACAAAAATAACATTATACTTTGACTTTCACCTATGTTCTAAAAGAAAAAATTAAATCAATTTTTCTATTCACCTTATTGATACAACATACAAGATTTCATGAAAATCTAATTTCCCATACTTCATCTGGAGTTCATTATTTTCATCATCTTAGTGAACTTATTTTTAACCCTAGGAACATTATTTTATTTTTTCCCATGCCTTGTATCATGTGCTTAGAATTGTGTTTAAGAACTTATTCAATATTGTACAGAGGGATTTTATTTAACAATAATGCATCCAATTCCTGGAGTCTATGAGGCTCACCGTGGGTTCCCAAATTCCCAAATTACTCTATTTTAAAAATATTAATATTAAAACCATTTAAATTGGACCAGTAAGACGATTATTTTTGAATAAATAAAATGTGATTCCCCTACTAAATTGTCCAAAATTCATATTCTTAAATATATGATCTCAACTCCACAAAAAGGTATCCCACATCACTCTTAATAATTCTTCCTTAATAGAGAATTAATAAAATCACTAATAATGTTCATTCAGCAGTCATTCATCATCATGAATTTCATTCTCAAATAACTTCTTAACTACTAGTAAGGAATTGTCTTTAGAAAGTCTCATTTCATGTATAATTTAATGCGTAAAGAAACTAAAAATGTGATTGTATTTTGAAAAAATCTATCCATTTATATCAAATCATTTAAATATCAATGGGAATTTAAGGGCATAAATTAAGCATAGTTTATAATAAGGTATGTTTTCACCCCCTCCCTCTCAAATAAAACCCATCTTTTTCCCCAATTTTAAACTAAAATGTGGAGAAGACAACAATTATACTTTTAAACTCAAAGTATATTTTCAACACAATAGATTGAATAAATGCATCAAGGGTCTCATTGAAACTCAATAATAAATTGGATTCCATAATTATTATATTTTATGACTATATGTTGACATATATTTTCAATTTAATCTAGTGAAAAATCATCCAATTTATGTTCCCAATAAGAACATGTGAACATAATTACACAGTGAAAATAATGTTAGCATTTTAAAATATTAGATTCAGTTTGCAGGTCAATAATTTAAAAAAATACACGCTAAAACACCTATGAAAAAAAGTCCATAAATGGAAAATCCCCCCACAGTTATGTTCTGGAGTGAATCAATTTTTACCCATTGAAAATATTTTTCAGAAACAATAATATGTAGCATATTTTTCAGCAGAATCATCATTTTTAACATAAGAAGAATTTTTTTAGCAACATTCACTAACTCACCATTAGAAACTTATCAATGAGTTTTCATTGAGTTGACTCACTACCAATGGTGTACTGGTGACTCAAATTCAACGGTAACTCAATGAAATACCATTTCACAAAGTAATAATGAATTATTAGTGGATTTTGATAAGATTTAATTAGGTGAAAAAAACTAATGAAAAAGTAAAATGAACAGACTTACCTGACATAAATATTTTCTAGAAATTATCCATTCAGTGGATTAAACTCATTTATGACACCAATAGTATCTTGCTATTATTTTTAAAATAAGATCCATGAAGTCCAAGATAGATCCAGCTGAACATATAGTACAAACAACAACACCATCCGCACTTTATTCTAATTAAATCAAGAAAAAAAGTTTAAAAATTAAAATAAAATAAAAACTATGGGTTGACTCAAATGAAGCAGTATGTCTTAAGTCTTCATTTGGTTTTTATTTGAATTCATTTTTTCAAAATACCTATGGAATCCAAGCCCTTCGAATTTCCATCAAAATTATTTTTGACTCTCTTCCCATTAAGCAACATGAGTTTGATTTCCTCAAATACAATCTTACCATCTCTATTATTTAAAACTCTAACTACTATAAAAGGTCTAGACCACTTGGATTTATGTTTCCTGGGAAAGATATTCAGTCCTAAAACAGAAGATAATGACATTGTGTCCATGTTTGAACTCTCTGTTTTTTATGACATGATCATGAAATAATTTATTCTTATCTTTTTATATCCAAGAATTTTTATAACACTCTCTCATTATTTCATCAAGTTCACTCCACCCTAGAAATATTCTCTCTCCAAAACTCTTAAAATCAAAATTTACGGACATAAATCCCCAATATAATTTATTCTATAACTCCACCTAAAAATGAAAGAATTTCCCAAATAATGTATTATATGGAGACATACAACTTTTGGTCTTAACAAATATTATATATCCCCAAAAAACATCATCTAATTTATGATATTAGACTTTCTTGTAGTGAGAGACAATTTTGTCGAAGATTTATTTCAGGTCTGTATTTGATACTCTTACCAATCCACTAGACTGTGGATATAAGTAGTTAAAATTTAATGGGAGAAAGCATACATTTAAATTAAATCCATAAATATATAATTTTTTAAGTGTGTTCCATTATCATTTATAAAGGACTTGGGTACTAAAAAACGTTCAATGATATTCTTTTTGACTTACATAATTACACTATTGGCCAGATTGTGGAGCAGTGCTAATATCTCAACCCATTTGGAAACAAAGTCTACAACCACTAAATTATACTCATTAACAAGTGACGACAGAAATGGTCACATGAAATCTAATTCCCAGACATCATAAATTTCAACTTCTAAAATACCATTTTCGAGTACCACCTTCTTCCACTCAACATTTTCCAAGTATTGACATATGTCACATCCAACAACATAACTCCTAGAATCCTTAAATAAGATGGGTCTGTAAAAACTCAATTGAAAGAATTTTTTAGTTATTCTGTCAACACCATAGTGTCCTCCCCATAGAGAGGAGTGAAACCATCCTAGAATAGAAATAATCTCTTCATCGGGAACACATCTTCATAGAGTACCATTAGCAGATATCATAAAAAAGGTCATCCTAAAGGTGATATATAAGTAGTGAAATGATTTTTTTCTCTTTGATTATTAGACCGATCATTGGGAAGGACTCCTGCCACCAAGAAATATTCATAAAATGCAAACATTTAATTCTTCTTTTTTTAGATAGTAAGAAGTTTCTCATCATGAAAGGAAGATTCAGTCTCCCATGGATCTTTAGAATTTGTATGATAAATCCATGAATGGTGATGTTCTAATAGATTTTGAACTCCCTGCTTATCTCTAATTTATCAGTAAAATTCATGTAATAATAAAATCAACCTATTACACCTGGTTTTTGATTATTTCATAGAAAACTAGTATTTAAAGGTGGAATTATTATTGAATATGATAACTTTTTATCATAACAGATACTTCCTAAACTTCTCCAAATCAAACATAACAACTAACAACTCATTTTCAGTAGTGGTATAGTTCCTTGATTCCTCCTCTAGCTGACACATAGCATAATAAACCACCTATAGATTTTTATCTCTCATATGTCATAGGATAGCTCCTACAACAATATCACTAGCACCAAACATTAATTCAAAGGTGAGTTACCAATCTTTTATAGTGAGGTTTGTTGATGTAGTGATTTTTTCATTAAAAAATTAAATGATTTAAGATAGTTTTCATCAAATCCAAAGGGTGAATCCTTGACAAGAAGGGAACATAATGGCTTAGTGATTTTTTGAAAATATTTTAGAAACATTTGGTAGAAACCAGTATGAACAATGAAACATCTAACACCTTTAAAATTTTATGGATGTAGTAGTTTTTTAATAAATATTATCAAGGAAGTGTCAACCTTCACACCACTCTTGGACACATTATGTCCAAACACAATCCATTAAGTTACCATTAATTGATACTTTTTCTAATTTAGAACTATGTTTTAGTAATTCCTATTGGTAGATTTAATCATCCTATATTTTTTATATTCTCTCCATTTGTGGCATTTATAAATTGAATTTCTTCAATTTTTTATTTTTGATAACAATGAAACCTCATTTCTTTGGGACAACTTGAACTAGACTGAACCAAGTACTATCTTACATTGGACATATTATTCCATTTTCAAGTAGTATGATTATATCCTATCTCATAACCTCTTTCATGTGGTAATTCAATATAATTTAATACTCTACTCATGGATTATAGTCCGGCTCTATAGGGATCTTATCCACATAGAATGAACGATTAATTCCCTTAATATTAGATATGGTCCAGCCTATTGAAGATTTTAATTTTGTATGAACATTCAAAAATATTTCATCATGATTACCTTAAACTCAATAGAAATGATTATAGGACGTGTGGAATTATCACCAAAGAAAGAATATGTCAAATGTAGAAGAAGTTTTTTTACCTCATGAGTGGGTGATTTTTCAGTTGATGGAATACTCTTAGGCCTATGAGGTCTATGGTTTTCAACATATTTCTTATAGGTAGTCTAAAATGCTGATTGATTTTCAATTTGAAGACCAGATTTCGAATTGATAGAACTTCTATCCAAGTTGGAGAGATCACTATCTAGATTTTCCAGTTCAGAATTCAAAATATGTAAAAGTGGAATGTCATCATGTTTACTTAACATCGCCACCACTACATCATCAAAATGTAAAGAAGTGTTGGTAATAGAAGAATCACCTTCAAGTTCACTCAAAAACTTCCAAAGTTCAGAAACATATGAAACTTCATTAGTAGAAGTAGAAATAGGAATGTTTTCCAGTTCTGGAAATTTTTCCAGATTCTTAGTATGAACAGATTCTATGGCATGTGAAAGAATAAAATCATAATTTTCATATTATAAATTAATTTCTTCAATAAAGGATGCTTTTTAAGATTATTTGATATTTTCAAATTGATTATAATCTTATAAGGAATCTGTTGACCTCACCTGTTTTAATAATCCCAATTATGTTTTAATATGTGTTTATAATCCTATGCTGACAATAATATCAAAATAACAATTGGAATATGTTAATCATTTTTTATCTATGTTTATAGATACATTGAAATAATTATAACTCAATGTCGATATCTTTCTCATAGAACAGATAATTGTTAAGTTCACCGGTATGCACATAGCTACTGATACAGATAAACAGACACATGGTGTTTGGTATAGAACTGAGATACCGGTATGTAAGTCTACCGGTACACCAAAAGTTTACCGTTAGAGTAAGTCTACCAATATGTGTATGTCTACCATTATGAAGTCCAATGATATAAGGTAGTCACCACAACTTAATTCTATTGATACAAGCTACTGAAACAAACATATAGACACACAACTACCATTATAAAGATCTATCGATATAGATATTGCAACTGATATAAGTAGTTATCGAGACAATCTAGTTACCGATAGACCAACGCTACCAATAGAAGGAGTTACTAAAACATAGATCTATTGTTACACAGAGTAACTGCTACCGATACAAGGAGATACTGGTACAAGAATAAAGAGCTACCGATAGGAGCTCACTACTATACAATTTCCACTACTACTAGTCTACCGACATAAAGCTACTGATGAAAGATGACTGTTAACCAGTCACTACTACTTAAACTCTATTTTTGTTTATTTATTAAGCAACAGTCATGTTTTATGTTTTTAATGAACGTAATATTATATAATGATTGTTGTTGGAATGTCAGGGAACTGTACCTCGTACCTATGAAAAGGTAATCAATTCTATTGCAGGAGCTTAAGGTATAAAAGTATGATTGAGCTACAGAGAAGAGAGAGGTTCATATACAAAATAAATAAAGGCGACATCCATACACTTGTATACTTGAAAAATACTACACATATACTAGGCCATTCATACAAGAAGAGAACAAAATATGAATCTTAGTCAAGGAGTGAAGAACTAAAACGATCTCTTCATACACTCAAGATGATCAAACTGAACCTTAAAATCAAAGAATAAAATGACACTATGTTTTCAAGAGAAAAAACAGAGAAGGAATACAGAGAATTTCTGTTTAATCAAAAGGAGTCCAGAGCTTTACATCAAATCACTAGAGCATTCTAAACTAATATCTAATCTATTTAGTGATTCTTTTATTTTTTGTTTTGATCAGTGTGTGTGATCTATAATTTTAGACACACACTATCTCGTGTGCTAAATTGGAGGGTTTATAAATGATCAAACAAAACTTCTTTAACTCTGATTTATGGCACTTTGGATAGTGGTTGTGGTCAAGTGTGACCTGGATAGCCTATATTCTATTGTTCTTATATTTTCCCATGAAGAACTATGGAAGAGGTCTCAGTACCTGGACGGTCTCTGAAATTTTGTTTACCCCGATCTAGTGTGTGGGTCAAAATTTATATAAATTCTTTTGAGATGACTAAGTATCATCTTGAGACTGAACCTCTTGGTTAGAACTGTTGTACTTATTCATTTTGTTTTAAACTATTGAATATTATGATGCTAATTACTTTAAACACAAATATATTTTAAAGTAACTTTAATAGTTAAATTATCAAGTGTTTTTAACTTTTTTTATCCAAAAATTTAGTTTCAAAAGTTATTCAATCATCAGATTGAGACAACTGATAAATTATCATTCTCTTGAGCAACTGATTGAAAACTTGAAATCTTTATAAAATCACTACAGTTTTGCTTACTATTAAATTTTGGTGATTATAATATAAAAATATTTAGCAGAAATTTTCAATTGTAACTCAATTCACCCTCCCTCTTGAGTATCCACTCTAACCAAAATTTGGTATTAGAGGGTGTTTGTTAATTATAAAGGATTTCCAAATACACTATTTTTCAACTGTGATTTTAGTTGTATCTTAATGATCTTAAATTTCTATTAGTTCTAAATTTTATCTCTTTAAATATATTTTCTAAAATCTAATTATGGATAATAGACTTGATGGTGCTACTACCAACAAGCCAACTTTCTATAATGGTAAAAATTATGCCCAATGGAAACATAAAATGAAAATTCATGTAGAAAGTATGGTATTTGACATATGGAATTCTATAGTGACTCAATATAAGATTCTAGAAACTGAAAGAACTACTTGGGATGAACATACAAAGACCGTATACAATAATAACTATAAAGAATTGAATGGTTTGTACCATGCTTTAGGTGATGAGGAATTTAATAGAATATCTTCTTGTAAAACATCTTATGAAATATTGGGACACTTTGGTTATTTCCCATGAGGGAACAACCAGTTTAAAATAAATGAGACTAAAAACCTATATTATTAAGTATGATAAATTTAGAATGAAGTCTGATAAACCTATTTCTAATATGTATCTGAGGATCAATGAGATTTCCAACACTATGAGCTCACTTGGAAAAGTTGTTCCTATAAAGGAGAAGATTATGAGATTACTAAGATGACTGCCAGAAAGATGGAGAGGCACATCATTTTCAATAAGTGAATCATGTGATATAAGTTCACTGCCTATTATAGAATTAATTGGTATACTGATGATATATGAAGAAGAGATTAATGTAAACTTGGAAGAAGATGATGAACCAAGGAGGAAGTCAGTAGCATTTAAATCTACTACCTAAAAGATCAAGGACAAGGAGAAAGTTCACAAATGACTGAAAGCTCAACAAGTGAAGGATTAGATTCTGATAGTGATGAAGTGATGGCTCAGATAGCCATATGGTTCATGATGTTCTACAGGAATAATAAATTCATCAGAAAACCAAATTATAAGGTAAAATATGACAAAAATGGTCATTATAAGAAGGATTGGATGAAATATGATAAGGATGATGAGATAGTGTGTTATGAATGAAATAGGAAAGGACACATTAAGGAATACTAGTTGAAGTTAATGTCCAGGAAGAAATATGACTAAAGGGACCGAAAATATAAGAAATCCATGAAGGCAACCTTGAGTGCTTCATTAGATAGCACATGTGAGTCTGGAGTTTCTGATTCTTAAAAGAATCGTGAAAACATGTGGCTCATGACTAATACTTCTGAGGTACCAGTTTCCCTTATGCTGAATGATTATTATTATGGGAATGAATGTATTGATGGTAATATGTCTAAAGCTGAATTGTTTGAATACTGTAATATGCTAGAAGTAACCTTTAATGAATTGAAGGGAAAGTATAAGAACATAAAAAATATAATGCTTTGACCAGCTCTGTTAAATATGCACTTGATATAGAAAAGGAAAAGAATCCTCAATTACTTAAGGAAAATACTTAACTAGAATATTCCAATGATCAATTACGGAACGACTTAGAGAAATTCACAAATGGGAATAATAATATAACTCAAATTATAGGAAAACATTTAGAACCAAAATATACCATTTTAATAGGCTATCAGGATGGAGAGAGAAAGATAGCTAAAAATAATTTTTTTCCTAAATCTGGATAGAATGCTGCTAGTTCTAGTTCTAGAAATTCATATATTTCAACATGTTATTAACATGGATATAGATCAAATAAATTTTATCTTTCAAAAATTATTGAATATTTTTATTTTATGAGACCCATTAGACAAATTTGGGTACCAAATGTTTTTCTTGCTAACCTCTCTGGACGCAAGAAAATCTGGGTACCAAAATCCTTTTCTGTTTAAACCTGTTTTGTAGAAAACTAGCTTAAAAATATCCCATAAGAAGGTATGGTACATGGACAGTGGATTTTTAAGGAATATGACTGGATATTACTCATTATTCAAGAGTTTAATCAAATTTTTTGGAGTCTATGTCACCTTTGGTGATAATTCAAAAGGAAAAATCATCATCTTAAGCCAGATTGGTAAGACTGACTTAGTTTTAATTTCCAAATTTTTATTTTTTGATGGACTTAAATATAACCTATTATGTATTTCATAGTTGTGTGATGATGGATTCAATGTTATATTTTTAAATTATTCTTGTAAAAATTTTTATTCTAAAAATATTTTAGTATTTTCTACTTTGAGAAATGAAAATGTTTATGCTGTTGATTTGAATTATTTGGCTAAACAGAACATTACTTGCTTAAATGCATTTCATAGAGGGTCTTGGATATTCCATAGAATATTAGGACATTACAACATTCATTCACTTATAAAACTTACTAGAAAAACTTAGTTAGAGACCTACCTAAACTTGAATTCCTAGCTGATAAAGTATGTAATCTCTATCAAAAGGGAAAGCAACATAATGTTTCTTTTAAATCAAAGAAAGAAGTTTCTACTTCTCAACCTCCCAAGTTGGTTCACATGTACTTGTTTGGAACTTTTAGAGTTTCTAGTTTAAATTTGATTTATTATGTCTATGTCTTAGTAGATGACTTTTCTAGGTAGAATTGGGTATACTTTTTAGCTTACAAAAGTGAAGGTTGTTCTTACTTTATTAAATACTCCTAGTCTTTAGAAAACCTTAGTGGACATAAGATTAAGACTCTAAGAAGTGATCATGGTCGTGAGTTTGAAAATCAATAATTTGAATCTTATTTCTCACACAATGGCTATTTTCACAATTTCTCTACCCCTAGGACACCTCAGTAGAATGGTCTAGAGGAAAGATGAATCAGAATTATTCAATAGATTGACAGAACTATGCTTAATGAGTATGATTATCCAATTCACTTTTGGGCTGAAGCTGTAAATATAGCTTGATATATTATTAATAGAGTCTTGATTAGATATGTTCTTAAAAAGATCCCTTATGAACTATGGAATAATAGGTAGCCTAAATATAGTTACATCCGACAGTTTGGTAGCAAAGTCTATATTCTCAACACCAAGGATAATCTTGATAAATATTCATCCAAGAGTGATGAAGGAGTTTTCATAGGTTACTCAATCTTTAGTAAAGCTTATAGTGTTTTTGAAAAAAGAATCAAATGTGTGGAAGAGTCTATTCACATCATGTTTGATGAAACTGATCCACATGAACCCAAATATTCTATTGAAAATCATGAAAAATATTTCCCTATTTTAAACCATGATGATAAAATCAATGAACCTGTTTTAAAGACATCCTGTTCTGGAAACCTTCTAGAACCTGAATCTAGAGAAGAACCTGAAATTTGAAGTCCCACCTTTACTAGATCAACTAGGATTCTAAAGAATCATCCTTTAGATGTTGTTGTTGGTAATCTTGTTAGAGGGACACAGACTAGATCTTCTCTAAGAAACCAGGTTGAACATCAAGCTTTTATTTCTTAGTTAGAACCTAAAAATATCAATGATGCAATCAATGATGAATTTTTTGTAATGGCTATGCAAAAATAATTAATTCAATTTGAATGAAACAATGTATGCTAATTATTTGATAGACCCAAGGACACTTTGAGCATAGGCACTAAATGGGTTTTTAGAAATAAAGTTGATGAATCTAGAAATATAGTATGGAACAAAGCAAGGCTAGTTTCACAAGGGTATCATCAAGAGGAAGTAATAGACTATGAGGAAACCTTTACTCCTATATCCAGATTAGAAGCTAGTAGTATTCTACTTTCCTATTTTGATCATATGAATTTCAAGTTATATCAATTGGATGTTAAAAGTGATTTTTTAAATGGTTTTATAATTGAAGATGTTTTTATTGAACAACCACTTGGATTTACTAATTTCCGTTTTCCAAATCTATTTTTTATGCTCTCTAAAGCTTTATATGGTTTGAAAAAAGCTCCATGATCTTGGTATTATAGACTTAGTAATTTTCTTATTTCAAAAGTTTTTTCTAAATAGATTGATGATCTAACTCTCTTTGTTAAAATAATTTCTAAAGATGTTTTGATAGTACAAATCTATGTTGATGATATTAATTTTGGATCTTCTAAAAATAATTTGTGTGTTGATTTTTCAATGATTATGAAAAATGAATTTGAAAATATTTTAATGGGGAACATAAATATTTTCTTGGATTTCTGTCCTTAAAAATAAAAATGGTATTATATTAAATCAAAGTAATATAGAAAGTATATTTTAAAGCATTTTGGTTTAGATAGTATTAAGGAAATTGATACACCCATGAGTACAACCTGTATGTTGTACATCGATGAGTCTGGGAAACCAGTTGATCAAAAAAATTATAGAGGTATGATTGCTAGTCTACTTTACCTTTCTTCTACTTGACCAGATATTATGTTTAGTGTGTGTATGTGTCCATGATTTCAAGCTAATCCTAAAGAATCCCATTTTCATGTTATTAAAATAATTTTCAAATATCTTAAACATACTGAAAATTAATGTTTGTTTTATCCAAATAGACAATCTTTTGATTTAATGAGTTATTCAGATGTTGACTTTGCCAGTTGGAGGTTAGATAGAAAAAGAACTTTTGGAACATGTCATATTCTAGGTAAGTCCCTAGCATCATGGTGTAGTAAAAAATCAGAATTTTGTTGCATTGTCTACTAGTGAAGCAGCGTATATAGCTGCTGGTAGTTGATGTGCACTAATTATGTGGATGAAACATACAATGTTGGACTATGGATACGTTTTTATACATGTATCTATAAATTGTGATAACACTAGTGTAACTAACATTTCTACAAATACCGTGTCTCACTCTATGACCAAACACATTGATGTAAGGCACCAGTTTTTGAGAGATCATTACCAAAAAGGTGATGTTAATATTGAATTTATAGGTACTGAACATCAATTAGATGACATTTTCACCAAGCCATTAAGTTTGGATATCATAAGTTACATTGAACATGAGTTAAGAATGATAGACAATGTGCGTTAGAAACTTCACTGTTAGAAACCTCACCATTAGAAATATCACTGGTATGATCATCACTGATATACCTCACTATTTGTGAACCTCACCGATATACCTCATCAGTATGAACCTCACTGATAGACCTCACATCTAGGAATCCTCACTGGTATGTGTTACTGATAGGTTACGCTATTTTTAGACTTCTGTATATTTAGTCTCATGAATCTGTATCATTTATATTATACTTATTATGATTTATTTATGATTACTAAATGATAAAAAATAAGTCTTAGTTACTTCTCAATCCACTGAACTCTCCTCTCTCAAACCTGACTCCTTGAATCCCTGAATCTCACAAAAAACCCTAATTTCTTCAATACAGAGATGGAAAAAACCAATCTTCTAACTTTTAGAGATGAATTTTTTGAGACGAATGCGATGAAGTAGAATACATGGCCTAAATCAAGTAGTATTGTCAATTGAACAAGGTCAGGGAGGCATCCAGTGAAACCGCACTTGAAAAATAGTGAAATTTTAATCGAGAAGGAGATGTGTGCAGAGTGGTTTTTTTCAAGAAAATCTCTGACCCTATGAATATTGGAGGAGTATAAATGGTTAGAATGTTTCACAAACAACAATAGTTTTTATTATCTGAAGCTGATAAAAGAGTTCTATGCTTTTGTGCACTTTTAGAAATCCAATAAGTAAAATAAAATGGTTTCATTGGTAAATGGCATGGAAATAGAGTTTTCATCCATTTAGTGGGATGAATGCATGAAGGTACCACGTGAAGGAGTATTTGGATATTCCTCAAATACAATACCTATTACCAGTGACTTATTTGACTCTGAGACTACATTAAAGGAACTCACTGGTACTAGAAAGAATAGAAAGTTGGTGGCTGCTGAGATGGATGGGGAAAATAGGTTGTTGTTCAAGTTAATACAATATGTGCTAAGTCCAAGAAGAGGGGACATTGAAAATCTGAAGTATCAATATATTTATTTGTTTCATCTCTTATGACATGTTGTAAAGGTGAATCTGTGCAGGTTGTTATTGATTGAAATAGAGGATATGACCAGACCCAAATCAAAAACCAATGCATTATTCATTGCCAAATTAATTTTGGTTATGATTAAATAAAGGGGGTTGTTGTGTCTCAGGATGAGACATTGGTGGTCAGAAAAAAAAAATTGTATCACAAGAACAGTATGTAATTATATGAGTATTAGCTGGAACCCTTCGAAAAGGAAGTGGGTTACTGATGATGAGAAGATATAAGACAAGTTCAATCCAGTGGACCATCAAAATAGACCAAAAGATAATAGAGATCCAGGTCTAGGACCTGATGAGGAGGAGCCACAATATAGTTATGATTCAGATAATGAGGATTCCTCTGCAGTAGATGGGATAGATCCAGAGTTTCCTCCAAGCCCAACTCCTGAAATTGTGTCACAAGATAGGAAAATGCTTCTTTGAACCTTCCGAGTAGAGAAACTATTTTATGAGTAAGAAGTGAGGAGGAACCTATGGATGATGAAGACCAGTAGATATTAGTTCAGGAAGAGGCTGCAGCAAAGATGGAGGAAGAAGAAAGAGAATCTGAAAATGAAGCATTTGCTTCTGCCACTTTGAGTTTATGTCCTTTGATTGGAAGTTCTTCTATTCCATTAGAGGCTGTTCTTGTTGAAGTAGATAGACCTTCTCCTATTCCTGAGGATCCTCCTACTGTTGAAGAAATGGATATGGTTGTGGAAGATTCTTCTGAGGAAGACCGAGCTGATGAGGGTGCTAGTGCTATACAGGAGAATGCATAAGTTGAGGGGGGGCATCCAATTAGAATTGGCAGTGTTTCAGTAGATAGTGGAATTGAAGAATGGGAAGAAGACCTAGGTTTTGTGGTTTGTGGGTTTGACTACCATGATTCTGAAGATGAGACACACATGAGCAGACCACAAGTTATCTATAATATCTATTCTGAGTTTTTACATGAGGATGTAGTAAGGAAATATGATCTAGACTAGTTGAATTCTGGTCTCAAGACAGAATTTTTGGAAGAGATAAAAAATGGAAGCCTCCTTAGTTTCATCCATCCAATCAATTATGAACTCCTTTGTTGCTAGTACTGTGACAAAAAGAGCACCTGTTGTTGTGCCTGTGAATATGGTAACTAGGGATGACCTTGAGTCTTTAAAGGCTGAGATGACAGAGTCTTTGAATGCATCTATTATCGATTTAAAGAATTGTTTTTGTTGAGGAGCTGAGCAACATTGAAAAATATTTTGGACTCTCTCTTGAATGTACTGTGTCAACCACTATGACAGGGATGATGAATGAAATTAGAGTGTTTCATTCTCAGATTGAGAGCTGAATATGAGCTTTTTTTCCTTGTAGCAGTCTGTTGCTTCCTTAAATTCCTTGAGTAGTCCTCATGCTCAAATGAATGTTGATACCAATTACATTAAAGGTGTAGTAAATAAATTTTTTGGATGTCTTTTAAGAATTTAGGAAGTTGTTCAAAGAGCAAGTGAGCACTCAGGATTTGTTTTTCCAGAAGCTGATAAGAAACTTAACCAAATCATTCAAGGAAACTATTGCATTCACTATCAAACATCTTTCTTCATCCAGTGCATCTGTAGATGTTGGTATGTTTCGAGCAGTGATGAGAGAATAGCTTGGTTCAGCATCAACCAATGGCTTTTTGGACTCATCTGCCCAAAGCCAGGTGGTGACTACCACTAGAGATGTCATGAAAAATTTTCAAGATTATATGAGAGAAGCTTCTGTCTCTCAAAAAGAAGTAAAGGATAATGTTGATTCTTATTTTCAAAAAGTGTATACCAAGCATCAGCTCAACAATCATTTAAAGATTATGTTAGAAAACATGAAGCTACCACCAGTCAATCAAGCATTCAGAGAAAAAGTTATCAAGATTAGAGAGTCGACCCCTACACTAGAAAAATTCTGGGAGAACAAGGATGATTTCATTTCTTCTATTGAAAGAGGCGGATTAATTTTAATGGACATTAGGAATCTGTTGCTGCCATTTTTGCATGTGGAAATTACTCCTATCATTGCACCTCCAGCTCTGCCTGCCTCTACTCAGTCTGCCTCTATTCATCAGATGACTCTAGTCCAAGCAATCTGAAGTCTCACTCCAATGATCACACAAAGAGATACCCACTACAGGCTAGGAACAGTCTTTTTTTGCTCAACCACCAGTCGTGCTTTCTATAATTCCCAAACCTTCTCCTAAAACTACCCAGCCTGAATCTACCTCTGAACCCAAAGCCAAATCCAATGTCAAAATTCATGAGGTGGATTGATTAGTGGCTAGGACCGTTGATGGTAATGACTTTTATTTTTTTTTGGTTTACTTCTGTATATTTTTGTATTTTTCTCAAGTAATATAAAAATGCTTTAATTCTCTCTTTTACCTTCTGTTACATCTCTTTTTCTGTATTTCCTTTAGGTTTCACTTTTTTCTAATCACAAAGGGGGAGAAATAATACAAAAGGATAGACATAATAAAAAGGGGGACAACTTCTATGAAGAATCATTATATTTTATGAGCCTAATACATTTTCCTCTGGTATTTTTATATATATATATATATTTTCCTTCACTCTGATACATGTGTTTTATATATCTGATATAGTTGTCTCATATCTATGATACTTTCATCTAATAATCTATTCTCTGATACAATTACCTTCAATACGATATCCTCTAATATTCTTTTAAAATATCACATTTGAAAATGTCATTACTCACTCTAAAAAAAAAGAATTATATTTTATACTGATACTTTACTGATTATTTTGGATTATGATATCAGAATTTGTTATTATCAAAATGTGGGAGATTGTTGACCTCACCCTTTTTTATAATCCCAATTATGCTTTAATTTGTGTTTATAATCCTATGTTGATAATAATATCAAAATAATCATTGAAATATGTTAATCATTGTTTATCTATGATTATACATACTTTGAAATAATTCTAACTCAATCTGGAGTTGTTTTGCATAGAACATATAAGTGTTATGTTCACCGGTATGCACATAGCTACTGATACAGAGAAACAAACACTTTTTCTTTGCTACAGAACCGAGATACCAGTATGTAAGTCTACCAGAACACTGAAAGGTTACCATTAGTGTAAGTCTACTGATATGTGTATGTCTACCATTATGAATTCCATCAATATTAGGAAGTCACCGCTACTCAAGTCTACCGATACAAGCTACCAATACAAACAGATAGACACACAACTACCATTATAAAGACCTTCCGATACAGACAGAGCCACTGATATAAGTAGTTACCGATTCAAGCCAGTTACTAATTGACCAATGCTATAGATAGAAGGAGTTACTATTACAAATAGATACTTTTACATGGAGTAACTACTAACGATACAAGGAGATACCAGCACAAGAACAAAGAGCTACCAAGAGGACCTCACCGCTATACAAAGTCCGCTGCTACATGTCTACTGACAGAGAGTTACTTATGAAAGATAACTGTTAACTAGTCACAACTACTTAAACTCTATTATTATTTATTTATTAAGCCACAATCATATTCGATGTTTTTAATGCACATACTATTATTTAATGATAGTTTTTGGCATGTTAGGGAACCGTACCTCATACCTATGAAAAGGTAATCATTCCTATTGCAGGAGATTAAGGTGTAAAATGAAGATTGAGATGAAGACCAGAGAAGTGTGCATATACACAAAAAAGAATGGTGACATCCATACACCTGTATACTTGAAGAACACTAGCCATATATGAGGCCATTCATACAAGAAGAGAACACAAACTGAATCTTAGTTAAGGAGTGAGGAACTATAATGATCTCTTCATACACATAAGCTGGTCAAACTAAACCTGAATGTCAAGGAAGCAAATGATACTCTGTTATCCAGAAAAAAACCAGAAAAGGACTCATAAGCATTTATGTTTAATCAAAATAATTCCAGAGTAGCACTTCAAATCACTGGAGCATTATAATCTAATATCTAATCTCTTTAGTGATTCTTTTATTTATATTTTGAGTAGGGTGTGTGCTCTCTATTTTGACACACAAATTTTCTCCTGTGATAAATAGGAGTATTTCTAAATACTCACACAAAACTTCTATAACACTCTTGTATCCCACTGTGGATAATGGTATAGGTCAAGTGTGACCTGGATAGCATGTGTGATATTGTTCTTGTATTTTCCCGCGAAGAACAATGGTAGAGGTCTTAGTACCTGGACAGTCTCTATACTGTTGTTTACCCCAATCTAGGGTGTGGATCAAAATTTAAATGAAATGTTTTGAGAACACTAAGTATCCTCTTGAGATGGAACCTCTTGGTTAGAATTGTTGTGCTTATTTATTTTGTTTTAAACTATTGAATATTCTCCTATGTGCTTTAAACACGAATCAATTTTAAAAAAACTATGATAGTTAAATTAGCAAGTTTTTATAACTTTTGTTAGCCAGTAAGTTAGTTTCAAAAGATATTCAATCTTGAGATCGAGTCAACTGATAAATAATCAATCTCTTGAGAAAAAAATTGAAAACATTCAATCTTTATAAATTCACTACAGTTTAGCTCATTATTCAATTTGGGGGATTTTAATATAAATCTTTTTAACAGAAATTTTTTAATTGGGACTCAATTCACCCCCCCTCTTGAGTATCCACTCCAACCAACAAAATCTATCTTTGAAAAAATTGATGTAATATTGGTCCTTGGACATTTTGAAACACAATAAACTCCCATAGTTTATCTCAAATTTTGAAGATACATTAACCCTTAGAAACATCAATGAAATATACACCAGTGGCCAAAAATTTCTTACCCAATATTATGGAAACCCCTTGGTCACAGTCATTATCAATGAGTAATAGGTCAGGTAGCTAAAAAATTTCCCAACCCCAAATAGCAGGTCATCTACCCACCCCATTATTGAGTGAAAGAACAATCACACAATAGTAGGATGACTGTGGTGGGCTGAATTTAATCCAATATCAAAGGTTGGAATAATGAGTATTGGAGTAGGTTGATTCAAGCACCTTAACACCCTGAGATTTTATGAAAAATATTCTTTTTAATTTCATTGAAGTCTTGTGTTGTACGCTACACCAAAATGATCTGGTACTACACACATCCCTGACATGGCTTGCATTACACGCAATCAAGACCTTCTTCGATAGCGTGTATAGTATGCAATACCGAGTATCACTAAATGAGATATTATTATAATATTACTATGAACTTGCCATTATGAATAGTAATACCCACTTTATGAAATTTAGTAAATTTTATTTTTCAAAATGGACTTCATTTTTGGATTCGGAATATTGAAATTAGCCTAGGGTAAAATTTTGGTATTTTTCTGAAAACTTTCAATTTTTTATGAATAGTGAAAACACTATGTTACTATTTAAAAACCCACTTTTTATTTAAATAATTAGTTATTTTATTTAAATTCATTTCAGGTCAAAATTGACACATAATACCTATATAATTTCAATGAAATTCAATGGAGTCATTTTATAATAATTTTATATAAAAAATAATTTTATTGAACTTTTCACCGTCTATTACCCACCTCCTAGGAAAATTTGCAAATTTACATAAAACATAATTTTACCGCCTCTATGAGTGGAATTTTAAAATTCTGAGAGACATGGTTGATTTCAGTAAGTAAAATGGGGTTCAATGGGATGAAAATAATTTTTGGTGAATAGTAACTTTTCAATTTTATTTACCACGATTAAAAGTAAATATGGTAATTAGGGGTAAAATGATATTATTATAACCCTAGAACATGTCTTAATTATATTGGATAAGTTTAATTCGACCAAAAACAACATTAGGGATAAAATATTACAATTTAGTCCCACTTGGATTAGATTATGACATTTGTTATTAATTTATTTAAAGAAGGGTTAAAATATTTAAAATCAATGTTTAATAAATAAATCATTTTTTATATAGGTTTATATATAAGATAAATTCGACTATAAATATTAATTCGAAATCGCAAAAGATTTTCTACATAATGGTATTTTATTTGTAATTTTTATACATTAACTAATTTAATTTATTTATGACAAAATGATGATGCAGTAATTATATTATTAATGAAATATGACATAATTGTTGTTATAAATACCCAAATAAATGTAATTTGTGACTATTTCTGATTTAAAATAATTTTATAGGTTAATATGACATGTTAGAATTGATTAAGTTAACTTTTTTATAACTAATCATTCTGATATGATTTTCACAAAAATCAATTAACAAATATTGTCAAAATTGACATAAAATAGTTTTTAAAACAAATATTATATTATTAATTATTATTTTATTCCTAAATATATAAGGATTGGAAAAATGACTTAGATAAGGTTTTATATATTAATAATAAACATCTTGGTGTTCGTTTGGCTTTTTATAGTAAGTTTATTAACCTTATAGTGTAAGAAAACAAGAAGACACGATAAAAGAATAATTATTTAACTAAATGTTAAATATAAATGATAAGGTTACAATAGAACCCTAAACTTGTCTAAATTATATTGGATGATAGGATTTCGACCCGTCCCCACATTATCTTCAAAATAACTAAATTTGGAACTACTAAATACCAAATATGACTTTATAATAAAATTATATTTTTTGTTATTCCAAAGGTGCCCCTCTCCTCCCTTATAAAAGGACACCTCCTCCCTCTCTTCCACACACCACTTTGAGCCTTAAAGGTCATCCAACCCCTACCACTTTCTCTTCTCCACTTCCATAGAAACATCCTAGAGGTTCTGGTATTCTTCAAAGACCAATCTTATTGCCCTAAGAGGAGGTTTCAAAAAGGCATGTTGAAAGAAGACGTAATATCCGTTACCGATTCTTTCAAATTTTGTTCTTCTTCTACTTATTCTTATTTATCTGTTTCATTATTAAGTAATAACATCATTATCAATAATATATCTATATGTTATAATAAGTATGAAACAACCCTATTTCACAATCTATCCATCCTACGGAAAATGAAATCACTACGCGTGCGTACGTACGGAATACCGTTTCCACGTCGTGGTGTAATGTGTTTTTCCACCAACACCTTACATGGATGGGTATAATGGTGGAAAGTATAACTATATATAGTTATTATAACATCATACTGATTCTGATATATTATACCATCTACTACAAATCTATTCAATAATTATGTGAACGATATCATCGCTCGTGTGTACGTACAGACTACCTTCTCCACGATGCGATGAGATTCATTCTACATGTTAACCATACATGAATGATCATAAAGTTTATATAATGAATAATAATGAAATATTTAAAATAATAATTCTACTGGATTTAGGTATATATATATTTATGTCATCTATTTAGTTTCATTCAATTCAATAAGGAAACGAAAACAGTGTTCATGCGTACGTACGGCCTATTGTCTCCACGAACGGTGTATTTCAATCAATTTAATCGATTTATCATATATATATGTATATAATGAATATATATTATATATAAATCATGTTTTAAATTTTGTAATTAAGTAAATCAGGATATAAGTAATAATATCAAGAACAACAAGTCCAACCACGTATGATAAATAAAACTATTTAACCCAAAACGCTGCATTAACATGGAACTTACAAAAGAACGGGTCATATAAAGTCAAAAGTGAACCATATATGATATCATAACAACGAATATGATTCTGTGATAAGTCAATGACATTATTTAAATCATTATACAAGAGGTTTGGAAACGTACGAAGCATATCGGACCTAAGGTAAGGGATAATTTTGAAAATCTCATTTTTATCCGAGATTGCTTATTTGTAAGTATTTACTGGGGTTATTGCTGTCATCCAGGTCCATGTTTTATAAAAGCTTTTTCATGTATATTTAAAGTCCTTTTTACCCATTTTGACTTTTACCCCATGGTATGGAAGGAATCATTCTTTTGTTTACCAAACGAGGTACTTTTGAATTTTTCGACAAAAAGTACGAGAAGGATGTTATTTTTAACTTATATGGCATGAATGGATTTTTACGATTTTATAAAGCCTTAATTTCCTGAAGCTTACTCAAAAATATTTCATGACTATTTTCAAAAAAATCCTTTTCTTTTAAAATTTCATGAAATTTTTTGAGAAGAAAATGATTTTGAAGAAGAAAGGATATTTTCCTCAAGAATTCATTTCAAGTGTTTTATCAAAACCATTTTTCATCTAATATGACATTATTTCAAATGTGTATGTTTCAAGTATAATGTCTCTATGATTTACATGTTTTAACTTTCCTTATTATGAAATTATATCCATTTCTTTTATATGGATTATGTGATGATGGGATGATGTTTATGAAACCCATTTTATTTATTGGGTTATTATGAATGATGAATGTTTATTTTGTGGCACAAGTAAGAATGATTTCATTATGAGATGGGTGGGACCTATATCTCCCTTCAATGCATTGGGTAAAGATTTATATCTCATGAGATAGACATGGATGGAATGGTAAGTCAATCTGGTTCAGTGTTACAGGACTAAAACGAGGAGTCAACTCAATTCAGAAAGGGACTTTGTCCACTAAGATGGTCTTGGCAGGAATGCCTTGGCTACCATGGAAATCATATCATTTTATTAATGTTTTTCCACAATTAAAAGTTTTATTTACAAGCTATTTTATCATGATTTATGTTCTATTTTTATCTATGCCTCGCGTACTTCCATGTTTTATGTCATTACTCAAGATTTCAATGATTAAACACTATGTTCATGTTTTTATGTTCAAATGTACATGGTTTGTTTAATTTTCTCCATGATTACCTTTACTAAGAATTTGTTCTCACCCTTATTCTGTTTTCATTTCCCCAGAATATAAAGAAAGGTTTTATGTAAGAAAAAAATGGGGAAGATCTTTATGGGAGATGTTAAAGATCTTTCACCACGATTAGAAGATTATGTTCTAAGTTTCCAAAGGCACTAAACTATTACGGTCCTTGTGTGTCTGTTTTTGTTGTGTACAAAGTATTTAGATAAAGTAATGTAATGTCCATGTACGTCAAGCTTCAGGTCTCTACATTTGGTATCAGAGGAAATGTTTAGTCAACCTTTGGAAACTAGGATCCGAAAACTATAGTAATATCCCTAGAGATATTTCTAAGGTATGTCTAGGGACGTCGTTATGGTTAAGTATAATTATAGGATATAGTCCTAGAACAATGGTAACAATCTTAGAATTTAAGCTAAGATGTTAGATATTGAGTCTACTCCCCATTTACTATGGTGTTTTCCCTAGAATGATTTTTTCCTCTCACACTATTCATTTTGGGATTTAGAAAATCCCTGGAAATGGGAAGATTCACGAAAATGGAGGATATGACGGACAGTGGAACGATATTCATAACGAGTAACCAAATGTAATAGGATTTGGAAGTCCAAACATCGTTATTATTCCTAATCAACAATCTCATAATATGATCAATAATATCAACTTTGGTAACTTTCCCGACTGAGATAATAAGAGAAATAAAAAGTTTCATGATGATCATAGAGGAAAGAAAGTTCAATTTCTCTCATGTAAATCATGTGGGAAGAGGCACCGGGGAGATTGTTTCAAAGGAACTAGAAGATATTTTGGGTGCGGAAAAGAAGGAAACAAATCCAATAAGTGCAAAGGAAAAGGTTCAGTTAACACCATATAGAAGGATAATGGTATTGCTACGACATCAACAATGATTAGATGTTTTAAATGTGAAATGTATGGGAATTATTCAAACCAATGCCCTAAGGGAAAATCTCATGAATAGAATCAGAATGGTCATATTGGTAGTATTTATGTGGATGATTATGATGAGACTACAAATGATATATGATATGAAAGAAGTGTTGAAGCTCATTTAGTTGTTTAAGAAGGCAGCGGAATGATTTTATTTTTATCAAGAGTTATGTTGTGTAGTTAATGGTACTATGGAATAAAGAATCATCTAAGGATTGTTACACTATTGTTTTTCCTAAAGTATTTGAAAGTATATGTCGAATAGTATCGGTAACCATGAAAGGTTATTCAGATATTTTTGGAAGGAAGATGATATGAAGATAAGGAGAAAATAATATGTTTGATAGTATTCATGATCTCATGATTGATATAAGGACTAAGTGATATCATGGTTTGATTATATAGAATTTTTGGTTTTTTGAATGTGGAATGAGTTAACATTAGACAACATTCATTTTTTCACTATGATTCAATGGGTATTCATTTTTCAAGAGAAAACATGATTAAGGTATTCACATGTTTGGAATGTGACAAACAAGATATATCTTATATGGGGGAAAATTTTAGTATTCATGTACTTGTTATGTGACCTCTCATGTAATCATTTTCATTACACCATGAGATTGGACAAAAGTATTTTTGATAAGTTTAAAGGTTGAAATGGATTAAGTTAGACATCAGATATAATTGTTTAAGGCTCGAATATTTCGATATTATAGATTGTTATAATAATGTAGTTTTAGAAAAAGGACAACCTACAGGACGATCAACAACCCATCGCATCAGACAAGGCTGTGGAAATCAAACCCACAACTGAAGTGCGACATACCTTTATCACATACCACTGGCCTACAAGAAGTCCCTATTTACTAGAAACTAGTTTTATTATATTAAGCAGTATGATATTTGAATTATAAGTCCATTTTAGTAACCATATATTATTAATCTCACTATAGATGGACTTATGTATTTTTGATAACTTTTTCTAACCTTTTGTTTGAGATAGATGGAATGACCCATCATTCTATCACATGATCTGCTAACACTTCACGAATGAAAAATTCAACTTCATTTCTTTAAGAGATGAAGAGGAAATTTTCAAAGAAACGACCAATGGTGAGACTGTACCAAGATCACGAAAGTATTTCTTCTAATTCCGATTTCTTCAATATTAACGAAATGATCTTGAAAACCAAAAATGTTGTTTTACTGCCCTTATATCCGATGAATCAGATGGTACCATAGATTATCACAAATCTATGGCTTTGTGATTGTTGGATTTTTCATATCCATGTTCTCTACCACTCTCCATCAGAACATGATAGTTATATTTATCTTCCATATCCATATTTTAACCTATGCTCTCCTACATGGAAACCCAGTGATTAGTTAATTTGGGTAACCATTACGTTTCATTCATTAGTATTTAAAGATAATTTTTGGTATACCTTTTTATGATGTGGGATTCTATTAAAGAAACATTATAATAGTAAACCATTTATAACCCTGATGAATTTCGAGGGCGAAATTAATTTTAACGGGGGTAGAATGTAACAGCCTGAGATTTTATGAAAAATATTCTTTTTAATTTCATTGAAGTCTTGTGTTGTACGCTACACCGAAAGGATCATGCACTACACACATCCCTGACTTGGATCTCATTACATGCAATCAAGACATTCTTCTATAGCGTGTGTAGTATTCAATATCGAGCTTTACTAAACAAGATATTATTATAATATTACTATGAACTAGCTGTTATGAATAGTAATACCCACTTTTTGAAATTTTTTAAATTTAATTTTTTAAAATGGACTTCATTTTTGGATTCGGAATATCGAAATTAGCCTAGGGTGAAATTTTGTTATTTGTCTGAATAATTTCAATTTTGATGAATAGTGAAAACACTAGGTTAATATTTAAAAACTGACTTTTTATTTAAATAATTATTTATTTTATTTAAATTTATTTTAGGTCAATACTGATATATAATACCTATGTAAGTTCAATGCAATTCATTAGAGTCATTTTTCAAAAAAAATAGATATATAAAAATTTTATTGAACTTTTCACCGTCTTTTACCCACCTCCTAGGAGAATTTGGAAATTTACATAAAACATAATTTTACAACTTCTATGAGTGGAATTTCAAAAATACGAGAGACACAGTTGATTTCAGTAAATAAAATGTGGTTCAATGAAATGAAAATAATTTTTGGTGAATAGTAACTTTTTACTTTTATTTACCACGGTTAAAAGTAAATAGGGTAATTAAAGGTAAAAATGATTATATTATTACCATAACACATGTCCTAATTCTATTGGATAAGTGTAATTCGACAAAAAATAATTAGGGATAAAATATTTCCATTTAGGGCTACATGTATTAGATTAGGACATTTATTATTAATTTATATAAAGAAGGGTTAAATTAGTTAAAATCAATGTTTAATAACTAAATCATTTTAATATAGGGTTATACATAAGATAAATTCGACTATAAATATTCATTAGAAAGATAAAAATATTTCCTAAATAATTGTAACACCCCAAGATTTTATGATAAGTATTCTTTTTAATTTATTTTATGTCATGTGTTTTATGCTACACCAAGATTATCTTGTGTTATACGCAACACCGTATTAGCTTGCAGTATACGCAACACTGATCCTGGATCGTGTTACACACAATTTCATGTTTGTTTGATAGATATTATTCTACAAAAAATTTAGTATATATATATATTCAATGTATTTTGTTATATGCAGCAACAAAGGATTCGTTCACTACGCGCCACCTTGACTTGGCTTGCATTACACGCAATCGCGACCTTCCTCGATAGTGTGTGTTGTACGCAATACCGAGTTTTACTAAAAAATGATATATTATTATATTATTATGAACTAGACGTTATGAATAGTATTAACTAAATTTTGAATTTTATAACATTATTATTCATCTTACACATTTTCTAGAACATGGTATAAGAACAAAATAAATTTTTCGTGTAAAATAAGTATTTTTCAAAAAATGCAGTTTTGCCTCCATTTGATGGCTCACCCACTTTAAATATAGTTTTTGACATGTTTATAAGTTCAATTTTACAATATAAAATTATTCTTTGTAATCAGGATATAAAATTTTACCTTCGATAAATTTTTCATATTATTTTAATAACTTTCATATTTTAATGAATTGTAAAAACATGGCATATTTTAATTAAAAACAACTGTTTCATCGTAATAACTTCTATGTTTAAATTATAATATTGAATAGTTTTAAAGTATAAATATATTATATTTTTACCATTTAATATAATGTATGTCATTATCGTTGATTTTACATTGAATTCCACGGTTAAATCAATTCAATCTTTTACTATGTTTTAAAGAAAAACTTGTTTTCAATCGACAATGGGATTAATTTTAATTTAGTTTCCGCAACATCTACATATTGAATTTGAAAAAATGTATTCCATATTTGTAATCAGTGTGTCCAAATTTTTTTAATAGGATACTTTTTATTTTTGGGAATTATGAATTGTAACAACGATAAATTTTATTTACCATAGTTAAAGGTAATTCGGGTAATTAAGGATAAATATAATATTATAAAATTACCCTAACACATGCCAAAATTCTATTTGATGGATAAAATTCGACCCATATCACCTAAGGGTAGGATTAGATTCATTTTATGGACTTTTGACCATGAAAATAATTTTAATATTATTAAAACCAAATAAAGTGACAACATGTCACTCTCTTAAATCGTATAAGTATAATAATCTTAATTTAGTGATAAACATCATAAAACATAGAACATGAATAGTCTCCAAGAATATAATAAAATTATCTAATCATGATAATTTATTTAGAATTTTTAGGGATTAAATAATTGTCATTAATGGTGATACATTAATGATGCAGAAATTATTTATTAAGTGAAAAATCAGTAATATAGTATTTATTGAAATAATAATACCCATTAAAAGGCCCACAATCCTGAAACAAACTTATTTTTAGTGTATATCTACACATTAAGCATCCAATTAAATAATATATAACCGTTTGGAGTTTTATAAAAGTGATTATGACACTTATATTATTTTATTGTAAATGATTCCAAAGTTGTCACCTTAATAATTTAATAAATATAACAATTTAAATATTGTGATTTTAAGATGATAAATTTGATTAAAAGTATTATTATGAAATTTAATAGATATATCTTCATCATAGGATTTTATTTTTAAATTTTATGCAACAAATAAGTATATTAAATAATTATACAAAAATGATGTAGTAATTATTTTATTAAGAGATAATCCAAATAAATGGTATTAAAAATAATAAAATAAATTTTATATTAACTATTCAATGTGCTACACTACTTTTAGATACATATGACCTTTTATTAATCTATTAAAGCTTTTATTTTGAACATATCTTATATAAATATTTTATTTAAATTCAAATAAATGAATAGTGACAAAATTGACACTATTGTTATTTTATAAAAATAACATATTATAAAATTGTGTAAAAATCACAAAAATATATAAAAATTATAAATTTATATTTATATCGTCTAAAATGTTATAAAGTATCAAATTATGGACAATTCACAACAAATATGTAATTATTTGTTATAATTTAAATTTTAGAATGTTATTATCACAAATAAAATTAAATTGATTAAGTAAGGATAAATCAAGTTGATAATGTTTAAAATAATTTCCTAACATGTCTAAATTTTATTTTTTGATGATATTACAACCCTATCACATCTAATAATCTAATATTAGTCATTTTCTTAGGTTTTAATGTGGGGTTATATTTATTATATATTAATATTTTTAAGATTTCTAAAGGTGCCCCTCTCCTCCCTTATAATAGGGAACCTCCTCCCTCTCATTCTCACACCACTTTGAGCCTTCCATCTCGGCCAAAACCTACCAAATTATCTTCTACACTTCCCTAGAAACGTCCTAGTGGTTGTGGTCTTCTTCAATGACCTATTTTTGTGTCCTAAGAGGAGGTCTCAAAGAGGCGCTTCAAAGAAGAGGTAATGTCCGTTACCGATTCTTTCGACCTTATTTCTTCTTCCACTTCATCTTCTTCTTAGGTTGTTTAAATATGAAGTAATAAAATCAGTATCACTCAAATACTGATATTTTATTATAAGTATGAAACAACCCTATTTCACCATCTATCCATCATACGGAAAACGAAATCACTGCGCGTGCGTACGTACGGAATACCGTCTCCAAGTCGTAGTGTAACATGTTTTTCCAACACCACCTTACTTGGATGAGTATAATGGTGTAAAGAATAACTATACATATTTATTATATCATCATACTGTTTCTGATATATTGTATCAACCATTCCAATTCAATTCAATAATTATGGAAATGATATCATCGCTCGTGCGTACGTACGGACTACCGTCTCCACGACGCGATGAGATTCATTCTCCATGTTAACCATTTAAGAATGATTATAAAGTATATATAAACAATAATAATGAAATATATGACATTATAATGTTAATGGATTTATCTATATTTATGTCATATACTTAATTCTATTAATCTTTATAAGGAAACGGAAACAGCGTTCATGCGTACGTACGACCTACCATCTCCATGAACTGTGTATTTCATTCCATTTATCGATCTATTATATATATGTGTATTATGAATATATATTATATATAAATCATGTTTTATATTCTGGAATTAAATAATCATGATCTAGTTAATCATATGAATAATTACATGTCAAAACACGGACGAAAAATGAAACGATTTTACCCAAAACGCTCTTTAACATGGAAATTACAAATGAACGGGTAATATAAAGTCATAAGTGACCATATATGATATTGTAACAATGAATATGATTATTTAATAAGTCAAAAACATTATTTAAATCATTATACAGGGGTTTCGGATACGTACGAACAAATTGGACCTAAGGTAAGGGATAATTTTGCAAATCTCATTTTTTTATCCGAGATTTCTTATACGTATGTATTTACTGGGGTTATTGTTATCATCAATGTCTATGTTTTCTAATAGTTTTTTTATGAATTTTTAATTTCATTTTTACCCATTTTTTACTTTTACTACATTGTATGTAAGGAATCTTTCTTTTTTTACGTTACGAGGTAATTTTTGACTTTCCTGTAAAAGTACGAGAAGAATGTTTTTTTAAATTATATGGTACAAATGGATTTTTACGGTTTTATAAAGCCTTGTTTTTATGAAGCCACCTCCAAAATATTTCAATACTATTTTAAATAAATTCATTTTCTTTTAATATTGGAGGACATTTTGTAAAAAGAGAATGATTTTGAAGAAGAAAGTATATTTTCCTCAAGAATTCATTTCAAGTGTTTTATCAAAACCATTATACATCTAAAATGAAATTATTTCATATGTGTATGTTTTAAGTATAACATCTCTATGATTTACATGGTTTTACTTTTCTTATTATTAAATGATAACCATTTCTTTTATATAGATTATTTTATGATGGGCTGATGTTTATGAAACCCATTTTATTTGTTGGGTTATTATGAATGATGTATGGTTATTTTGTGGCACAAGTAATAATGATTTCATTATGAGATGGGTGGGACCTATATCTCCCTCCAATGCATTGGGTAAAGATTTTATATCTCAGGAAATAGACATGGCTGGAATGGTAAGCTAATCCGGTTCAGTGTTATAGGATTGAAACGAGGCTGAAATTGATTCAGAATTGGACTTTTTCTACTAAGATGGTCTTTGAAGCAATGCCTTGGCTACTATGGAAATAATTACATGTTCTTAATAGATTCCACAATTACATGTTTTATTCCCATTCTATTTTATCATGGTTTGTGTTCCATTATGATCTATGCCTTATGTACTTCCATGTTTTATGTCTTCGCTCAATATTTTGATGTTTAAACATTATGTTCATGTTTTTATGTTCAAATGTATATTATTTGTTTTATTTTATCCATGCTTACCTTAATAAGAATTTGAGCTCACCCTTTTTATGTTTTCTTTTCCCCAGGATATAAATAAAAGTTTTAGGTAAAAAAGGGAAGATTTTTATGGGAGATGTTGATGATCTTTCACCACGATTAGAAGATTACGTTCAAAGTTTCCAAAGACACTAAACTATTACGGTCCTTGTGTGTCTGTTTTTGTTATGTATTAAGTATTCTACAAAAGTAATGTAATGTCCTTGTATATCAAGCTTAGGGCCTCTACAGTTGGTATCATAGGAAAGGTTTAGTTAACCTTTGGAAACTAGGATGCGAAAATGTTAGTGATATCCCCCCAGATATTTCTATGTTATGTCTAGGGATGTCCCAAAAGATAAGTATACGTATAGGATATAGTCCTAGAACCACGGTAACGATCTTAGAATTTAACCTAAGATGTTAGATATTGAGGAACTCCCCCTTTACTATGTTCTTTTCCCTAGCCTGATTTTTTCCTCTCACACTATTTTTTTTGGGTTTCAGAAAATGGCTCGAGTCATAAAGATTCACGATAATGGAGGATATGACGGACAATGGAATGATATTCTTCATGAGAAACCAAATGAAATGGGATTTGGAAGTCCTAACATCGTTATTATGCCTAATCAGCAATCTCATAATTTGATCAATAATCTCAACTTTGGTAAGTTTCCCGACTCAGATAATAAGAGAAAGATGGAGTATCATGTTGATCATAGTGGAAAGAAACTTCAATTTCCCTCATGTAAATCATGTGGGAAGAGGCATAGAAGAGAGTGTTTCAAAGGAACTAGAAGATGCTCTGTGTGTGGAAAATAAGGACACAAATCCAGTAAGTGCAAAGGAAAAGGATCAGTTAACACCATGGATGAGAATAATGGTATTGTTGCGACATCAACAATGGTTAAATGATTTAAATGTGGAATGTACGGGCATTATAAAAACTAATGCCCTAAGGGAAAGACTCATGAAGAGAATCAGTATGGTTGTATGGGTAGTATTTATGTTGATGATGATGAAGAGACTACAAATGATATGTGAGATGAAAGAATTGTTGAAGCTTGATCAATGTTTTACAAAGGTAGTGGAATGATTACATGTTTATCAAGTGTAATGTTATATAAGTAATCTCATGGTACTATGGAATAAAGCGACATATAAGGATTGTTACACTGTTGTCATTCCTATGTTTTGAAAGTGTATGATTAATGGTACTAGTATCCATGAAAGGTTATTCAGATATTTCTGGAATGTAGATGATATGGGCATAATGAAGGGATAAGGAGAAAATTAAATGTTTGATAGTATTCATGAGCTCATGACTGATATAAGGAGAAGGTTATATCATGGTTTGAGTATATAGAATTTTTGGATTTTGGTATGTGGAAAGAGTTAACTTTTGACAGCATTCATGTTTTCTCTAAGATTCAATGGGTATTCATTTTTAGGATAATACATGACTAAGGCCTCTGAATGTTTGGAATGTGACAAAAAAGACATATCTTATGATATATGGGGATCAACAATGGAATTAACATGCTTGTTATATGAAATCTCTGGTAATTGTTTTCACTATAATATGAGAGTGGACTGCAATATTATGGATAAGCCTAAAGATTGTAATGGATTATGTTGGACAGAAGTTAGTATTGTTTAAGGATAGACCTTTTTTTGATATTATTGATGGGATGTAATAGAAAAAGGACAACCTGCAGGACGGGTGACATCCCATCGCGTCGGACAAGGATGTGGGAATCGAACCCACAACCGAAGTGTGACTGGCCTTTATCGCCTACCACTAGCCTACAGAAAGTCACTGGTTCGTATAAACTAGTTTTATTTTATTAAGTGGTATGATAGATGAAGTATATGTCCATTTTTGGAATGATATAACATAGATGGACTTATGTATATAACTATTGCTATCCTTTTGATTAAGACAGATGGAATGACCCATCATTCTACCACATGATCTGCTAACACTTCACGAATAACAAATTCAACTTCATTTCTTTAAGAGATGAAGTGGAAATTGTTTAATTGACGAACAACAGTGAAATTGTACCAAAATCATGTAAGTATTTATTCTAATTCAAAATTTTCAACTCAAGGGAAATGATTTTGAAAACAAAAAATATTTTCCAAGTTCTCTTATATCTGATGAATCAGATGGTACCTTATATCATCACAAATCTATGGCTTTGTGATTGTTGTTTTTTTCATAGCAATGTTCTCTACCACTCTCCATCAGAACATGATGGTTATATTTTTCTTCAATATCCATATTTTCACCTATGTTCTCCTACGTGAAAACCCAATGATGAGTTAATTTGGGTAGCTGTTACTTTTCATACAATAGTTTTTAAAGCCAATTTTGGTATTCATTTTTACGATGTGGGTTTCTATTAAAGAAACTTTCGAGTAGTAACCCATTTATAACCCCGACGAATTTCGAGGGAGAAATTCATTTTAATGGGGGTAGAATGTAACACCCCGAGATTTTATGATAAGTATTCTTTTTAATTTATTTTATGTCATGTGTTTTATGCTACACCAATATTATCTTGCGCTATACACAACATCGTATTAGCTTGCAGTATACGCAACACTAATCCTGGATCGTGTTACACACAATTTCATGTTTGTTTGATAGTAGTTATTCTACGAAACATTGAGTATATATATATATATATTCAATTTATTTTGTTATACGCAGAAACAAAGGAGTCGTGCACTACACGCAACCCTGACTTGGCTTACATTACAGGCAATCACGACCTTCCTCGATAGCGTGTGTTGTATGCAATAGCGAGTTTTACTAAACAATGATATATTATTATATTATTATCAACTATCCATTATGAATAGTATTAACTAAATTTGGAATTTTAAATATTATTATTCATCTTACACATTTTATAGAACATGGTATAAGAACAAAATAATTTTTTCGGGTAAAATAAGTATTTTTAAAAAAATACAGTTTTGCCGCCTTTTGATGGCGCACCCACATTAAATCTAGTTTTTGACATGTTTATAAGTTCAACTATACAAAATAAAATTATTCTTTGGAATCATGATATAAAATTTTACCTTGGATAAAATTTTCATATTATTCTGATAACATTCATATTTTAATGAATAGTAAAAACAAGCTATATTTTAATTAAAAACAACTTTTTTCATAGTAATAAATTATGTGGTTAAATTATAATATTGAGTGGTTTTAAAGTATAAATAGAATATATTTTTATCATTTAATATAATGTATTTAGTTATCATTTATTTTACATTGAATTCGTAGGTTAAATCAATTCAATCTTTTGCAATGTTTTAAACAAAAACCCGTTTTCATTCGACAATGGGATTAATTTTAATTTAATTTTTGCAACTTCTGTGTATTGAATTTGAAAAAATGGATTCTATATTTGTAATCAATGTGTCCAAATTATGTTAATATGCTACTTTTTATTTTTGGGAATTATGAATAGTAACTACGGTATATTTTATTTACCATAGTTAAAGGTAAATCGGGTAATTAAAAGTTAATATAATATTATAAAATTACCCTAACACATTCCAAAATTATATTGGATGGCTAAAAGACGACCCAGATTACCTAAGGGTCTTATTAGATTCATTTTATGGACTTTTGACCATTAAAATAATTTAATTATTATTAAAACCAAAGAAAGTGACAACATGTCACTCTCTTAAATCTTATAAGTATAATAATTTTAATTTACTAATAAACCTCATAAAACATAGAACATGAATCGTCTCCAGAAATCTAATAAATGGATCTACATCATGTTAATTTATTTAGAATTTTTCGGGATTAAATAATTGTCATTAATGGTGATACATTAATGATGCAGACATTATTTATTAAGTGAAAAATCAGTAATATAGTTTTTATTGAAATAATAATACCCATTAAAAGGCCCACAAACCTGACCAAAACTTATATATAGTGTATATATACACCTTATTCTTCCAATTAAATAATATATAACCGTTTTTAGTTTTATAAAAGTAATTATGACACTTATATTATTTTATTTTAAATGACGCCAAAGTTGTCACCTTCATAATTTAATAAATATCACAATTTAAATATGGTGATTTTAAGATGATTAATTCTAGTAAAAGTATTATTGTGAAATTTAATATATTTAACTTCATTATAGGATTTTATTTTTAATTTTTATGCAAAATATAAGTATACTAAATAATTATACAAAAATGTTGTCGTAATTATTTTATTAAGAGATAAACCAAATAAATGGTTTTAAAAATAATAAAATAAATATTATATGAACTATTTAATGTTCCCCACTACTTTTCTAGAAACATATGACCTATTATGAATCTATTAAAGCTTTTATTTCCAACATATCTTCTGTATATATTTTATTTAAATTCAAATAAATGAATAGTTTCAAAATTGACACTATTGTTATTTTATAAAAATAACATATTATAAAATTTTTTATAAATCACAAAAATATATAAAAATTATAAATTTATATTTATATGGTCTAAAATTTTATAATGTATCCAATTATAGATAATTCACAACAAATATGTAATTATTTGTTATAATTTAAAATTTAGAATGTTATTACCACAAATAAAATTAAATTGATTAAGGAAGGCTAAATCAAGTTGATAATGTTTAAAATAATTTCCTAACATGTCTAAATTTTATTTATTTTTAATATTACAACCCTATATCATATAATATTCGAATATTAGTAATTGTTGGAGGTTTTTAGGTGGGCTTAGATTAATTATAAATTAATATTTTTCAGATTTCCAAAGGTGCCCCTCCCCTCCCTTATAAAAGGGCACCTCCTCCCTCTCTTCCTCACACCAATTTGAGGCTTCCAGCTTGGCGAACCCCTAAAAAAATATCTTCTTAACTTCCCTAGAAACATCCTAGAGGTCCTGGTCTTCTTCAAAGTCCATTTTTAGTGCCCTAATAGGAGGGCTTAGAGAGGCGCTTCAAAAAAGAGGTAATGTCTGTTACCGATTCTTTCAAATTTATTTCTTCTTCTACTTCTTCTTAATTAGTTGTATCATTTTGAAGTAATAACATAAGTAACACTAATATACTGATATGTCATTATAATTATGAAACATCCCTATTTCACCATCTATTCATCCTACGAAAAACGAAATCTTCGCGCGTGAATACGTACGGAATACCATCTCCACGCTATGTTGTAATCTGTTTTTCCAACACCACCTTACATGGATGGGTATAATGGTGTAAAGAATAACTATACATAGTTATTATAACATCATACTGATTCTGATATATGGTATCATCAATTCCAATTCAATTCAATAATTATGGAAACGATATCATCGCTCGTGCGTACGTACGGACTACCGTCTCCACGACACGATGAGATTCATTCTCCATGTTAACCATTTAAGAATGATTATAAAGTATATATAAGAAATAATAATGAAATATATGACATTATAATGCTACTGGATTTATGTATATGTAAGTCATCTACTTAATTCCATTCAATGCAATAAGGAAATGAAAACAGCGTTCATGCGTACGTATGGCCTACCGTCTCCATGAACGGTGTATTTCCTTCCATTTATCGATATATTATATATATATGTGTATTATGAATATATATTTTATATAAATCATGATTTATATTCTGGAATTAAGTAATCATGATCTATGTAATCTTATGAATAATTAAAAGTCAAAACACGGACGACAACTGAAACGATTTTACCCAAAATGCTCTTCAACATGGAATTTACAAAAGAACGGGTAATATAAAGTCATAAGTGAACCATATATGATATCATAACAATGAATATGATTATGTAATAAGTAAATATCATTATTTAAATCATTATACAGGGGGTTCGGATACGTACGAAGCATATTGGACATAAGGTAAGGGATAATTTTGAAAATCTCATTTTTTTATCCGAGATTGCTTATACGTAAGTATTTACTAGGGTTATTGTTATCATCCATGTCCATGTTTTTTAAAAGTTTTTTTATGAATGTTTAATTTAATTTTTACCCATTTTGAATTTTACTACATGGTATGTTGGGAATCTTTCTTTTGTTTACGTTACGAGGTACTTTTTGACTTTTTTGGTAAAAGTATGAGAAGATTGTTTTTTAAACTTATACGGCACGAATGGATTTTTACAATTTTATAAATCCTTATTTTTATGAAGCCACCTCAAAAATATTTCATGACTATTTTTAAAAGAATCCTTTTCTTTTAAAATTGCATGACATTTTGTTAAAAGAGAATGATTTTGAAGAAGAAAGGATATTTTCCCTAAGAATTCATTTCAAGTGTTTTATCAAAACCATTTTCCATCTAAAATGAAATTATTTCATATATGTATGTTTTAAGTATAATATATCTATGAATTATGTGGTTTTACTTTTATTATTATGAAATGATATCCATTTATTTTATATGGATTATGTTATGATGGGATGATTTTTATGAAACCCATTTTATTCGTTGGGTTATTATGAATGATGTATGGTTATTTTGTGGCACAAGTAAGAAAGATTTCATTATGAGATGGGTGGGACCTATATCTCCCTCCAATTCATTGGGTAAAGATTTTATATCTCACGAGATAGACATGGATGGAACGGTATGTTAATCCCGTTCAGTGTTACAGTACTGAAACGAGGAGTGAACTCGATTCAGAATGGGACTTTGTCCAATAAGATGGTCTTGGAAGCAAAGCCTTGGATACTATGGAAATCATTACATGTGTTTAATAGATGCCACAATTACATGTTATATTACCATTCAATTTTATCATGGATTATGTTCCATTATGATCTATGCATTATGTACTTCCATGTTTTATGTCGTTGCTCAAGATTTTGATGTTTAAACATTATGTTCATGTTTTTAAGTTCCAATGTATATGATTTGTTTTATATTATCCATGCTTACCCTTACTTGGAATTTGAGCTCACCCTTTTTATGTTTTCTTTTCCCCAGGATATTAATAATGGTTTTAGGTAAAAAAATATGGAATATCTTTATGGGGGATGTTGAATAACTTTCACCACGATTAGAATATTACGTTCCAAGTTTCCAAAGACACTAAACTAATACAGTCCTTGTGTGTCTGTTTTTGTTATGTATTAATTATTCTGAAAAAGAGATGCAATGTCCATGTATTTAAAGCTTAGGGTCTCAACAATAATTGTTTTTTATTTGTAATTTTTTGACATTAACTAATTTTATTTATTTATGACACAATGATGATGCAGTAATTATATTATTCATGAAATATTGACATAATTGATGTTATAATTACCCAAATAAATGTAATTTGAGACTTTTTATGAATTAAACTAAATTTATAGTTTAATATGTCTTATTAGTATTGATTAAGTTAACTTTTTTCTAACTAATCATTCTATTTTTATTTTCACAAAAATCAATTACCAAATAGTGTCAAAATTGACATAAAATAGTTTTTGAAACAAATATTATATTATTAATAGTTATTTTATTTCTAAAAATCTAAGGGTCGGCCAAATGACTTATATAAGGTCATATATATTAATAATAAACAACTTGGGGTTCTTCTGACCTGTTATAGTATGTTTATTAACCTTATAGTGTAATAAAACAAGAAGACACGGTCAAAGAAAAATTATTTATCTTTAAGTTAAATCTAAATGATAATGATAAAATAGAACCCTAAACTAGTATAAATTCTATTGGATGAGAGTATTTTGACCCATACCCACCTTAACTTTGAAATAACTCAATTTTGTGCTATTAAAAACTGAATATGACTTTATAATAAAATAATATTTTTTGTTATTCCAAAGGTGCCCCTCTCCTCCCTTATAAAAGGACACCTCATACCTCTCTTCCTCACACCACTTTGAGCCTTCATGCTCATAAAAACCCTGAAACTTTATCTTCTTCACTTACCTAGAAACATGTTAGACATTCTGGTCTTCTACAATGACCAATATTAGTGACCTAAGAGGAGGTTTCAAAAAGGCTTGTCGAAAGAAGAGGTAATATCCGTTACCAATTCTTTCAACTTTATTTCTTCTTCTACTTATTATTATTTAGTTGTTTCATTATGATGTAATAACATCAGTATCAATCATATACTGATATGTTATTATTAGTATGAAACAACCCTATTTCACCATCTATCCATCAAACGGGAAACGAAATCATTGCGCGTGCGTACATACAGAATATCATCTCCACGCCGTGGTGTAATCTATTTTTCCACAAACACCATACATGGATGGGTATAATGGTGTAATAAATAACTATATATGGTTATTATAACATCATAATGATTCTGTTATATTATACCATCCACTCCAATTCTATTCAATAATTATTGGAACGATATTATCGCTCGTGCATATGTACGGACTACCATCTCCACGACGCGATGAGAATCATTCTCCATGTTAACCATACATGAATGATCATAAAGTTTATATAATGAATAATAATGAAATATATGAAATAATAATGCTATTGTATTTATGTATATATATATTTATGTCACCTTTTTAGTTTCATTCAATTCAATAAGGAAACGAAAAAATTGTTCATGCGTACGTACGGCCTACCGTCTCCATGAACAGTGTATTTCATTCCATTTAATCGATCTATCATATATATATGTATATAATTAATATATATTATATATAAATCATTTTTTAAATTTTTTTAATTAATTAAATCAGGATATAATAAATAACATCAAGAACAAAATGTCCGAACACGTACGATAAATAAAACTAGTAAACCCAAAACGCTGCTTTAACATGGAACATACAAAAGAACGGGTAATATAAAGTCACAAGTGAACCATATATTATATCATGACATTGAATAGGATTCGGTAATAAGTCAATGACATTATTTAAATCTTTATACAGGATGTTTGGAAATGTATGAAGTATATCGGACCTAAGGTAAGGGATAATTTTGAAAATCTCATTTTTATCCGATATTGCTTATTCGTAAATATTTACTGGGGTTATTGATAGCATCCATCTCCATGTTTTATAAATGTGTTCTCATGTATATTTTAACTCCTTTTTACCCATTTTGACTTTTACCCAAAGGTATGGAAGGAATCATTCTTTTGTTTACCAAATGAGGTACTTTTTGACTTTTTCGACAAAAAGTACGAGAAGGATGTTATTTTTAACATATACGGCGTGAATGGATTTTTATGGATTTATAAAGCCTTATTTTCATGAAGATTACTCCAAAATATTTCATGAATATTTTCAACAAAATCCATTTCTTTTAAAATTTCATGACATTTTGTGAAATGAAAATTATTTTGAAGAAGAAAGGATATTTTCTTCATGAATTCATTTCAAGTGTTTTATCAAAACCATATTTCATCTAAGATGACATTATTTCATATGTGTATGTTTCAAGTATAATGTATCTATGATTTACATGCTTTCACTTTCATTATTATGAAATGATATCCATTTCTTTGATATGGATTATGTGATGATGGGATGATGTTTATGAATCCAATTTTATTTATTGGGTTATTATGAATGATGTATGTTTATTTTGTGGCACTAGTAAAAATGATTTCATTATGAGATGGGTGGGACCTATATCTCCCTCCAATGCATTGGGTAATGATTAATATCATATTAGATAGACATTGCTGGAATGGTAAGTTAATCCAATTCAGTGTTACAGGACTGAAATGAGGAGTGAACTCGATTCAGTAAGGGACATTGTCCAATAAGATGGTCTTGGAAGCAATGCCTTGGATACCATGGAAATCATATAATGTTCTTAATGTTTTTCCACAATTACAAGTTTTATTTGCAAGCTATTTTATCATGATTGATGTTCTATTTTGATTTATGCCTTGCGTACTTCCATGTTTTAAGACATTGCTCAAGATTTCAATGATTAAACACTATGTTCATGTTTTTATGGTCATATTTATATGGTTTGATTTATTTTATCCATGCTTACCCTTACTGATCATTTCACCTCGCCCTTTTAATGTTTTTATTTCCCTATGATATAAAGGAAGGTTTTAGGTATGAAAAAAAGGGAAGATCATTATGGGGATGTTGAAGATCTTTCACCACGATTAGAACATTACGTTCCATGTTTCCAAAGGCACTAACATATTACGGTCCTTGTGTGTCAATTTTTGTTATGTACTAAGTATTCCGCAAAGGTAATATAATGTCCATGTACGTCAAGCTCTGGGTCTCTACAGTTGGTATCATAGGAAAGGTTTAGTCAACCTTTGGAAACAAGGATGCGAAAAATATAGTAAGATATCTAGAGATATTTCTAAGGTATGTCTAGGGATGTCCCTAAGGTTAAGTATAAGTATATGATATAGACCTAGAACTACGATAACGATCTTAGAATTTAACAAAAGATGTTAGATATTGAGGGTACTCTCCATTTAATATGTTGTTTTCCCAAGCATGATTTTTTCCTCTCACGATATTCTTTTTGGGATTTATAAAATGGCTGTAAATATCAAGATTCACGATAATGGAGGATATTACAGACAATGGAATGATATTCTTAATGAGAAACCAAATGAAACAGGATTTGGAAGTACAAACATCAATATTATGCCTAATCAGCAATCTCATAATATGATCAATAATCTCAACATTTGTATGATTCTCGACTCAGATAATAAGAGAAATATGGAGTTTCATGATGATCATAGAGGAAAGAATGTTCAATTTCCGTCATGTAAATCATGTGGGAAGAGGCATCGGGGATATTGTTTCAAAGGAACTGGAAGATGTTTTGGGTGCGGAAAAGATGAACACAAATCCAATAAGTGCAAAGGAAAAGGTTCAGGTAACTCCATAGAGATGGATAATGGTATTGTTACAACATCAAGAATGATTAGATGTTTTAAATGTGAAATGTATGGGAATTATGCAAACCAATGCCCTAAGGGAAAATCTCATGAATAGAATCGGAATGGTCATATTGGTAGTATTTATGTGGATGATTATGACGAGACTACAAATGATATAAGATATGAAAGAAGTTTTGAAGCTCATTCAGTTGTTTAAGAAGGAATTGGAATGATTTTATTTTTATCAAGAGTTATGTTGTGTAGTTAATGGTACTATGGAATAAAGAATCATCTAAGGATTGTTACACTATTATTTTTACTAAAGTATTTGAAAGTATATGTAGAATGGTACCGGTAACCATGAAAGGTTATTCACATATTTTTGGAAGGAAAATGATATGCAGATAAGGAGAAAATAATATGTTTGATAGTATTCATGAGTTCATGATTGATATAAGGAATAAGTGATATCATGGTTTGATTATATAGAATTTTTGGTTTTTTGAATGTGGAATAAGTTAAATTTTTACAGTATTCATTTGTTCACTAAGATTCAATGGGTATTCTTTTTTCAAGAGAAACCGTGATTAAGGTATTCACATGTTTGGAATGTGACCAACAAGATATATCTTTTATGGGGGATAAATTATAGTATTCACGTACTTGTTATGTGGCCTCTCAAGTAATCATTTTCTTTACACCATGAGATTGGGCATAAGTATTTTTGATAATCTTAATGGTTGGAATGGATTAAGTTGGACATCAGATTGAATTTTTTAAGACTAGAATTTTTAGATATTATGGATTGTTATAATAATGTAGTTTTAGAAAAAGGACAACCTGTAGGACGAGCGAAAACCCGTCGCGTCGGACAAGGTTGTGGAAGTAAAACCCACAACTAAAGTGCGACAGACCTTTATCGCCTACCACTGGCCTAATGGAAGTCATTATTTACTAGAAACTAGTTTTATTATATTAATCAGTATGATATATGAATTATAAGTCCATTTTTGGAACCATATAAGATTAATCTCACTATAGATGGACTTTTGTATTTTTCATAACTTTTTCTAACCTTTTGTTTGAGATAGATGGAATGACCCATCATTCTATCACATGATCTTCTAAAACTTCACGATTGACAAATTCAACATCATTTCTTCAAGAGATGAAGAGCAAATTGTCAAAGAAATGACCAATGGTGAGACTGTACCAAAATCACAAAAGTATTTCTTCTAATTCTGATTTCTTCAAATTTAAGGAAATGATCTTGAAAACCAAAAATGTTTTCCTAGTGCCCTTATATCCGATGAATCTGATGGTACATTATATTATCACAATTTTATGGCTTTGTGATTGTTGGATTTTTCATATCCATGTTCTCTACCACTCTCCATCAGAACATGATTGTTATATTTCTCTTCTATATCCATATTTTCACCTATGTTCTCCTACAAGGAAACCCAGTGATTAGTTAATTTGGGTAACCACTACGTTTCATACTTTAGTTTTTAAAGATATGTGTTGGTATTCCTTCTTACGATGTGGGTTTCTATTAAAGAAACTTTAGAATAGTAAAGCATTTATAATCGCGATGAATTTCTAGGGCGAAATTCATTTTAAGGGGGGTAGATTGTAACACCCCGATATTTTATGAAAAATATTGTTTTTAATTTCATTGAAGTCTTGTGTTTTATGCTACAACAAAAGGATATTTCACTACACACATACCTGACATGGCTTTCATTACACGCAATCAAGACCTTCTTCGATAGCGTGTGTAGTATGCAATACCGTGTTTCTCTAAATGAGATATTATTATAATATTACTATGAACTAGCCGTTATGAATAGTAATACAAACTTTTTGAAATTTTGTAAATTTTATTTTTCAAAATGGTCTTCATTTTTGGATTCGGAATATCGAATTTAGCCTAGGGTGAAATTTTGGTATTTCTCTGGAAAATTTCAATTTTTGATGAATAGTGAAAACACTGGGTTACTATTTAAAAACCGACTTTTTTATTCAAATAATTATTCATTTTATTTAAATTTATTTTAGGTCAAAATTGATACATAATACCTATGTATGTTCAATGCAATTCATTGGAATCATTTTATAATAAATTTAGATATATAAAAATTTTATTGAACTTTTCACCATCTTTTACCCACCTCCTATGAGAATTTGCAAATTTACATAAAACATAGTTTTACCGCATCTGTGAGTGGAATTACAAAAATACAAGAGACGCGGTTGATTTCAGTAAATAAAATGTAGTTCCATGAGATGAAAATAATTATTGGTGAATAGTACCTTTTTACTTTTATTTGCCACAGTTAAATGTAAATAGGGTAATTAAGGGTAAAAATGAAATTATTATTACCCTAAATCGTGTCCTAATTCTATTGGATAAGTGTAATTTGACCAAAAAAATATTAGGGATAAAATATTACCATTTAGGCCCACTTGGAATAGATCAGGACATTAAATACTAATTTATTTAAAGAAGGGTTAAAATAGTTAAAATCATACTTTAATAAATAAATCATTTTTAATATAGGGTTATACATAAGAGAAATTCGACTATAAATATTCATTATAAAGATAAAAATATTTCCTACATAATGGGATTTTATTTTTAATTTTTAGACATTAAATAATTTAATTTATTTATGATACAATGACGATATAGTAATTATATTATTAATGAAATATTGAAATAATTGATGTTATAAATACCCAAAAAAATTTAATTTTAGACTTTTTATAAATTAAAAAAAATTTATAGTTTAATATGACATATTAGTATTGATTTAGTTGACGTTTTTCGAACTAATCATTCTGTTTTGATTTTCAAAAAAATAAATTACCAAATAGTGTCAAAATTGACATAAAATAGTTTTTAAAACCAATATTATATTATTAATTGTTATTTTATTTCAAAAAATATAATGTTCGTCCAAATGACTTAGATAAGGTTATATATATTAATAATAAACAATTTCGGGTTCTTTTGTCTAGTTATAGAACATTTATTAACCTTATAGTGTAATAAAACAAGAATACATGGTAAAAGAAAAATTATTTAACTTCAAGTTAAATCTAAATGATAAGGTTAAAATAGAACCCTAAACATGACTAAATTATATTGTATGAGAGGATTTCGACCCATAGCCACCTTAACATTGAAATAACTCAATTTGGTTCTATTGAAAACCGAATATGACTTTATAATAAGATAATATTTTTTGTTATTCCAAAGGTGCCCCTCTCCTCCAATATAAAAGGACACCTCCTCCCTCTCTTCCTCACACCACATTGAGCCTTCATGCTTGGCCAACCCCAGCCAATTTCCATTCTTCACTTACCTAGAAACATACTAGTTGTTCTAGTCTTCTTCAGGGACCAATCTTAGTGCCTTAACAGGGGGTTTCAAAAAGGCGTGTCGAAAGAAGAGGTAATATCCATTACCGATTCTTTCAACTTTATTTCTTCTTATACTTATTGTTCATTAGTTTTTTCATTATGAAGTAATAAAATCAGTATCACTCATATACAGATATTTTATTATAAGTATGAAACAACTCTATTTAACCATGTATCCAACCTATGGAAAACGAAATCGTTGCGCGTGCGTACGTACGGAATACCGTCTCCACGCCGTGGTGTAATCTGTTTTTCCACCAACACCTTACATGGATGGGTATAATGGTGAAAATAATAACTATATATGGTTATTATAACATCATACTGATTCTGATATATTATACCATCCACTCCAATTCTATTCAATAATTATGGGAACGATATCATCGCTCGTGCGTATGTACAAACTACTGTCTCCACGATGCGATGAGATTCATTCTCCATGTTAACCATACATGAATGATCATGATGTTTATATAATGAATAATAATGATATATATGAAATAATAATACTACTGTATTTATGTATATATATATTTATGTCATTTATTTTGTTTCATTCAATTCAGCATGGAAACGAAAATAGCGTTCATGCGTATGTACGGCCTACCGTCTCCATGGACAGTGTATTTCATTCCATTTATTCGATATATCATATATATATGTATATAATTAAAATATATTATATATAAATCATTTTTTACATTTTTTAATTATGTAAATCAGCATATAAGTAATTATATAAATAACTACTAGTCAAAACACGTACGATAAATAAAACTATTTAACCCAAAACGCTGCTTTATCATGGCACTTACAAAAGAACGGGTAATATAAAGTCACAAGTGAACCATATATGATATCATAACAGTGAATATGAATCTATAATAAGTCAATGAAATTATTTAAATCATTATACAGGAGGATTGGAAACGTACGAAGCATATCAGACAAAAGGTAAGGGATAATTTTACAAATCGCATTTTTATCCGAGAATGCTTATTCGTAAGTATTTACTGGGGTTATTGCTATCATCCATTTCCATGTTTTATAAAAGTGTTTTCATGTATATTTAATGTCCCTTTTACCCATTTTGACTTTTACCCCATGGTATGGAAGGAATCTTTCCTTTGTTTACCACACGAGGTACTTTTTGACTTTTTCGACAAAAAGTACGAGAAATATGTTATTTTTAACTTATACGGCGTGAATGGATTTTTATGGTTTTATAAAGCCTTATATTCATGAATCTTACTCCAAATGATTTCATGAATATTTTCAAAAAAATCCTTTTCTTTTAAAATTGCATGTCATTTTGTGAAAAGAAAATGATTTTGAAGAAAGAAGGATATTTTCCTCAAGAATTCATTTCAAGTGTTTTATCAAAACCATATTTCATCTTAGATGACATTATTTCATATGTGTATGTTTCAAGTATAATGTCTCTATGATTTACATGCATTCACCTTCCTTATTATGTAATTATATCCATTTCTTTTATATGGATTATGTGATGATGGGATGATGTTTTTGAAACCCATTTTATTTCTTGGGTTATTATGAATGATGTATGTTTATTTTGTGACACAAGTAAGAATTATTTCATTATAAGATTGGCGGGACCTATATCTCCCTCCAATGCATTGGGTAATGAATTATATCTTATTCGATAGTCATGGATAGAGCGGTAAGTCAATCTAGTACAGAGTTATAGGCCTGACACGAGGAGTAAACTCGATTCAGAAAGGGACTTTGTCTACTAAGATGGTCTTGGTAGCAATGCCTTGGATACCATAGAAATCATATCATGTGCTTAATGCTTTTCCACAATTACAAGTTTTATTTAAAAGCTATTTTATCATGATTGATGTTCTATTTTGATCTATTCTTTGCGTACTGCCATCTATTATGTCATTTCTCAAGATTTCAATGATTAAACACTATGTTCATGTTTTTATGTTCAAATGTATATGGTTTGTTTTATTTTCTCCATGCTTACCCTTACTGAGCATTTGAGATCACCCTTTTTATGGTTTCATTTCCCTAGGATATAAATAACGGTTTTAGGTATGAAAAAAGGGAAGATCATTATGGTGGATGTTGAAGATCTTTCACCACGATTAGAAGATTACGTTCCAAGTTTCCAAAGGCTCTAAAATATTACAGTCCTTGTGTGTCTGTTTTTGTTATGTACTATGTATTCCACAAAAGTAATGTAATGTCCATATACGTCATGTATCGGGTCTCTACAGTTGGTATCAGAGAAAAGGTTTAGTCAACCTTTGGAAACAAGGATGCGAAAACTATAGTAAGATCCCTAGAGATATTTCTAAGGTATGTCTAGGGATGTCCCTAAGGTTAAGTATATGTATAAGATATATTCCTAGAACTACGGTAACGATCTTAGAATTTAACATAAGATGTTAGATATTGAGGGTACTCTCCCTTTACTATGTTGTTTTCCCAAGCATGATTTTTTCCTCTCACACTAATCTTTTTGGGTTTTAGAAAATTTCTGGAAATAGGAAGATTCACGATAATGGGGGATATGACGAACAATGGAATGATATTCATCATGAGAAACCAAATGAAATGGGATTTGGAAGTCCAAACATCATTATCATGCCTAATCAGCAATCTAATAATATGATCAATAATCTCAACATTGGTAGGTTTCTTGAATCAGATAATAAGAGAATGATGGAGTTTCATGATGATCATAGAGGAACGAAAGTTTAATTTCCCTCATGTAAATCATGTGGGAAGAGGCATCGGGGAGATTGTTTCAAAGGACCTGGAAGACGTTTTGGGTGCGGAAAAGAAGAACACAAATCCAATAAGTGTAAAGTAAAATGTTTAGTTAACACCATAGAGAATGATAATGGTATTTCTATGAAATCAAGAATGATTAGATGTTTTCAATGTGGAATGTATGGGAATTATGAAAACCAATGCCCTAAGGGAAAATCTCATGAAGAGAATCAGAATGGTCATATGGGTAGTATTTATTTGGATGATTATGACGAGACTACAAATAATATGTGAGATGAAAGAAGTGTTGATGCTCAGTCAGTTGTTTAAGAAGGTAGTGGAATGAGTGTATGTTAATCAAGAGTTATGTTGTATAGTTAATGGTACTATGGAATAAAGAATCATCTAAGGATTGTTACACTATTGTTTTTTCTAAGGTATTTGAAAGTATATGTTGAGTGGTACCGGTAACCATGAAAGTTTTTTCAGATATTTTTGGAAGGAAGATGATATGTAGATAAGAGGAAAATAATATGTTTGATAGTATTCATGAGCTCATGATTGATATAAGGACTATGTGATATCATGGTTTGATTATATAGAATTTTTGGATTTTTGTATGTGGAATGAGTTAACTTTTGACAGAATTCATGTTTTCATTAAGATTAAATGGGTATTAATTTTTCAAGAGAATACACTATTAAGGTATTCACATGATTGGAATGTTACCAACAAGATATAACATATATGGGGGATAAATGATAGTATTCACGTACTTGTTATGTGACCTCTCAAGTAATCATTTTCTTTACACCATGAGATTAGAAAGAAGTATTTTTTGATAATCTTAATGTTTGGAATGGATTAAGTTGGACATCAGATAGAATTGTTTAAGGCTAGAATTTTTCAATATTATGGATTGTTATAATAATTTTGTTTTAGAAAAAGGAAAACCTGCTGGACAAGCGACAAGTCATTGCGTCCGACAAGGCTGTGGGAATCGTACCCACAACTGAAGTGCGACATGCCTTTATTGCCTACCACTGGCCTATAGGAAGTCCCTATTTACTAGAATCTAGTTTTATTATATTAATTAGTATGATATATGAATTGTAAGTCCATTTTAAGAACCATATATGAATAATCTCATTTTAGATGGACTTATGTATTTTAGATAACTTTTTCTAACCTTTTGTTTGAGATAGATGAAATGACCCATAATTCTATCACAAGATCTGATAACACTTCACGAATGACAAATTCAACTTCATTTCTTTAATAGATGAAGAAGAAATTGTCCAATAAACAACCAATTGTGAGACTGTACCAAAATCATGAAAGTATTTCTTCTAATTATGATTTCTTCAACTTTAAGGAAATGATCTGGAAAACCAAAAATGTTGTCTTAATGCCCTTATATACAATGAATCATATGGTACCTTAGATTATCACAAATATATGGCTTTGTGATTTTTGTATTTTTCATAGCCATGTTCTCTACCACTCTCCATCAGAACATGACAGTTATATTTCTCTTCCATATCCATATTTTCACCTATGCTCTCCTACGTGGAAACCCAGTGATTAGTTAATTTGGGTAACCATTACATTTCATTCATTAGTTTTTAAATATATGTTTTTGTATTCCATTTTACAATGTGGGTTTCTATTAATGAAACATTCGAATAGTAAACCATTTATAACCCCGACGAATTTCGAGGGAGAAATTAATTTTAACGGGGTAGAATGTAACACCTTGAGATTTTATGAAAAATATTATTTTTAATTTCATTGAAGTCTTGTGTTGTATGATACACCAAAAGGAGCTTGAACTATATACATCCATGACTTGGATTTAATTACTCGTTATCAAGACCTTCTTCGATAGCATGTGTATTATGCATTACTGAGTTCCACAAAATGAGATATTATTATAATATTACTATGAACTAGCCATTATGAATAGTAATACCCACTTTTTGAAATTTTTTAAATTTTATTTTTCAAAATGGACATCATTTTTTGATTCGGAATATCTAAATTAGCCTAGTGTGAAATTTTGGTATTTTTCTGAAAACTTAAAATTTTTGATGAATAGTGAAAACACTCGGTTACTATTTAAAACCCGACTTTTTATTTAAATAATTATTTATTTTATCTAATTTTTTTATGTAAAAATTGATACATAATACCTTTATAAGTTCAATGAAATTAATTAGAGACATTTTATAGTAAAATTAGATATATAAAAATTTTATTGAACTTTTCACCGTCTTTTACCCACCTCCTAGGAGAATTTGCAAATTTACAGAAAACATAATTTTACCTCTTTTGTGAGTGGAATTTAAAATATCTGAGAGACACAGTTGATATCATAAAGTAATATTTGGTTCAATGAGATGAAAATAATTTTGGTTGAATAGTAACTTTTTACTTTTATTTACCACAGTTACAAGTAAATAAGGTAATTAAGGGTAAAAATGATATTATTATTACCCTAAAAAATGTCATAATTCTATTGGATAACTTTAATTTGACCAAAAAATACAATAGGGATAAAAGATTACAATTTAGGCCCACATGGATTAGACTAGGACATTTATTATTAATTTATTTAAAGAAGGGTTAAAAGAGTTAAAATCAAAGTTTAATAACTAAATCATTTTTAATATAGGGTTATACATAAGATAAATTAGACTATAAATATTCATTAGTTTGCTAAAAAATATTTCCTACATAATGGTATTTTATTTTTAATTTTTAGACATTAACTAATTTAATTTATTTTTGACACAATTATGATACAGTAATTATATTATTAATGAAATGATGACATAATTGCTGTTATAAATACCCAAATAGATGTAATTTTAGACATTTTATGAATTACACTAATTTTATAGGTTACTATAACATGTTAGTATTGATAAAGATAACTTTTTTCGAACTAATCATTCTGTTATGATTTTTACAAAAATCAATTACCAAATAGTGTCAAAACTGACATAAAATAGATTTTAAAACAAATATTATATTATTAATAGTTATTTTATTCCTAAATATCTAAGGTTCAGAAAAATGACTTATATAAGGATATATATATTAATAATAAAAACCTTGGGGTTCGTTTGGCTTGTTATTGTAAGTTTATTGTCCTTATAGTGTAAGAAAACAAGAAGACACGGTAAAAGAAAAATTATTTAACTTAAAGTTAAATCTAAATGATAAGGTTAAAATTGAACCCTAAACCTGTCTAAATTCTATTGGATGAGAGTATTTAGACCCATCCCCACCTTATCTTCAAAATAACTTAATTTTAAGCTATTAGAAACCAAATATTACATTATAATAAAATAATATTTTTAGTTATTCCAAAGGTGCCCCTCTCCTGCCTTATAAAAGGACACATCCTCCCTCTATTCCTCACACCACTTTGAGCTTTCTTGCTCGGACAACCACTGCCAATTTCTCTTCTACACTTCCCTAGAAACATCCTAGAGGTTTTGGTCTTCTTAAAATTCCAATCTTAGTGCCGTAAGAGGAGGTTTCAAAAAGGCGTGTTAAAAGAAGAGGTAATATCTGTAACCGATTCTTTCGACTTTATTTCTTTTTCTACTTCTTTTTCTTTATATTTTTCATTATGAAGTAATAAAATCAGTATAACTCATAAAGGTATATGTTATTATATGTATGAAAAAACCCAATTTCACCATCTATCCATCCTACGGAAAATGAAATCACCCCGCATGCGTACGTACGGAATATCGTCTCCACGATGTGGTGTAATCGATTTTTCGACAAAAACCTTACATGGATGGGTATAATGGTTTAAAGAATAACTATATATGGTTATTATAAAATCATATTTATTCTGATATATTATACCATCTACTCTTATTATATTCAATAATTATGGGAATGATATCATCGCTCGTGCATACGTACGGACTACCGTCTCCACGACGCGATGAGATTCATTCTCCATGTTAACCATACATGAATGATCATAAAGTTTATATAATGAATAATAATGAAATATATGAAATAATAATTCTACTGGATTTATGTATATATATATATATATATGTATTTCATCTATTTAGTTTCATTCAATTCAATAAGGAAACGAAAACAGCGTTCGTACGTACGTACGGCCTACCGTCTCCATGAACGGTGTATTTCATTCCATTTAATCGATCTATCATATATATATATATATATACTGAATATATGTTATATATAAATCATGTTTTAAATTCTGTAATTATGTAAATCAGGATATAAGTAATAATATCAAGAACAACAAGTCCAAACACGTACGATAAATAAAACTATTTAACCCAAAACGCTGCTTTAACATGGAACTTACAAAATAACGGGTAATATAAAGTCACAAGTGAACCATATATGATATCATAACAATGAATATGATTCTGTAATAAGTCAATTATATTATTTAAGTCATAATACAAGAGGTTCGGAAGTGTACGAAGCATATCAGACCTAAAAAAGGGATAATTTTTTAAATCTCATTTTTATCTGAGATTACTTATTCGTAACTATTTAATGGGGTTATTGCTATCATCCATGTCCATGTTTTATAAAAGTGTTTTCATATATATTTAAATTACTTTAACCATTTTGACTTTTACCCCATGGTATGGAAGGAATCTTTCTTTTGATTACCATATGAAGTACTTTTGAACTATTTCGAAAAAAAGTACGAAAAGGACGTTATTTTTAACTTATACGGCATGAATGAATTTTTAAGGTTTTATATAGCCTTATTTTCATGAAAATTAACTCAAAATATTTCATGACTATTTTCCACAAAATCCATTTCTTTTAAAATTTCATGACATTTTGTGAAAAGAAAATGATTTTGAAGAAGAAAGGATATTTTCCTCAAGAATTCATTTCAAGTGTTTTATCAAAACCATTTTTCATCTAAGATGACCTTATTTCATATGTGTATGTTTCAAGTATAATGTCCCTATGGTTTATATGGTATAAATTTCATTATTATGAAGTGATATCCATTTATTTTATATGGATTATGTGATGATGGGATTATGTTTATGAAACACATTTTATTTATTGGGTTATTATGAATGATGTATGTCTATTTTTTGGCACAAGTAAGAATGATTTAATTATGAGATGGGTGGGACCTATATCTCCCTCCAATGCATTGGGTAAAGATTTATATCTCATGAGATAGACATGGATGGAATGGTAAGTTATTCTGGTTCAGTGTTCCACAACTGAAACGAGGAGTGAACTCGATTCAGAAAGAGACTTTGTCCACTAAGATGGTCTTGGAAGCAATGCCTTGGCTACCATGGAAATCATATAATGTGCTTAATTTTTTTCCACAATTACAAGTTTTATTTACAAGATATTTTATCATGATTCATGTTCTATTTTGATTTATGCCTTATATACTGCCATGTTTTATGTCATTGCTCAATATTTCAATGATTAAACACTATGTTCATGTTTTTATGTTCAAATGTATATGGTTTGTTTTATTTTAACCACGCTTACCATTACAGAGCATTTGAGCTCACCCTTTTTATGTTTTCTTTTCCCCGGGATATAAAGAAAGGTTTTAGGTAAGAAAAAAAGGGGAAGATATTTATGGGACATGTTGAAGATCTTTCACCATGATTCGAAGATTATGTTCCATGTTTCCAAAGGAACTAAACTATTACTGTCCTTGTGTGTCTGTTTTTGTTATGTAAAAAGTATTCGGCAAAAGTAATGTAATTTCCATGTACATCAAGCTTCGGGTCTCTATAGTTGGTATTAGAGGAAAGGTTTAGTCAACATTTGGAAACTAGGATTTTAAAACTATAGTAAGATCCATAGAGATATTTCTAAGGTATGTCTAGGGATGTCCCTAAGGTTAAGTATAAGTATAAGATATAGTCCTAGAACTTAGGTAAGCATCGTAGAATTTAACCTAAGATGTTAGATATTGAGGGTACTCCCCCTTTACTATGTTGTTTTTCGAAGCATGATTTTTTCCTCTCACAGTATTCTTTTTGGGTTTTAGAAAATGGATGTAAATAGGAAGATTCATGATAATAGAGGATATGACGGACAATGGAACGATATTATTCATGAGCAACCAAATGAAACAGGATTTGGAAGTCCGAACATCGTTATTATGCCTAATCAGCAATCTCCTAATATGATCAATAATCTCTACTTTGGTAAGTTTCCTGACTCAGATAATAAGAGAAAGATGGAGTTTCATGTTGATCAAAGTGGAAAGAAAGTTCAATTTTCCTCATGTAAATCATGTGGGAAGAGGCATCAGGGGATTGTTTCGAAGGAACTGGAAGATGTTTTGGGTGCGGAAAAGAAGGACACAAATCCAATAAGTGCAAATGCAAAAGGTTCAGTTGACACCATAGTGAAGGATAATGGTATTTCTATGACATCAACAATGATTAGATGTTTTAAATGTGGAATGTATGTGCATTATGAAAACCAATTCCCTAAGGGAAAATCTCATGAAGAGAATCAAAATGGTCATATGGGTAGTATTTATGTGGATGATGATGAGGATACTACAAATGATATATGAGATGAAAGAAGTATTGGAGCTTAGTCAGTTATTTAAGAAGGCAGTGGAATGATTTTATGTTTATCAAGAGTTATGTTTTATAGTTAATGGTACTATGGAATAAAGAATCATCTAAGGATTGGTGCACTATTGTCTTTCCTAATGTATTTGAATGTATATGTTGAATGATATCGGTAACCATGAAAGGTTATTGAGATATTTTTGGAAGGAAGATGATATGCAGATATGGCGAAAATAATATGTTTGATATTATTCATGAGCTCATGATTTATATAAGGACTATGTGATATCATGGTTTGATTATATATTATTTTTGGATTTTTGTATGTGGAATGAGTTAACTTTTGACAACATTCATGTTTTCACTAAGATTCAATGGGTATTCATTTTTCAAGAGAATACACGATTAAGGTATTCACATGTTTGGAATGTGACCAACAAGATACATCTTATATGGGGGATAAATTATAGTATTCGTGTACTTGTTATGTGACCTCTCAAGTAATCATTTTCTTTACACCATGAGATTGGATAGAAGTATTTTTCATAATCTAAACGGTTTGAATGGATTAATTTTGACATCAGAAAGAATTGTTTTAGGCTAGAATTTTTTGATATTATGGATTGTTATAATAATTTAGTTTTAGAAAATGGACAACCTGTAGGACGAGCGAAAACCCATCGCATTGGACAAGGCTGTGGGAATCGAACCCACAACTGAAGTGCCACATGCCTCTATCACCTACCACTAGCCTACATGAAGTCCCTATTTACTAGAAACAAATTTTATTTTATTAAGAAGTATGATATATGAATTATAAGTCCATTTTAGGAACCATATATGATTAATCTCACTATAGATGGACTTATGTATTTTTGATAACTTTTTCTAACCTTTTGGTTGAGATAGATGGAATACTCCATCATTCTGTCACATGATCTGCTAACAATTCACGAATGACAAATTCAACTTCATTTCCTTAAGATATGAAGAAGAAATTTTCCATGAAATGACAAATAGCGAGACTATACTAAAACCATGAAATAATTTCTTCTAATTCCGATTTCATCAACTTTAAGGAAATGGTCTTGAAAACCAAATAATGTTGTCCTAGTTCCCTTATATTCTATTAATCAGAAGGTACATTAGATTATCACAAATCTATGGCTTTGTAGTTATTGGATTTTTCATATCGATGTTCTCTACCACTCTCCATCAGAACATTACGGTTTGATTTCTCTTCCATATCAATATTTTCATCTATGTTCTCCTACGTGAAAACCCAGTGATTAGTTTATTTGGGTAACCGTTATGTCTCATACTTTAGTTTTTAAAGATAAGTTTTGGTATTCCTTTTTATGATGTGGGTTTCTATTAAAGAAACTTTAGAATAGTAAACCATTTATAACCCCGACGAATTTCGAAGGGGAAATTCATTTTAAGGGGGGTAAAATGTAACACCCCGAGATTTTATGAAAAATATTCTTTCTAATTTCATTGAAATCTTGTGTTGTACGCTACACCAAAAGGAGATTTCAATAAACACATCCATGTCTTGTCTTGTATTACAGTCAATCAAGACCTTCTTCGATAGCATGTGTAGTATGCAATACTGAGTTTCACTAAACGAGATATTATTATAATATTACTATGAACTAGCCGTTATGAATAGTAATACCCACTTTTTAAATATTTTAAATTTTATTTTTCAAAATGGACTTTATTTTTGGATTCGGAATATCGAAATTAGCCTAGGGTGAAATTTGTGTATTTTTATGAAAACATTCAATTTTTGATGAATAGTGAAAACACTGGGTTACTATTTAAAAACCGACTTTTTATTTAAATAATTATTTATTTAATTTAAATTCATTTTAAGTCAAAATTGATACATAATACCTATATAAGTTCAATGAAATTTATTGGATTCATTTTATAATAATTTTTGATATATAAAAAGTTTATTGAACTTTTCACCGTCTTTTACCAACCTCCTAGAAAAATTTGAAAATTTACATAAAACATAATTTTACCACTTCTGTGAGTGGAATTTCAAAATTACGAGAGTCACGGTTGATTTCAGTAAGTAAAATGTGGTTAAATGAGATGAAAATAATTTTTGGTGAATAGTAACATTTTACATTTATTTACCACAGTAAAAAGTAAATAAGGTAATTAAGGGTAAAAATGATATTATTATTTCCCTAACACATGTCCTAATTCTATTGGATAAGATTAATTCAACAAAAAGCAACATTAGGGATAAAATATTACCATTTAGGCCCACTTGGATTAGATTAGGACATTTATTATTATTTTATTTAAAGAAGGGTTAAAATAGTTATAATCAATATTTAATAACTAAATCATTTTTAATATAGTGTTATACATAAGATAAATTCGACAATAAATATTCATGAGAAATATAAAAACATTTCATACATAATGGTATTTTATTTGTAATTTTTATACATTAACTAATTTAATTTATATATGACACAATGATGATGAAGTAATTATATTATTAATGAATGAATGACATAATTGATGTTATAAATACCCTAATAAATGTAATTTGATACTTTTTATGAATTCCACAAATTTTATAGGTTAATATGACATGTTAATATTGATTAAGTTAACTTTTTTCAAACTAATCATTCGGTTATGATTTTCACAAAAATAAATTACCCAATCGCGTCAAAATTAACATAAAATAGTTTTTAAAATAAATATTATATTATTAATTGTTATTTTATTCCTAAAAATCTATGGTTCGGCAAAATGACTTAGATAAGGTTATATATATTAATAATAAACAACTTTGGGTTCATTTGCCTTGTTATAGTAAATTTATTAAACTTATAGGGTAAGAAAACAAGAAGACACAGTAATAAATCTAAATGATAAGGTTAAAATAGAACCCTAAACTTGTTTAATTCTATTGGATGAGAGGATTTATACCCATCCCCACCTTATCTTTTAAATAACTCAATTTTGAGCTATTAAGAACCAAATATGACTTTATAATAAAATAATATTTTTAGATATTCCAATGGTGCCCCTCTCCTCCCTTATAAAAGGACACCTCTTCCCTCTCTTCCTCACACCACTTTGAGCCTTCAAGCTTGGACAAAAACTTCCAATTTCCCTTCTACACTTCCCTAGAAACATCATAGAGGTTCTGTTAATCTTCAAAGACCAATCTCAGTGCCCTAAGAGGAGGTTTCAAAAAGGCATGTCGAAGGAAGAGGTAATATCTGTTACCGATTCTTTCAAATTTATTTCTTCTTCTACTTCTTCTTCATTAGTTGTTTCATTATGAAGTAATAACATAAGTATCACTCATATACTGATATGTTATTATTATAAGTATGAAACAATCCTATTTCACCATCTATCCGTCCTACTGAAAACGAAATCACCGCGCGTAGGTACGTACAGAATACCATCTCCACGTCGTGGTGTAATCTGTTTTTCCACCAACACCATACATGGATGGGTATAATGGTGTAAATAATAACTATATATGTTTTTTATAACATCATACTGATTCTGATATATTATACCATCCACTCCAATTCTATTCAATAATTATGGGAACGATATCATCGCTTGTGCCTACGTACGGACTACCTTCTCCACGACACGATGAGATTCTTTCTCCATGTTAACAATACATGAATGATCATAATGTTTATATAATGAATAATAATGAAATATATGAAATAATAATTCAACTGTATTTATGTATATATATATATGTGTATGTGATCTATTTAGTTTCATTTAATTCAATAATGAAATGAAAACAACATTCATGCATACGTAAGGCCTACCGTCTCCCTGAACGATGTATTTCATTCCATTTAATTGATCTATCATATATATATATGTATGTATATAATGAATATATATTATATATAAATCATGTTTTACATTCTTTAATTAATTAAATCAGGATATAAGTAGTAATATCAAGAACAACAAGTCCATACACGTACGATAAATAAAACTTTTTAACCCAAAACGCTGCTTTAACATGGAACATACAAAAGAACAGGTAATATAATGGCACAAGTGAACCATATATGATATCATAACAATGAATATTATTCTGTATTAAGTCAATGACATTATTTAAATCATTATACAGGATGATTGGAAATGTACGAACCATATTGGACCTAAGGTAAGCTATAATTTTGCAAATCTCATTTTTATCTGAGATTGCTTATTCGTAAGTATTTACTAGGGTTATTGTTATCACCAATGTCCATGTTTTATAAAAGTGTTTTCATGTATATGTAAATTCCTTTTTACCCATTTTTACTTTTACCCCATGGAATGGAAGGAATCATTCTTTTGTTTATCATACGAGGTACTTTTTGACTTTTTCGACATAAAGTACGGGAAGGGTGTTATTTTTAACTTATACGGCGTGAATTGATTTTTACTGTTTCATAAACCCTTATTTTCACGAAGCATCCTCCAAAATATTTCATGAATATTTTCAAAAAAATCCTTTTCATTTAAAATTTCATGACATTTTGTGAAAATAAAATGAATTTGAAGAACAAAGTATATTTTCCTCAAGAATTCATTTCAAGTGTTTTATCAAAACCATTTTTCATCTAAGATGACATTATATCATATGTCTATATTTCAGGTATAATGTCTCTATGATTTAAATGGTTTCATATTCCTTATTATAAAATGACATCCATTTCTTTTAGATGGATTATGTGATGATGGGATGATGTTTATGAAAACCATTTTATTTATTGGGTTATTATGAATGATGTATGTTTATTTTGTGGCACAATTAAGAATGATTTCATAATGAGATGGGTGGGACCTATATCTCCCTCAAATGCATTGAGTAAATAATTATATTTCTTTAGATAGACGTGGCTGGAACGGTATGTTAATCCGGTTCAGTGTTACAGGACTGAATCGAAGAGTGAACTCGATTCAGAAAGGGACTTTGTCTACTAAGATGGTCTTGGGAGCAATGCCTTGGCTACCATGGAAATCATATCATGTGGTTAATGTTTTACCACAATTAAAAGTTTTATTTACAATCTATTTTATCATGATTGATGTTATATTTTGATCTATGCCTTTCATTCTTCCATTTTCTATGTCATTGCTCAAGATTTCAATGATTAAACACTATGTTAATGTTTTTATGTTCAAATGTGTATGGTTTGTTTTATTTTATCCATGCTTACCCTTACTAAGCATTTTAGCTCACCCTTTTTTATGTTTTGATTTCCACAGGATATATAGAAAGGTTTTATGTAAGAAAAAAGGGGAAGATCTTTATGGGAGATGTTGAAGATCTTTCACCACGATTAGAAGATTACGTTCCAAGATTCCAAAGGCACTAAACTATTACAGTCCTTGTGTGTCTGTTTTTGTTTTGTACTAAGTATTCTGAAATATTAATGTAATGTCCATGTACATCAAGCTTCAGGTATCTACAAGAACCTATTTTAAAAAGGCTTTTTAGTTGACTATAATTTTCTATGTTACATCGTAAGACATAGCTACTTTAGTCTTTGTGTTTGGGTGGGATTTGCTTTTGCAGTACAACACTACTCTCTTCAGTGATTCTATAAGTATAAAATTCGTCAGTTATTTTTTTATTAGATGTAAGTTGTCTATGTAATTTTATATAATATGGTATTTTAATTAAATCTTTGATGAAATGGATGTCACATGTATCATGGTAAAATTCTCTTGGAACTAAATAAGTTCAGCTTTGGTATCACATTTGTGTTTGGGTTTTTCTGGGAAATGTTTTTGTATGGAAAATTTATTAAGTATAGTATGCATATCTCAATACTCTTAAATATTTTTCTCCATACACTTTTTATTTTTATTTTCATAAAAAATTTCAACTTCAATTCCAAGTGATAATTTTGGATTTATTTCATTTTCAACAATTCTCTCTCAATATCCATATTCTATACAGAGCATATTTTTATTTCTAGACTCACGCAGTTTTTCGATTTGGGCAATTTAAAATTCTTTTTTAGCTACTATTTGAGTATTTATCCCACTTATTGTAACAATAACCAAGTCATTATCCTTAGTATTAAGTTTCGTTGATCTATGTAATCTTTATTTATCACTAGAAATAATGCATCTAGCTAGTTGGCATGGTGGTGTTTCAATTTTTTTAATTCTATCATCATTTGGTATTTTTATAGATTTGTATTGGGATTAATGTATATTCAATTGAGTTTTGAATCATTAATCTTGAGAGTCCATTAAATTTAAAATGGGATTCAATTTAGAAGACACCAGGCCATCCAAATTTCATTGATCATTGGAAGACTTTTCCATTTATTGATTTTGAAAATTCCTTCTATGTGGGAATTAGTAATTATGGGAAGTGGGTAATTTAATTATGCCTTGTTCATTTTAGGACATATTTTGATTGTTTCTATGACCTTTGTTGTAGTTGATTGAAAAGGGATCTTCTTTAGAAGGCATCCTTTTACAATAATTGAATTTTTGGATTTTTAATATTATTTTCTTAGCCTATCAAATTTGTGAAAGATGTTTTTAGTATGCCCAATCATTCCACAATAGGAACATTGTTCCCTAAGTGATTGATTAGTGTTTTGACAACCGAATGGATTTATATTTTGTTTATTATTCTGGTTCATTACGGTTTGGAGTTGATTGGTTATTTCAACAAGATGGTCTTGAGTATCATTTCTTGAACGATTTTTTTAACATTTCTATTCAGTCCTTTTCTTATTGAATTTGTATGTTTATTTTTCATGGAAAGGTTATTGAAAATTTTTATTTAACTCTTTATTAGTCTTATCATTTTAATTGTTCCCATTAGCATGATCAACTTTGTTCTGACTAGAGGAAGACAACCGTTCATAGAAGTGAAACGCACGGCGGATTGTCGCTTATCGACTCGTTAATGCTTCGGTGCTCTACTAATGTGTATAGCAGCACTCGGGTCGAATCCTCGGTGATGATACTTTGTAATAGTCATTTTTTTAGTTGATTGTATTTTGATTAGGGGTGTTTGTTTGAAGAGATTAATTGAAATGATTGATTGAATATAATTTATTTGGAAAATTGATAAATATTGGGGTGATTTCATTATTAGGGAGTTAATCTTGTGATATCCTTGATCTTTTCTTTATATTGCATTTATATTAACACCCACTTCACAAGTTGACGTCGATTAGAATTCCTAAGTGTTAAATCATTAATCCAAGCCTTAACTTAACTAAGATTATAAAATCAATCAGTAATTGTTCATGGTAGTGTATATATGGTTCCAATAATCCATGGAAATCACATTCTAATCAAAATATGTCATTAATCCATGACATGTTATGTCCAACATACACAATGTTAAATTAACGAATTCTCATCGAGAAAATACTCTCAATCACTTAACATACCTAAATTATTACTAACCCAAATAATATATTTACTCAGAAATTTGGGTGTTTAATATTTTGGTTATAATAATTATAATGATAAATTAAGAATAGAAGAAAAATAATGGGATAAGAAAAGAGTGGTATGTCGACACACACCCACGAACAATGATGATAATTAAAAACAAAATTTCGATTGAATGATGAAGAAAAATAAGCGAAGGGTATTCAACTATATTTAAACTATTTTAAGAACATAAATATTAAACTATAGAAGGTGGATGAGAATAAGAGATATTGAAGAAGTAACATGCATTAAAACAGAATTACAAAGAAAGATACTTACAAAATTACAAAAACGAAGAACACGAAATTAAGTGAAAACAAAGAGAGGAGGAAAGGTCTCTCAAGTGAAAACATAAGTATGGAAAGTCCTCCAAAGCCTTTGTAAAAAATTTGGTCGTGCCAATATAATATCCTCTCTTCTGAAATGCCAACCCCTCTCAAGGAGAGAAGGGGAGAGTATTTATAGCCCAAGGAGTGGACTGTTTGCATTCCCAATCTGTACCTCCACTTGAATCGATAATTTGGCTATTCAGACAACCTAATCTCCAAATATCTCTTTCTTAAATGTTGTATATAATAAATTTTTCCGACTACTGTCAAACTTTGGAAGAATTTAGACTAGTGGATCCAAAGTTATGGCGGTTTTATTAAACAATGGTAAACTGTCCATTTCTATCCATGCGTTTGCGATGGCCAAAAAGTGAATGGATTTAGGGATAGGAATATGCTTCAAATACGAATTCTTTCTTCAACAAAGTCGGCCACCTATATCTCATATTTCACACTGCAAAATATCTGATTTATTTGATTCTTACATAATGATATATGTCATGAATACTGTACTGATTTTATTTCTTGGCCAGAATGGTGGGATGGATTTCAAAGCATATGTTGGGCCCCTTATTTTAGGAGTTGGGCCTTGAAATTTTTATCCAAGAATCCTTACATTGTCCCCCTAACTATGGTATAGAATAATAGAATTTGGACTTCTTTATTTGTCCCAGTATATCAATCTTCAAGAATAGTCTTGTTTCTTCATAGATTCTTTGGTCTTATTTGTGAGGACTATATGACCCTTCAAATGGAACAATTGGCTCATGGTACCATCTAACGAAATTTTTTATATTGAAATTAAAATCCTAAATAATAACCACACGATTTGGATTATTATAGTGATAGTTAGTATTAAAACAGTAAACTGACTCAATTAGACTACTTCTAAAAATTCTCAAAAATTATACTTAATATTAAAACATTAATATTTCACACTAATTATGCAAATTTCATATAAAATCGGTAAATGGAATATATAATAATACATGAAAATATTATCAATATCAACTCCCCAAACTTATTATTGTTCATGTCCACATGTGCAACAAATATAAAAACATGACAAAATCATTTTTACTCACCAACAAATATTAAAATTTTGTTTTATCCAATCAGGGGAGGTTTAGACTATTTTACTCATCCATTTTGAATTACACAACAAGTTAATAAAGAAAAAATGTTTTAAAACTAATTCATTTTTTTCATGCTCAAAATTAGAAATGGAAAATGTGGACACTCAAAACTCACACCTCTTAAGATGATAAAATTCATTTGTGGAGGTTCACTCTTTCACCATCCAAAAGTAAATATCATTGAGTATGAAAGAGCTCTCAGCTTACAATACCTATCCAAAGTGCAAAATAATCAAGAGGTATTTTTAATGGGTTTTTCTATGGCTATGGCGTGATTGGAATATAATGTCCAAGAGAGAGAACAAGAGGGTTAAAATACCAACATAGAAAAAGCAATGCACATTTTTTTTGAAATAAAACATAGAAATAAATGATAACACATATTTACAAGGGAATGATTGTGTGAATAAAGACACAATAGAGGAAGAAAATATGAAGGTAACGAGAAGATGGAATATTTACAAAACACAAAATTTCTCCCAATAATAATTTAATGCAAGTGTTATTTTTTTCTTCTCCTTTTTTCTTTGTTTTTTCAAAATTTTACCTTGAAACAGATCACACAATCATATCCCAACCCATGTTTGACCTCCTCACAACACTAATTTTAATAGTTATAACAAGATCAAAGGTTGAGGAAGAGTGATTTTTGACATACCCAAGACACTACCCATTTTTTTCTTTTTTTCTTTTTTTCATCATTTTTGAATTTTTTTGAACACTTTGCAATAACATTTACAAAATTACATAAATGGAAGTACATTATATTCCCCAAAACACACTGAATGAATACAACTCCCCCACACTGAAATGGATGCTTTCCCTCAAGAAGATGATAACTCATTGAAAATCAAAAATAGCGTACCCAAACAATGAAACCTATTCCTCCCACACTTAAAATTCAAAAAAAAATGTTCAATGAAAATCCATATTGATATTGGGTGGGAAAGGTATTGAGGTTGTAATGTGGCTATCAAAGAAAAGGTTTTCATAGGCTCGAAGGGGCTTTCGGAAGGAGGATTAATGTACGGGAAATGGGAGTCTATTTGGCTAGTGTGATTCTCATGTGGTTCAGAAAATGCCTCTATCATATTAATACACAATAAGTTAGGAAATTCAGCTCGAAGGTCCACAAACGAAAGAATCACAAATGGGGGTGAAAACACACATTTTGAAAAGATGGCTATAGGTGGCCTTTTCATGAAAGCAAATGATCTTCCTCACGGTTCCAGAAAAGCATTTTCCAAATCAAAAATTTAGCATTAAAAATTTCTTAATTTTGACTCAAAATTATTTATCCTAAGTCATGATAAAAATACAAAATTTTTGAGATGAAAAAATTTCTGTTAACTCCACAAAATGGTTGAAAAAAATTTGAAAATTGGAAGGTGAGTAATCATGACTCTTGAGTTTTTTTATTTGTGTTAAGTGATTGTTTTTTTAGGTTTTTATTTGTTTTTGTGGTTTTATAAAGATACACCCACACAAAAGAAAAATTGATAAGAAAGGTTTTGATAAATAAATTGATAAAAATACTGAAAGATAGAGGAAGAAGAAGAAATAGGTAGAGATAGGAAGAGATAGAGTGAGAGTTAAAGGGAAAGGGGTGCCCCTGGTTTGGATTTGGCGGGTTTCCATCTCCATCTAGTGGTAGGTTGACTACAGAGGTTGGGGATCCAATGGAAGTTGATGTGGATCCAAGATTGTGCGTCCTCTCATGGTGATGCTTTAATCGATGTCCATTAACCATGAATTTCCTTTTGGAAGAAGGGTCTTGGACTTGCACTAAACCAAATGGGTAAACATTAGTGATAACAAAAGGACCTTACCAACGAGAATTAAACATACCTGGGTGAAGACGAAATCGAGAATTGAATAGAATTACCTTTTCACCTTCATTAAAATACCTTTCTCAGGATGTTTTTATCATAGTGTACCTTAGCCTTTTCTTTGTACAGTGTAGAATTCTTATAGGATTCAAGTTGATGCTCCTCTAGTTCAGCCAATTGTAGCAATCATTCTTCACCATATTTTTCAAGATCAAAATTACAAGTATTCACTGCCCAAAATGACTTATGTTGGATTCCAACTGGTAGATGACATGCTTTACCAAAAACTATCCCAAAAGGAGATATCCCAAGGGGTGGTTTATAGACATTTCGATAAGCCCAATGTGCTTCACCAAGTCATTTCGGCCAGTCTTTTCTGGTGGGTTTTACAATTCTCTCAAGAACTCTTTTTTAATTCCCTATTAGAAAGTTCAGCCATGCCATTTGTTTAGGGGTGATATGCTGTTGAAGTTTTATGTACAACCCCATTATTTTTTAAAAGAGATTCCATGGTTCTATTACAGAAATGGGTTCCTAGGTCACTGATCAAGGCACAAGGTATGCCAAATTGGTGGAAGATGTGTGTCTTTAGGAACTCACTAACAGTATTTGAATCATCCCTTCTAGTGGGTTTAGCCTCGACCCACCTAGAAACATAATCAACTGCAAGAAGGATGTATTAGAATCCATTGGAAGGAGGAAATGGTCCCATGAAATCGATACCCCAAACATCGAAGATCTCACAGAAAATTAAAGGCTTTTGGGGCATTTCATTTCTCTTTGAAATTGAGCCCAAATTTTGGCATGTGGGACATGATTGATTGAACTCATGTGAGTCCTTGAAGAGTGAAGGCCAGAAGAATCCAGAGTCTAGGACATTTCGGTAGGTCCTTTGTGGTCCAAAGTGGCCACCTCCAGGAAGTGAGTGAAAAAATTATAATATGGAAGAATATTCATCTTTATCAACACATCTCTTAGTTACCATGTTTGCCCTAGTTTTAAAAAGATTATTTTCTTCACAAAAATAGTGTTTTGAATCACTTTTAAACTTCTTTTTCTATTCTTTTGAAAATAATTTAGGAAAAACACCATAAACAATGTAATTTACAATTGGGGCATACCATGGTCTTTTTGGAGTGAGAGATGAAGGGTGCTCAGTGGGGAATTCAGGATCGATGATTTCAGAATGAGAAGAATTAGAAATTCTACCCAAGTGATTAGCCACAGGGTTTTCATTTCCCAGTCTATATTTTATTTCAAGGTCAAACTCTTGGAGCATTAGGATCCATATTATTAGCCTCGGTTTGGAATCACTTTTCTTGAGTAAGAACTTAATAAAATAATAGTCTGTGAAGATGAATATTTTTGCACCTATGAGATAGGATCGAAATTTATCTAAGGAAAAAACCACTGCTAGAAGTTTCTTTTCAGTCACAGTGTAGTGAGATTGAGTTTCATCAAATGTTTTTGAGGCATAATAGATGACATGAGGTATTTTTTCTCTTCTTTCACCAAGAACAGCCCCAACAGCTCTATCAGAAGCATCACACATCAATTCAAAGGTTGAGGACCAATCTGGGGGTTGGATTATTGGGGCAGATGAGAGAGCAGTTTTGAGTTCAATGAAGGCTCTCTTGCAAACGTCATCGAAATGGAAAGTGACATCATTTTGGAGCAAACGAGTGAGTGGGGGGGGGGGGGGATTTACTGAAGTTATGGATGAACCTCCAATAGAAACTGGAATGACCGAGTAATGAACAGATGTCTCAAATAGAAGTGGTTTTAGTTAGTGATTGGATCACTTCAATTTGGGCTAGATCAACTTAAATACCATCTTTTGAAACTATGTGCCCTAGAACAATACCACTTGCAACCATGAAGTGACATTTTTAAAAATTTAACACCGGGTTGCACTTGACACACTTTAGGAGGACAAGAGAGAGTGAATTCAAAAAATATTCAATGACTCACCATAAATGGTGAATTCATCCATGAAGACTTCCATGCAGTGTTCAATGAATTCAGAAAAGACACTCATCATACACCTCTGGAATGTTTCAGTAGCATTGCAAAGTCCAAAATTAATTATTCAATATTCATATGTTGAAAAGAGGCATGTGAAAGTAATCTTTTCATGGTCGTGCGGTGATATTGGGATTTTAAAATAGCCGGTGTATCCATCAAGGAAGTAATAATGTGACTTTCCGGCTAATATTTCTATCATTTGATTAATGAATGGATATGGGTAGTGATCATTACGTGTTTCAGTATTTAATTTTTTATAATCTATGCATACACACCATTTGTTCTTCCCTGGAGTTGTGACTACCTTCCCATGATCAATTGTGACAATAGTTATCCCACCCTTATTAGGTACAACTTGAATTGGACTAACCCATTCACTATCAGAAATTGGGTAGATAATACCAGCTTGAAGATGCTTGGTGATCTCTTCCCTAACTACCTCAAGGATGAGTGGATTGAGTCTTATTTGTCGCTGTCTAATTGGTTTGGATGATTCCTCAAGATGGATTTGATGCATGCAAAGGGTAGGGTTGATTCTTGGTATATCATCTAGGGTCCACCATAAAGCCTTTTTTTATCCTTTAACACTTGAACATGTTGGGACTCCTCAATTTCAGTAAGTGAAGAAGAGATAATGACAAGATAAAAGTGATCATTGAAAAGGAATGAATATTTTAGGTGTTCAGGAAGAGGTTTCAGATCAGTCTCATCTTTTATTTTTGGGTTAGACATATTAGGAATGGATGAATGCTGTTCAGTTGCTTCAGATTCATTCTCCTTAATACTGTCCAAGGTGGGGCAGTAGATATCAGAGTTGATGTGGGATTCAAGAGAGTTTTCATGTTCTTCTAGATTGATAGAGTCTATGAATTATAGGTCCACATCAACTTCACCATTTATGACATTGTTAATCATAGTGCAGATTTCACAAGATCATTTTTCATTAGAACATGAAGAACATGGTGGATTGGGGTTCGATTGACTCTTAGAAGTGTACTCAGAAGCATGGATTGAGAATGCAGAGTGATCCTCATATGGATATCGCATGGCTTAGAAAATGTTGAACTTGACAAATTGGTCACCGAATTCCATGGATAAGATGCCTAAATGGACATCAATCATGGTTCTCGCAGTCATGAGGAATGGTCTTCCTAGAATTAGGGGATACCGAGAAGAGTTCGTCTCACCTTCCATGTTAAGGACATAGAAATCATCAGGGAAGATAAGATCATTGAATCGGACAAGGGCATCCTCAATAATTACCTTAGGACTGGCTATGCTTCGATTGGCTAACTAAATGACAACACCTGTTGGGTTCAAGGGACCTAGAAAAAGGTTGGAGAATATGGATTTGGGCATGACATTAATTGAGGCTCCTAGGTCTATGAGTACATCATCAATGTTGGAACTTCCAATTTGGCATGGAACCATAAAGGTACCTAGATCTTTGCACTTAGTGGGTATGAAATATTGGGTGGAAACATTTTCAAAGGTCCTAAGTTGCCTCTTGTGGGTACACAACTCCTTGAGAAACATGGCATACATAAGAATTTGTTTTATGGCATCTAAGAGGGGAATGTTGACTTCAACACGTCTAAACATGTCAAGCATTTCAGGATCAGGTTCAAAGTACTTCCTTGTCTTAGAAACAGCTTGGGGAAAAGGAATTGGGTTCCTAAGTGGAATGGAAGGTGGTGATGGAATGGATTCAGATTACTTTTCAATTTTCATTTTTTTCATTTTCTAGGTCAACATTCAAAGGAGTGTTGGAGGACTTATGTTGAGGCATAAATAATTTCTTTCCTGATCTATGATTAATTTCACTTACATTACCCTTGGGGTTGGGTAATGGTTGAGTAGGAAGTTGGGAAGAATTGGATTGTTGTTGCTGGCTTAGGTGTGATGCAAGTTGACCAATTTGGGTTTCAATATTTTTAAGGCTGGAAAGGGTGAAAGGGGTAATATCTTATAAAACACATTCCCTTGGTTTCTTGGAAGAAGAGGCTGGTCCCAGATTGGGATTAATTTGATATTGGTTCTTGGGAAAGAGATTGAATTGGTTTGAGAATTGGGAAGTCTCACAAGGATAGTGGAATCCAGGAGGAGGAAGAGGATGATTGATCCATTGAGGATGAGGGGCAAAAGGATAAGGTTATTGGAAGTTACCAACACCATGACCATATTGAAAATGGTTTGGGTTTTGAGGCAATAATTGAGGGGGATGAGATATGGGATTACCATACCTCAGGCCTTTGTTATTGGATGAAGAGAAGGGCTCAGAGTGAGGTTGGTTTAAGTTTCTAACAAACTGACCTGATAGTTGAGGATTGGTGTTCCACTGAGCATATGCTGCATTGAGCTCCATTGGTCCAGATGAATTGGATTGATCCTCTTGATGTTGTGGAAATGTGTCAGTTGTATGAGATGGAGAGTTTCAGATTCCGCTGTTTTTGACAGGTATAGGAAACATTGATTGTGGAGGAGACGAGGTTGGGGATTTGGTAGTCAAAGCTAGTTGTCGCACAAGACCTATAAGTTCACTAATCCACTCGGTCATCTTTTTCAGCTCAATTGATTGATTATCATGAGATTTCTTGACTTGAGAATGTGCTCATGTATGGAATTGTTGTGTGTTTGCAGCCATGTTACTTATGAGATCTCTTGCTACTGCAAGAGTTTTATCAACAAGAGCACCGCCACTTGCAGCATCTATGAGAGTTCTTTCCATAGCCAATAACCCCTCATAAGAAGTATTGGATCAAGAGTTTGTCAGGAATTTGGTGGTGTGGGCAGGGCGCAACATGATTTTTGAACCTCTCCCAATACTCATGGAGTGATTGACATGGGAATTGATGGATACCACTTATTTCTTTTCGGATAGAAGCAGTATGAGAAGCAGGAAGGAATTTCTCTAAGAAGAGTCTCTTCATGTCATTCCATGTGGTTATGGATCCAGGAGGAAGGTAGTAGATCCATGACTTAGCAGTGTCGTCTAGGGAGAAAGGGAATGCTCGAAGCTTTATTTGTTCTTCAATAACCCCTTGAGGATTTATGGTAGAGAACACTACTTGGAACTCTTTAAGGTGGAGATGTGGGTCCTCACCGAATAGCCCGTGGAAATGAGGAAGAAGATGAATCAAACCTAATTTGAGTTCGAAGTCAGCCTCTATGTATGGATATTGAATACCAAGAGTTTGTTTATTCATATCAGGGGAAGAAAGATCTTTAAGTGTTTGTTCCCTAGGATTGGCCATATCTAATTCAATTGGTTGGATAATGACTGGTTCTTGAATTATTTGATTATCTCTTATGTTTCTTTTAAGTTGGATAAGTGTTCGCTCAATTTAATATTCAAACAAATCTGAGAGATTGTTTGGGAGCCTACGGGGTGTTCAAAGAGATTTTGGAAGAATGATGAAGATGGGTTTTTCTTTGTATTTTTTCAGTGTATGAATTTTAAGAGGAAGACAGGTTTTTCTTTGTTTTTTATTTCATTTTTTTTTCAATTTTTTTTTGTGTGTTTTTTTACAATAACCAGAAACTAATAAATACATAAAGCACGATCCCCGGAAAAAAGTTCCATTTGAAACGCATGATCAATTGTCGCCTATCGACCTGTCAATGTTCTGGTGCTCTGCTAATGTGTCTAGCAGCACTCGGGTCGAATCCTCGGCGATGATACTTTGTAATAGTCATTTGTTTTTAGTTGATTGTATTTTGATTAGGGGGGTTTGTTTTCACAACATAATTGAAATTATTGATTGACTATAATTGATTTAACAAATTTATAAATATTGGGGTGAGTTCATTATTAGGGAGTTAATCTTGTGATATACTTGAGCATTGCTTTATATTGCATTTAAATTAACACCCAACTCAAAAGATGACTTCGATTAGAATTCCTAAGTGTTAAAGCTTTAATACAAGACATAACTTAACTAGGATTCTAAAATCAATCAGTACTTGTTTATGGTAGTGTATTTGTGGTTCCAATAATCAATGGAAGGCACATGCTAAACAAAATATGTCATTAATCCATGATATATTAAGTCCAACATACACAATGTTAAATTAACGAATACACATAAAGCAATTACTCTCAATAACATAACATCCATAAATTTTGACTCACCACAATGAGATATTTACTCATCCATTTGGGTGTTTAATATTTTGGTTATAATAATTATGATGATAAATTAAGAATAGACGAAAAAGAAAGGGATAAGAAAAGAGTGGTACGTCGGTACACACAAACGAACAATGATGATAATTAAAAACAAAATTTCAATTGAATGAGGAAGAAAAATAAGGGAAAAGGATTCAACAATATTTAAACTATTTTAAGAACATAAATACTAAACTACAGAATTTGGATGAGAATAAGTGATATTGAAGAAGTAACTTGCATTAAAACGTAATTACAAAGAAAGTGACTTACAAAATTACAAAAATGAAGAACACGAAATTAAGTGAAAAAAAGAGAAGAGGAAAGGTATCTCAAGTAAAAAATTGAGTATGGAAGTTACTCCCAAGCATTTGGAATGGATTTTTTCGTGCCAATATAATCTCTTCTCTTCTGAAATGCCAACCCCTCTCAAGGAGAGAAGGGGAGAGTATTTATAGAACAAGGAGTGGACTGTTTGCATTCCCAATCTGTCCCTCCACTTGAATCACCAATTTGGCTATTTGAACAGCACAATATCCAAATATATCCTCATTAAAAGTTATATAGAATGACATTTTACGACTACTTTAAAAATTTTTAGGCATTTAGAAATGTGGATCCAATGTTATGGCGCTTTTATTAAACAAAGGTAAACTGTCCATTTATATCCATGCTTTTTCGATTTCCAAAATGTGAATGGGTTTTGTAATAGGAAGATGCATTAAAATCCGAATGATTTCCTCAACAATGTCGGCAACCTATATCTCCTATTTTACACTGAAAAATCTCATCTTGATTCTATGCTTACATCATGGGATATGTCATGAATAATGTACTGATTTTATTTCTCATCCAGAATGGTGGGCTGGACTTCAAAGCATATGTTGGGCCCCTTGGTTTTGGATTTGGGCCTTGAAATTTTTATCCATGACTCCTTACATTGTACCCCAAACTATGGTAGAGAAAAATGGAATTTTTACTTCTTTATTTAGCCCAGTAAATCAATCTTCATGAATAGTCCAGTTTCATCACAGATTCTTTGTTCTTATTTTTGTGGACCATATGACCCTTCAAATGGCAGAATTGGATCATGGTACCTTCTAATGAAATGTTGTATATTGAAATTAGAATCCTAAAAAAATAACCACACAATTTTGATTAGTATATTCGTAGTTATTATTAGAACAGTAAACTGACTCAATTGGACTACTTCTACAAAAGCTCAAAAATTATACTTAATATTAAAACATTAATATTTCTCACAAATTATGCACATTTCATATAAAATAAGTAAATAGTGAATATAATAAGACATTAAAATATTAACAATATCAAGAAGGTATCCATGAGAAGGTAGGATAGGAGTTGATGATGGGGATTGTGCCTAATCTGGTCCCTAATTCAATCCCAAGTCCCATGAAATGCTTCTCCATCCTCGTGGTAAAAACTAGTGATCTTAGTTCTAAGTTCTCCTTTAAAACTATGGGGATAAAATTTCATTATGGAATAGTTATATACTTATTCCCAATTCTCAAATATGTTATCATCTATACTCAATAACTAGTGTCAAGAATTAACTTTAAGGAAAAAGCCAAACACTCGCATTGTAAGATCATTTTTTGTGAGTCATCAGAGAGTTAGTTGTTTCACAATGTTATAGAATTATCTAATAAAGGCCAAGGAATATGTATTAGAGAGACCATTGAATGTTTTTAGTATAGAATTGTGGGATTTTATTAGTTCATAGTTTTTGGATCTAGGTGAAAGTATAAAGGAAAAATGGTTACTTGAAGCTTGAGGGTGTTCGAACTCAATCATCCTAGGACTTTCAACTTTATCTATGTGTTATTGCTAATAGCTTGGTTTATTATTAGGTGTAGGAACTCTTTTATCTAAATTCACAATTTCAGTTTGATGTTTCTTACTAAGATAAGTAAGATATTAATCAAGTTATGGGTTCAAGGGAATCAATCTAAAAGTTGGTGATATTATTCTCATACAATTCATAATAAGAGGTGGAATTTAGCATAAATAGTAGATCAAAGTAGTTCATGTAGTGGAAGAGTAATAACAGTAAAAATATTAACTATAGAAAGTATATAAGAATTAATGAAACTGGAATAAATAGCTACATAATAACAATAGTATTGACAACATTTTTTTAAAACAATTTTCAATTTTTTCAATGTTTTGGGATTTTTTTAAAAGTAAATTTTTTCTAAAAAAAATATTAATAAAGGTGGTTGCTCATGCCTTCAATGGAAAAAATCCTAAATTTTGAAATGGTCTAGACATCATCATGACCCTAAAAATGAAATTTATTAACCTATACTAGTATATCAGTGCAGGGTTGAATCATAGAGAAGGTAGGTAAATGTTCTAAGGGTTTACAAAACAATCACCACTGCTATCAATAGTAGGGAAATCATCCTTTTTTAATTTTATCTTTTTTTATATTATTTATGAAATGAGAATAAAATGAATCATGATTTGAAAATTTCATATTTCATCGACATGATGTGAAATTGTTAAAGAAAAAAGTTAAAGAAGGAGTAAAATATAGTGGAAAATATGTGCTGAGAGTTGATCAATAAATGAGAACAGGAGATTTGAAATCTACTGGTTAAAATAGTTTTTCATCCTTTTATTGAATTCATCCCTAAAAAAGTATTTAATAATATTATTCCCAAATATTTTATATTATACATTAAATTAATGATGTTTTTCACATCTAGAATCATCAATTTACATATTGATTAAAATATTTTCACGAAAAAAACCTCGCTGAATGTTTCTGATGTTTTGATTTTTTGTTTTGAAAAATTTCATCAATGGTCGATCTCACCAAAAGATCAATGATTATGAAAATAAGTTCATGATGGTGCAAAAACAATTAAATATTTGAGAACTAGATTCAATATCAGTAACATAATCTTATTCTTATTGAAACAAATTTAAATGAAGTAGAAGAAAATATAAACTAATATATATTAAAAACACTCGAATAAATGAAATTATTCGAAGATCACATTCATTTTAATGTAGAAAATACAATGTAATGCATAAATAAATAGAGGAATAAGGATCCTCCCATAGAAAAATAAAGATCACATACATCTTCTTGCTCTTGCATCTCTTGTTCTCTAGTACTACTCATGGTTCTTCACTGATCTCATCTCCGAGGGAGTACCTTCAATGAGGTATCCTAGAAACAATGGACCTCTTTTTCTATTATTGTTCTTATCCCTATTTAAACATCAAATATCACATTCTATTTTTCACCATAAAGCATCTAGTATCTTTAACTTTGTCTCTAGTAATATCACCAAACACCTATAATGCAATGCTCCAACTTGATATCCCCAAATGTGGCATTATCAATGCTCTTCTAACTGAATTGTAACATATTGATGTAAATGTATCTGGATGTACATTCTGTCATGGATTGAAATTGAAAAGAAGAACAGACAAAATAGTTTAATAAAAAATTTAGAAATGACTGAATACTATTCTTAATTATTAATATTTATATAAACTAATGTAAAAAAAAATATTTAATTGATTATTTTATTATTTTATTTTGTATGAAATTTCAATTAAATATATATTTATATAAAACTATAAAATATATATTTTCCTAAAATATTTCATGGAAAATTATTTTACATTATAAAGATATTTATTTATTTTATATAATATTATTAATTTTTTTAATTATTAAATTTAATAATTTTATTATAATTATTATTATGTATTTATTTTATATCAACTTACTTATATTAGTTACTTTATTTCTATTTTTAAATTATTATTAATATTTTATAAATATTTTATATTAGAAATATTTTTTATATTTTTAGTGTTTTTTATAATTAATTAATTATTTATTATAATAATTTTATATTTTAATTAATGTTATTTTGTAGTGTATTATTTAATTTTTTAGAACCTCCCCCACCCTTCTATTTTGTGCAAAAGGGGGAAGGGATCGTGGCTTCTAGATCCTTCATTTATAAGACGACAACGGTAGCGGCTTCATCTCAGATGGTTCTGGTATGGTAGTGGCAACTAGATGTGGACTCAGCTAGAATACGACGATGGGTGGCACTCCCTCTTAGTGAAGATCCTCATTTCCTGATCATTGAGGCTCCACATTAATAGGATGTAGCAGTGATATACTTAGCTTACTCTACTTCATGATCTGAAATGTGGGCTTGGTCTCGTCCTCTACAATTAGTGGGACAGATACTCTTAGCACTGGCATCAAGTTTGAGTCAATCTCGGGATCGTGAATCTGTGTTTTAGATCCTAGAAAATTTTTATTTTTTTATTTGATATTTTTTGAATGGATTTGGTATGATCTTGTTGATGTGTTGCTTCAATTTAGTGCATGGAAGTGCAATGATTGGGGCTGGGGGATAAATAAGAAGGTTCAGTGAGTGGTGAGGAGGTCGCACATGGGTAGCAGTATGGTGAACAAGGGGAATGGTGATAGGGGGAAAGTAGTGATGACGTCAAAGGATAAGTGGCACAAGGAGCACTGATTTTGGGGTCGAAGAAGCGGTGGAGGTGACTCATTGAGACACCACTTAAAATGAGTGAAAATTTCTAAAACTACGGTAAAGGGGGTACAATGATTACTCAATTGATACACCCTTACAACAATCTGGTGGTGACTAAATGTGTCACCGTTCCAATGTTTGGCCACACGATTTTTTTTCTAAAAAACTTGATGCCTAAAAACATTACTTTATTAATCTGAAATGATATTAAATAAAGAAAAAATTATCAAAGAACAAATTAACACAATTAGGAATTGATGATATAATTGTTGAGACATTAAATAACATAATTAAATAAAAACGATTCTTAAAATTAAAATTGATTTAACTAGGAAATTAAAATAGTTTAAATTGACAGCCAAATAGGAGAGAAAATATAATTTGATCATAGAAAAGTAAATTTACATAAAACATTAAATTTAATCAAATTAAATAAATTGTTAATAAAAATAATTCAAAGCTTAAATATTAAATAAAATTAAATTGTAAATTAATGAAATGAAGAATATTAATTAATTAATAAGCACAAGAGCACCTCAAATTATTAAATCAGAAAATTAACTAATAAAACAGAAATATAAAAATTAAAAATCTAAAAACAAATTTTAATAAAATTAATAAATAAAAGGAAAAAAAATATTTATAAATAAAAATTAATTAATGAATTAAGTTATAAAATTACAAAAGTGTGAATATTTAACCAAAAACATTAAAATTAATTAATTGAATCAATAAAAACATAATGATTAGAAGTGAAAAAATAGGTGAATTTAAGTACATATCAAATTCCCCTACCCATAAACATTGATTTTCATCATTCAATGCCGTGATTTATTATGTTCTTAAATAGAAGTCTTCATTAATTAATCAACTCAAAATAATTCACACTTGATCGATGAGATCAACTAACTATTCGCCTTCCCTTTCTTTGTTTCTACCACCCATGAAACAACTTCTCATCCACTAATGATCCTTCACCCCTGTTCCACGAATCTATTTCTCGAGGTCATCATAAACATCAAATTTAAATTTATTACCTACACTAGTATAGTAGTTCATGGTCAATCCAAATGGAATGTAGGTGAATTTTCGACGGGTTTCAAAAAAACAAACCTGATTGTAGTCAGTAGTAGGGAAACTTTCTTTTAATTTTTTTTCATATTTTATATTTTGATTAAGTGAAAAAAGGTAGAATTTTTTTTTTATAATTTTAAATTTACTCAACTAAATGTGAAACAGATAAAAGAAAAATTGAAACAAAATAGTATAAATGCTAAGAAACAAGAGTGTTATGATTTGATAAAAGAGTGAGTATATGAGATTTGAAATCTACTGGTTAAAAGTATATTACTTCATTAGATTTAATTAACACCTCATAATAAGTGCATAATACTTCCTCGCTATAAGATTTAACATGATGAATTGAAGTCTTGATGTCTACCACATCAATTATCATAAATTATAAAATAGATTAAAATATTTCAATAGAAACAACCTCACAATAAGCTTCTGGAGTTTTTAATTGTTGGCTCAATGATCGATCAATGGAAATGTACTCCACTATTGACCAGGCGGGATGTTTTCATTTTCATTGTAATAAATTTACTTCTCTATTATTTCTCAATTTCTATTCATGTAATTCGCTGTTTTAATTCTCCTTCCCAACTATTTACTATATTGAACTTATTTAGACTTTTTTGTACTATAAATTAGTTGTTCAATTAAATTTTATGAGAACTAGATCATCCACTTCTAGGTTATAACCCATGAACATCGAAAAAAATAAACATATTACAGCTCTTAAAAGAATAATAATATTTGAAATGGAAGACTTTGAATATAGGGTTCATGCACCTAACAACAAACAAAACATGTAACATGGACCTTTAGATGTAATTGAGGGGCCTAGGATGAGGGAGCTCCAATTCCCTCAAGTGTTAAGTAATCCTTCATCTGTTAGAATTTCACATAGATCCAGGAAATATGAAGAAAAATAGTCCCTCATTTTACTACTTCCTACTTTTATTAGACACTCTAATAAGGACATTTTACCCTTCATTAAATATTTCTAAAATACAGTTCAACACCATACACATTTAGGGCTCATCTAAAATGAACATCAAATGTGATTGTTTCCATTTTACATTAAAGTGATTTCATTAAATTGGTTTTTGAGTCTTGAAGAGAAAATTTTGTAGAATTGGGACCAAGTATACAATTCATTTTTAATGAAATTTTACCCTCAAGGACATAAAGTTGAATTAATAACTAAAGTAACAAGTTTTTACCTAGAAGATGGCAAATATTTTTGTGAGGCTTGGAATATATTTAGAGGCCTACTAACATAGTTTCCCCATCATCCAATCTCATCCCACCTTCTTATGGATACATTTTATGAATGGATTACCTACTATAGATAAAACCTTGATGACTAAGCTTATGGTCTTAAATATTATGATAATACTAATGAAGAACTATGAAAAATCTATAACGACTTTGCTTTGAACTCACAACATAAAAAGTATAAAATAAAAATAGATAATAAAAATGTTAACAATACAGGTTCTAGAAATGGAAATGATACTCAGGCCCAATATTCTCAAATTTCCAACAAACATCAAGCATTAATGAACCTAAAGAAAAAATAAACTATTAATAAAATGGCCTTTTAAATCCAAAATCAATAACACTGAGAATTTTTTCCCAAATTTTTATATGATATCCCAACATGAAAACTAAATATTTTTAACTATGGTCCTCGGATGCCTGCTAAAAAGACCCATTTTCATATAATTATAATCAAGGCTATATGAACCATTTGAATTTTTCCTAGAATGAACATATAATTATAAAACAATCCACTACCCCTAATTACCAAAACCCACCTAGAAACAATTTTAAAAACCAATGGAGTTGTGAGTCATGAAATGATCAATGAAATAATGATGGCCAAGTGAATTTAATATTAGATCAAATGTTAAAAATAATGGAACCCCAATAAGAAATATTCAAAACTTAATTTAATAAACATAAATACCAAAATAAATCTAATAAAATTAAAAAATAATTATAATGAAAAACACTGGAAACTCAACTGGTCTGAATATCTACAGACATTACATATAGGAATAAATGAAGGCTACTAAGTACAACTGAACTTAATGATAGGGAGAATGTAATGGTTGTTTTTACTAGATGTCTATTTAATACACAATCTAAACATGAGGAAGACTCTAAAAAAACTAAATCTAGAAAACTAAATGTAACTTGAAATAAAAAACTAATCTTCCCATAATCTTCAAAGAAATAGAAAGGTGTTTAAAATAAAGAAAATACAATATTTTCAAATGAAAGTCATGATGGAAATTATTTTAAAAACAACAAGAATAAAGGACAATACAAATATGATGAAGAAATGAGGGATATGAATACTGGTCATTGAAAATTTCCCCCACACACCCTTTTCCTTGAAAAAATCAAATCCCATTGCGATATCAAGGGTGAACTTATTCATTTCCTTTGGATTTTAAACAATCTCTATGTGAACATCCCTTTCATTCAATATTTTATTAATATCCCATCTTGAAATCCTAGATAAATATTGTTTCCAACAAAAAGACTCTTGATTAATATTCCACCTACAACATCACTAAAGAGTGTAATACAATCCTCCAAAAAAAATTCCACTAAAGATCAAATATCTATGTAGAATTTTCATTCACTATACTCTAATAAATTCAAATCAACTCAACTTCATGTGTGACTTAGGTGATAGTATTAACCTGCTCCCTTACTCACTATTTCAACAGTTAAGATTACATGATCTTCAACCCCCACAATAATCCAATAGTTGGATGACTATTCTTTCACTGATACCACATGATAGGTAAATGGCCTGATAGTTGGGCTAATGAAGCTATTTTTCCTACCAACTTCATAGTCCTTAACATGGAGTGTGACCAAGAGGAAACCATCATTTTGGGTAGGACCTTCTTGGCCACTATTGGAGTAGTCGTCGATGTGTCTAAGGGTTATTTGATCATTATAATTAGAGAGAAAAATGAATAATTTAATTACTTTAAAAATATTAAGGGACACATCTTTTATGGAGACTACTCTAAGATAAAATATTTTCAATATGTATACTCATTTAAAAATTGTGTAGAGTATAAAAAGGAATCAATTTATAATGAAATAGATTTGGATGTTGAAAATCACTTATCATATTCTGATCAATCCATTCAAACTAAAAATTTAAATTCTTTCCAAAACTATACAACTGTCATATTTCATCTATTGTTGGAGATTTTCCATCTGATTCTAAACTAAAATATTTCCCTTGTGAACTTCTTATTGATTCTTCTATAATTTTATTTTTTTTGAAAATTTTGCTAAAGTAGAGGGATAACTTATTAAACAATTTTAATCTTCTATTTCAATTAATTTTAATAATTCTGAACTTGAATGCTTTGACAGTGAGCTATCATCATTAGAAAGCTGCGGGTAAAACATTAAATTTCATCATGAAATTGAAAATAATTCATCATTTCATATAAATTATATGAAATATATTTACGAACATGGAATTACAAGGCCCGAGATCCTTCCATTAATTAAAAAAGAACCCATTATTTAACTGAAACCACATCCTACACATCTAAAATATTCATATTTGGGTGATATTTAAAGACTTCTTTTAATAACATTTTAGAAGATGAATGTTAACTAGGAAGAAAAATTGTTAAGTGTTCTAAAAAAATTTAAATCTTCTATTGTATGGATTTTAACTTAGAAGAGCATTTCCAAGAAGATTAAATCACAATATGAAAGAGGTTGTGAGAGATGAAGTAATTAAACTATTGGAAACATGAATAATCTATCCTATATCCAATAGCACTTGGGTAAGTCCAGTCCAAATAGTCCTTACGAAAGGATGCTTTATTGTTGTATGTAATGAGAAGAATGAATAGATTATAGTTAGGAAATCCCCAAAATGGAGAGTCTCTATAGACTATAAGTATCATAATTCATCCACTAGGTAGAACCCATTCCAAGTTTCATTCCTTAATCATATTCGTGAAAGGATTGTAGGGATCAAATTCGTCTATTTTCTAGTCTCGTATTCTGGTTACAACCAGATTCATGTATCTTCATTAGATTAGAAGAATACTACCTTTACATGACCCTTTGGGATTTTTCCTACCAGTGGATACGTTTTGTGTTCTGTGTATCCCCTACTATCTTTGAATGATTCATGATGGCTATACTCTCTAATATTATTTAGATAATCTTAGAGTTTTTCACAGATGATTTATCCATTATGGGTAGCACATTTGATACTTGTCCTATAAATTTAGAGTTAGTGTTAGAGAGGTTCTTGGAGATCAATATTTTTATCAACTAGGAAAATGTATGTTTATGATGACTTAGGGGATTATATTCGGACATAAAGTGTTCGAGATGGGTTTGGAGGTAGGCACAACGAATATTGAAGTTATCCAAAAAATCCCTCCACCTAAAAATTTAAAATATGTTAGATGTGTTTAGGGAATTTTGATTTCTATTGGAGGTTTATCAAAGACTTCCCTAAAACCGCTAAACCGTTTTGATCTCTTCTATTTAAGGATTCCCCTTCCAATTTTAATGAAATTTTATCCAATATTTTTTTATACTTAAAGAATAACTTACTACTTTACCTATTATCACTGCACCTAATTGGAAACACCCATTTGAATTAATTCATGATTGTAGTGATATTGTTGTTGGAGGTATCTTAGGACAAAGAAATAATAAGAAGTTTCATGTGGTATATTATGATAGCATTCAACTAAACGAGGGATAAAATAATTACACCACTGTAGAAATAGATTTATTGGATGCGGTGTTTTATATTGAGAAGTTTAAGAAGTATCTCATAGGCTAAAAATATCATATTCACTGAAGAAAAAATCCAATACTATGAAGATTATATAGACACTTTTATTACAAGAAGTTTATTTTGAGATTAAGTATACGTAAGGAGCTGAAAACCTAGTAGTAGACCACATTTATAGGCTTCCACCCACTCAACGTGATCATCAAATTGATATTAACACTTCATTTGTTCATGAGAATATTCTCCCTGGCTCAATATGGAAATGTTCATAGTCTTCATACCAAGCCAATTTCTTGGTATTTGGTGTCTTTCCCAAAGAATTTTTAAATAACCAGATGAAGAAATTCATTTTAGAACACTACTGTTATCTTTGGGATGATCCTTTTTTGTTTTAGACGTGTTTTCATTGTATTTATAAGGAGGTGTGTGATAGAGGAAGAAATGAAGCCAATTATAGAAATTTTTCAATCTTGACCTTAGGGAGGACATCATGGTGGTGAGAGGATAGCTAAAATGTCCTTAAATATAGTATTTATTTTAACACCTTATTTATGTATGCAAGGAGTTTTGTTGTTGGATTTGATAGGTGTCAAATTCTAGGAAATGTTGGGATAAAGCATGTGTTTCCCAAAAAGGGTATTACGAATTTTTAGATATTTGATGTTCGGGGCTTAGATTTCATATCCCATTTCCATCGTCACTTGGGAATGATAAATTTTTAGTTGCTATTGATTATATTTCTATGTGGTTTTAGGCAGTAGCTTGTCCTAACAAAAAAGCTAATATTGTTATTAAGTTTGTCAAAAAGAATATCATCTCTTGTTTTGGTGTGCCAAAAGCCTTTTTTGGATAATGGAATACACTTTAGAAACTACATATTTCAGACATTAAAGGAAAAATATGGTTGTGATCATAAAACAAGTTCTATATAACATACACAATCAAGTGGATTGGTAGATATTTCAAATAGGGTGTTGAAATAGATCATATAGAAAACTACTTCTTGCTCTAGTAATGATTTGTCTATCAAATTATATGAAGCTTTATGGGCATATATAGTATCTTTAATGAACCCAATAAGTGTGTCTCATTAGTGTATTTTATTTGAGAAATGTTGTTGTAAATATGTGGAGTTCAATCCAGAGTCATATAAACCAGTTTATGACATAAATTATGATTTTAAGAGTGATGGTGAGAGGAGACAGCTTGATCTGAGTAAATATGATGAGATAAGAAGACAATCTTATAACAATTATAGGTTATACATTGACAGAACTTAAATCCTTTATGATTCTATCATACAAAACACAAATTAAATCCTAGAAAAGAGATCCTAATATTTAATTCAAGACATGTGCCTTCTCCAATGAATATGAAATCCATGTGGTCTAGACCGTTTACAATTGTAAGAGTTTTAAATAATGGATCTTTTGTGATTGTAGGTGAATCAAGTAATCATGTTCTTATTAAGGGTAATAGAGTTAAACTTTATTATTATGGACAACCAAAGGGGTTGGATTCCTTCACTATACGTGAATACTAAATCAAAATATAGTCAAACAAAAGTCATAAAACATTTTACTTCATGGGATTCAACCCATGGTTCCTGATTTTTTTTTAACTTTGGTACTTTTTTTATAACGCATTGAGGATGTCTTTGTACAATATTTTTTCAGGATTTGAGCTCTTGTTTCTTTTTTTCAGAGTTAGATATATGTTGCTAGTGTCATTTGTGGATAAGAACATTCCCTTGTTCTTCAATTCAAATGATTTTCATTCCTAGGAATAAATAGATTAAATTTATGTTTGGTAGGTTCCTTCTTTTGATTTCTACTTCATTTTTCTTCTCCAGAACACTTTAAAAAAACATATTACTAAGTCATCGTTCATAGTTTAATGGTGAGTCATTGTCCTACCGTTTCACTTGAGGCATCTTTATACAACATCTAGTGAGTCATCCTAAAGGAGACTTATTGGTGGTAGTGTTAGTGAATCTATGATTTTCTACAACTTTGGGAAAATCATTCTATTGTGTTGTTGGTATGCTGAAAAAATTATATTGTGTGTCTTGTTTGTTAAAAATTCTAATGTATATGTCTGCCGGTGATAAAAAATTCGTCATTATATGTCACTTTTCAAAAAAAATTATTCTTATGTTATTGTGATGTAAAATTTTATTGATTTACTAGATTATTGATAGATATTGATTAATAGTTTCTTATAATCCATTCACTATGTGAATTTAAGTCTTGGGGAATTTCCTATGGACAATTGTTCATTTGTATGGTGTTTTAGCATTAAGTTTTCTACTATATCGAAAAATATGCTTGAATAAAATTCATTAATGGAGACATCCTTGTAACTGTGCACTTATATTTTCACATTCTTCTATTTTAATTTTAATGAAAAAAGTTGTCACTTACCTTACATGTAGGTTTGACCCTATAAACCATTGCACATCATAGTAAGTAGGACTTATAAATTTTTAAACATTGAATCTTTTTCAATGATTACCAGGTCACATTTTTTATATGGTTCATATGTTTCCACATGCCTCAAAATGAAATATATTAACTACACTAGTATAGAAGTGCAGGTTCGATCCATAAGGAAGCATGTGAATGTTCTAGTGGTTTTAAAATAAAAAAGACCCACTGTTCTCAATAGTGGGGAAATTTTATTTTTTATTTTCTTTATTTTTTTTTTATATTTTGTATTTTTATTAAATGAAAATATGATGAACATATTTTTGTTGATAAATTTCTGTTTAGATTAATGGTTGTGAAGTTTAGAAAAGAAAAAAAATAAAGGAAATAGTGAACATGTAGTGGAAATAAGTGTTGAGAGTTGATCACGAAGTTAGCTCTTGTGAATTGAAATCAATTGGTTTATAAGTATGTTTCTTTATTTGATTTAATTCACACATCAACATTATTAGTAAAATGTTCCTCTTCAGAAGACATAATATATTTTATTATTGTTCTTGAGGTTCTCTACTTCATGAACTAAACTCCGTAAATGACTATGAGAGAATGTAAACATAAAAGGATATCTCTGAATTTTTTTTATGGTTTTGAATTTTTAGTTTTGATAAATTTCATTAATGATTCCTCTTGCTGAAAGATCATTGATTTTGAAATTATAATGAATAAACGTGTAAATTCAATTAAAATTTTGAGAACTAGATTCAATCTCACTGATAGAATCTAATTCTCATACAAATAAATTTAAATTAAGAAGAAGATAATGTAAACTACTAGAATATAAAAACCCCATTCAAAAGAAATTAAACGAAGATCGTAAACGTATTCAAGATATAATAGTTACAGGATATGAAATTATATGAGAAATTATCACTCAAAATTGATGACTTGTCACAATTTCTGTACTCCTACAACTCATGTTCTCTAGCTATGAGAGGTCTCATGAGACTCTCAGTGGATGATGTGTCTAATTTTATGATTGTGGAATTAATGGATTTGAATGAATGATGTTGCTTTTGTTTTTCAATCCTATGTAGTCTACTTCAAAATCACAGCTTGTCTTCACCGACTATGGTATGTCCTTCTCTAATGCACCATACATGTGTGTTTTTTCATGATATGGTTGCTAAAGTACTAAAACCCTTCTAACTATCTACAACATAGTTAGTTAGGGGGCATCTTGATTGGATTTCTCATTTTGGATTTATCTGCAAACAAACATGAAATGTAAAGAACTATTTTTAACATAATAAAAATATTAAGTAAAATTCAAATTAATTAAAATTATTATTATATTAACGATAAATTTATATTTAATATTTTTATAGTTTATTACTTAATAATAAATATATTTAATGATTATTGATTTTATTTTATTTTCCATAAAACATTTATTATTTACTTAATATTAAAAAATTTATTATTTTTAAATTCTTACATATTATTAACTTATAATTCTAAAAGGTAGTATTTTATTATTTTATTTACATATATTTTTATTAAAGTTTATTTTTAATGTTTATTTTGTTTAATAAATTTAATATGATTATTATTATTATAAATATGTAGGTAATAACTATTTTAAAATTTATTTTATTTAATTAGTTAATTTTATTTATAAATTAATATTGTTAATATTTTATTTTTATAAAAATTTATATAATTAATTAGTTTTTTAATTTATTTTATTACTAATAATAATTCAATTATTATAATTGTTTTATATTATATATATTTTTATTTATTTTTTATGTATTTAATTATTTTAATTTTTATTTAATTTTTTATTTTTCCCTACCACTTTCTTCTACAACACGCACAAGGGGGGATTTGGTTCACTGTGAAAGTTGCTCCAGTGGCGGCTAGAACCATTCATGGTGGCTCTTACTCTGCCACTTTGGGGGTTCATGCTCACCCTCATCCATAAGTAGAGATAGTGTCGGTCCATTCAGATCATAGTTCCTCCTGGTGCATCACCTGATGGTGGCTTCCTCCTTCAACACAAGCGACATGCTCCTAGGGTCTACCAAAACTAGTGGTTAGATGAAGATCAGGTCTTCCTGAATATCTCAAGATGGTTCTAACTTCAAATTCAGGTATCAGATCTAGTGTATTGAGATCTAATTTACTAAGTTAAAATCTATGAATAAGATAGATCTTTGAAAAAGGGGGTCATGGTAAATCTCATAGGTTAGATGTATTTATCTGCAGAATCTTTATTTTAATGTCACTCTTCTTCAGGAAATAGTATAGGTAGGATATGGAGAATGAGGATGAAGGATTTGCAGTGAATGAGATGTTGTGAAACCTCTTGTGGAAACAAAGCAAGGTAAGGATGATGGTACGTCATTGGACGCTAGGAGCAGTGACTAAGGAGGTATAAATGCAGTAGTGACAGTGAGTATGAGTTATCGATGGATGATAGAGGGCGTCGGTTGGTTGTGGAATGACCAGTGTGGGTCAAACAATGTTAATATCTATGATGCATGAGAGGAGTAGTGGTCGTGTTATCTGGATAATGAGGCAGTGGTGTCGAGAGTGATTAACGGTGTCGAGGATGAAACATAAAAAATGACAATGGTTACTCACATAGGGAAACAATGATAGTGGAAAATTAGGGGAATGGTGACTCTTTTTCACCATTCCAGGATGAAAATGACATCAACGGTAACTCACGAGTCACCGTTCTACTAAAGATTACCTCAAAATAGAATATGTAAAATAATAATTTTGAAATTAACATAATTAATGAAATAAAAATTAAAAACTAAATTACATAATTAAATATATGTAAATGGAACATGTATGTATGGATAGATTTAATGATTTAATAAATATAATTTAGTTCAATCACAGAAAAGTAGAGAAAATTATATGTTCATTTTAAATTAATAAATTCAAATAAAATTTTAAATTTTAATGAATTTAATTAAATTTCAATATAATGATAGATAAATAAATTGATTATAAAAAGGAAAATAATAAATTTTAAAAGTTTGAATACTGAATTAATGTTTTTAAATTTGTTAAATAAAGAAAATTAATTCATTTTTTAAGATAACTTCCAAAATTATTTTGGATAATTTAACCCTAAAAGGATAAAAACTAAAGAACCCGAATAAATAAGTGAAAGAAAACTAATAATTTCAGACATTAACATAAAAAATTAATTATAAAATTCATAAATCAATGAATTAAAGTATAAAATAACAAAACTTCATATATTTACCGAAATGTGAAAAATTAATTATTTGAATGATGAAAAATATAGATAAAAGACATGGAAAATTATGTTCATTTAAGGCCACATCAAATTCCAAAACTCATAAGCATTGGTTTTCTCATCCAATCTCAAGATTCAATTTTGTTGAAAAATATCAATGTGTTTCTATTAATTAGCACAAAATGTACCATTACAGTAGTTTAAATGAAATAGGATCTCAAATTTGATAATAGGGTATTGAAATAAGAAAATTTCAAAAGTTTTCTTGGCAAAAACAATCTCTTAGTGGTAATCAAGAAAGTAGTGAATCATCTACCGATGAGGATGTCATGCCTGATATATGAATTTTCATAATAACTTATTTTAATTTAATATTATGTTATATGTTCAAAACTGATTGCAAGTTAAAAGTAGGTGGAGTTAAAAATATATCCAAAGGCACCTTGTACATTGACATTAACTATGGTTTGAAAACAAATTATTTTTTTGAATCACCTAATTGATATAAAATAAATTATTTTTATATAATTAAATTATCCCTTTCTTCATCTAGTTTTAATATTCCATTCATCATAATGAACTCATTTTTTACCATAGAAAAATTATTTAATTTTTCCCAAGCCATGTAACATGTGCATAACATAGTTCATATTCACTTATTCAAAATTTTATTAAGGGGATTGGTTAACGAAAATGAAACTAGTGCCTAGAGCCTCAATGATTCACTGTGGGTTCCCAAATTCCCATTATACTCTAGTTTCAAATGATTTATATAACAACCATTTAAACTGGATAACTAAGGTAACTATTTTTTAATAATTAAGATAACCTGAGTCCACTAATATCATTTTTAAACATCCAGTTCCAGATTTTATGATTTCAATTACCCTAACATGTTTCCAATATCATTCTTATATAATGTTCCTTCAACAAACATTCATAAAATCCCAAAGCATTTTATTTCATAAATCATCCATCTTCATAATTTTTAGGTTCAAGGAAACTCTTAACTACCAAAATGGAATTATCATTAGGAAAGACTCATTTATGTGCAGTAAATATCATAAAGAAACTAAAAATTCAGAAAGTATTTTTAAATATTTTACCATTTTTTTAAAAAGTTTCAATGTTGACGAAACAAATGGGCATCCAATAATCAGATCTTAGCTCAAAAAAAGTTTACCCCCTCCATAACACATAAAATACAATGTTTTCCCAAAATATGAATTCAAATATAGTGTAAGAAATTTAATAGTTAAGTACAAGGAATATTTTCAAATAAGTGGACTGATGACATGTAAATGGTCTCATTAAAACTCAAAAATAATTCAATAAAAATTATTTTACTGAAGGCTTACATGCATTATTATTTAATATAGTGAACAAAATTAAATTAATTCTATAGAGTAGCATGTGAAACATTGACATATAAATTAAACTAGGTGTAGAAATATTGAAAAGTTGATTGCATTATATTTTTTGTTAAGTAGAAAAAAATTCAAGATAAACACCCTTAATATAAACACACCGAATATTTATAAAAACAAACATCCACAAATGGGGGTATTACAAACCCCCCCACACCAACAGACACACTTAATTAAATACATTGAAGATTATATTAATAATGAAATTCAATTTTCAACATGGAAGAATAAACAATATAATTTTCATCAAACCAGCACAAGCATCAAATTTTTTAGTTAAGAGACAAATTTAGAAGAATTTTCAAAAATAATCACACCTATAAAACAAAATTTTTAACAACCAATGCATAAAGTAAAATTTTTCCAGCATAGGTAAAAGCCTAAAAACCAGTAGTAGTATAAAATCACTGACTCACTAACACTGCCACATTTGAGTCACCATTATGGTGACTCACTAACAGAAGTGTAATAGTGACCTAATGAAATTGTTATTTAATATTGTATGTTTTTATAAAAGAAACAAGGTGATGAAAAATGAAATCATAAATTTAAATGTAAAGAACATCCCTAAAGTGGTTTTTATAGATATGATTCTTTAAGGGAAATTCACTCTTTTTTTGAAACCAGTAGCATCATTCATATTATTCTAAAAATAAGAAACATTAGGACTACGATAGATCCAGCATTAATAGAGAGGAAAAAAATATAAAGCAAAAACAAAATTTTATTCAAATTTAAATAAGAAAAATAAAAAAAATAAAAAACAAAAATGAAATCATTGGTTAACTCCCATGAACCACTAGATTTTATGTCATTAGTTAAATTCTATTTAAGTATAATTTTTTTATTAAAACAAGAATAGTCATGGTTTTCCTCCCTTCCAGTGCTAGTTTTATTATCCTCAGTCAGACTCCCCTAGAGACAAGTCATAGTCACTATGTGGATGTGGTTTCCTGTCCATAAACCACAACATATTGACAACCAAAATATTTTTAATAGTTATATGATTTTTGTGGGTACCTAAATAAATAATTTAAAACATAACTCTCTTATAAACTGAAAATATTTCTATGAAATACCCTTTATCATTACGTTCCAAATCATATGAGTCCCCAAATTGAAAAAAAATAATCACCCAAGATTACTTTTATAATTGTTTTAATAAAATCATACCTTGGTTCTAAACATGGAACTAACTCAAGATCTACGAATAAGCCTTTACACTCAAAAAAATTGGATCATTATAATCAACCTGGGAAAAAGTGTCGTCCACTTTAAGAATAAACTAAAACAAGAAAAAATTAGTATTTGTATGAAGGGATAATAGTGTACAAGTTTATCCTTGGGGTGTGACAATATCCTCCCAGTCATCTCTCTTAACGTCAACACTAAAAAACCAAAAAAATGTTTCTAGTGGATGAGTTTTAAAAAATAGGTTCAATAAGGGGAGCAATGGAAGTGTGATGAACATAATAAAAAACACTAGAACTCAAATATAATTCACCCTCTAAACTGTTATCAACATCAAAAAATATTCTGCACCTAACTATACTGAGGAAGACTATGAAACATATGGAAGTGTCAATTTTTTCATCAAAAATTCAGGTTTCACAATGGTGTAAATCACTAGTAAGAATTACTCATTACAGAATAAGATATTAATATCAAATGCAATTGAAGAATATATTGTTCTTCAATTATCAATTATCGGTTCAACATCTACAAGATGTTCATTAAAAAGGTGATCCTCTAAATTAGTGATAATTTATTTTTCCAATTCATTTTTAGGGGAAATATTCTTTAGTTTAGTTTCAGAAAATTCATAATGTAGTTTGATAAAAATTTGAACAATTTTCCCCAATAATGATTTCTATATCAATGAGAAATGATTTAGAGAGATGAATTTTGTGTGAACAAGGTAGTGAAAGTTCATCAATCACCCTTTCATAAAAACACACTTCCTTAACATCTTCATCCAATTTTTTTTTTAAAATTATAGGTTTTTCAATATCAAAACTGGGAATAGATGTTTCCAATATAGGTGAAAAAAGTTTAGATTCAATGATTTCATGGTTTTTGTACTCTTCCAAATTATTCCGCACTTCAAATCATGTTTTTTTATTAAAAATTTCAGAAATACTAGGTGATTGGTTTTAAACATTTATGCTATCTTTATTCATATTCTCATTATTCCATGAAATAGTGTTCTCAAATCTCCCATAACAATGATTTTTCTCAAAAGTAGGAATCATGATTATAACTGGGCATTGTTTTTAATTTCAGTTAATTTTTTTTCAAAATTATCCAACTAAACTCCATTTATGTTATTTATGAGATATTAAATGTTCTTTTCTTCATTTATATATTTTTTTACTTCAAAATTTTGTTCATCAAAATTAGATTCCTCAATATAAATAGTTTTCTGGTTAGGTTTAGACTCACTCTCGAATTAATTTTTATTTTAAAATCAAATATAGACATTTTATTCTTCACATTTTTGAGATTATTATTATTATTTAAACTAGCTTTGTAATTCTAAGATCATTCATTATAAAATTGAGTTTTTGATATTTTTGTTGAGAATCATTAATTTGATGTTCATGATTTTCATTTAACAAGGTGTTCCAAGCATCCATCCTATCATCCATTTTAGTTAAAATTAGGTAATGTTATTCTACGATGTTAGAATTAGACACAAATTTTTTCATGTTAGTAAATGTACTAAATCTATTGTGGTTGGTTATAGAAAAAAAACCACGCAGTGTGCCCATTATAGCCACAAGAGACACAATATAGTCCAATGTTAAATCCTTCTTGCACATAGTTTTTTATCAATAAAATTAAACACAAGAAGAAAAAATAAAACAACAATTTCAAATAATATAAAATTACACACATATTAAAATTCATATAATATAATTTTGAATTTCAGAACAAGATGTATTGAAGTTTAAATATTTTTCTAGGTATATTTTTTTGTGATTTTATATGTTTTTTTTTTATTTTTTATACATTTTTAAAAGTTCCTATACTAAGACAATGTAACGGCCCAAAATTTTATCAATGAAATTTCCTCTTGATCCAATTTCATGTATTATTTTGTTAAATAGTTATTTAAAATGTTATTTTCCTTGGTTATATGATTTTTTATTTTAAAATACCATTTATAATTGTTACTATTTCTAATATTTCCATTAAACAATGATCACATGATTAGTATAAATATAGGTCTTTAACAAATCCTATTTACTCAGACAAAGGAAGCGATGTCCTCATCTAGTATACTTGTCTCATACAAAGCCCATTTTTTCAGAGCTCAGAATGGAGGTAGCCTCACTGAGCTCAACTTTTTACCAAGCCCAAGTTGAGATTCAAAACGTTAATCTTTATTGGAATTTCCAATGAGATAAGGGCATGTTGATAGGGATTACCACCCAAGTGATGCTATCCGAGCCACCCCAAGAGTATGCCACCATCGCACACCTTACCCTTAATTCCTATGATGGAGTCAAAAGATGTTATGTAAAAATACCTTATCAATATTATTATGTGCAATATATTTGTATATATTAAATAATATTCATTCATTTTATTATTGTTATGTTGTAAATAGTTTTTAAAGAAGAAATATTATTTTTAGTTAATATTAAATTATGAAATCTATTTTGATGAATTAATGGATTTTCTAATTAAATAATATTTTAATTAAATGTTACTACAAAATTAAATTTTATATAATATAAATGACTGTATAATTATTATGAATAATTTTTTGAGTTTTATTGACGTTTGAATGTTATTTTTGTCAAAACTCTGGAATTTTCGATAAATGTCAGTTATTATATTAAAAGAGAAAATTCACATATTTAGGAAATTATTTAGATAAAATGAATAATATTTTTGGAATTAAGAGGTCGAAATTATCAAATGGTGAGTTTTTATGAATTTTCTAAGACAGTAGAATTTATGGGAAAAAATTAAATTCCATTTAAATATATAATGTGTTTTATAACATCATAATGACCCGATAGTTACGTAATAAAATTCTATAAACATTTTTTTCAAAAAATATATGTTTTTAAATTAAAATAATTTCATTTTAGATTTGATTTATTTATTTTACAATGCTTTAGTGGACCCTTCAAGTCAAATAAATCATTATAACTTTTTAAATTGATTTCATTTAGAGTGTGACTCACCTCCACATAAGAAACCCTATTATTATAAGAAGTTCGGCCATTGCCCTTATAAATTAATTTTTTCCACTCCCCTTTGGAAAATACCATGGGAAAAAACCATGCTTTTATTTGGGGTTTTTATTAGTTTAATGTGTGGTGTCCCAAACCTAAATAATAAATAATTCCCTCTACTTTCATAGATAAACCCACCCAATCTCCCACTTCTTCTTCACATAAATCATTTTTAGTTTATCCAACCACTTCCCTCCTCTATATATAATCCTCCAAAGGCACCCCAACCTCCCAAAAATCCTCTCTCAATCCTCTCCCAAGCCATTGTGATCACACTTCCATGTAAGGGATTCCTTGCTCATTTTATCCATGTTTCCAAATATTGTTATTCCCTTTTATATTCAATTATAAATGCTGGGGTATGATTTTGTACCTCCCCCATACTTACCTATTCATGTTTGAATGATAAAATACCACTTTTCTCTAACATCAATTCCTCCCATGTGCACACGTTACCATGCCAAAATTCCATATGGAATTTCTCTCTCCTCATTTACATGCAAGCAAATCTTTTGTATTACCAATCCAAAACTCATTACATATGTTGAGAAATGTATATATATATGACCCCCTTACTGTCCATTTCATGTACTTATGATGAGACACCATTTTCTATCCCATTAAACCTTTTTATAAAGTCTTATATCATACCATTATGCTGCCGAAATGGCACTGCCATTTTCCAAGCCAAAATAAATGTCTAGTGAATACCATGACCATTTCTCTATCAATGGTAATCACCATTATGAAAATTTACTTATTGATGGAATACTTTAATGCATGAAATAAACATTCATTTATAGTGGAATAAATTATTTTATTTAATGAATCTATGTTGTATGATCTTGTTGCACACTTATGCATTAAATGAAATGTTTAAGAAGGGTGCGCCCTAATAGCACTCCAATGCATTGGGTAAAGAGTGTTATCATTATACATAATGTGCAATGAGTGCTTACTAATTCTAATTCAAGTGAAATAATGGTTTACCCAAGTTCCATGTGCGTTAATAATTGGCTCATTCGAAAACCATGTTAAGTATGGTTTCCACATTTCCATGTTATGATAATCATACGATATCTTTACATTAAGTGCATGTTTATTTTATGCTCTGTTGATATTCCTATTTTTTAACATGTGTTTCATTCTTCATGTTATGACTTGTTTACTCCATTATTGGTCTTTATAGCTCACCTTTTTTTTATGTATGTCCTCAGGTTATCACATGAAATGCTATGTATGTGGGAATTTAGTGGTCATGTAAATGAAGTTTTCAACAAAGATTTTATGTTTCACGTTTTAAGTCATTATGTAATGTTCCTAAGACACAGAGACACCAAACCACTCTATATTCCATGTTTTATGAAGTGAATAGTTTATGAAATAAATCATCTCTATGTTTGTAATAAAAATAAGGGTTGTTATAGTTGGTATCAGGGGATAAGATTAGTTATGTTTGGGATTAGGATTAGAAAACCCTAGTGAAAGCCGTATGTATCAGACTAAGTATAATAAGAACATCCATAAATTTTAGTGTGTATTGAATAAGTGTTTTATCATGAAAATACATCTTTGTCAGGATATGATCACATAAAGGTGGCTCTACTACCGATTTAACTATGAGTAAAAACACTGATAATGAGTTTCAGGCTTGACCCGGGATACCCTGGTACACAAAAACGGGCTTTGCTACCCTCTTGGTAACGACACAACTGGAGGATATGCATTGGTAATTCACAAGATCCTTACGAACCGTTATTAAAGTAATAAAAAAAATTAAGAATATATATTGGGAACTAGATCATCAATAACATAGATTGAACCCTATAAATTCATATGTTAAAGAAAGAAAAATTATTTATAAGTCATCTATTTTTGTCTTTGGATTGCCCTTTTTTTGTTACCCATAACTTTATTTTTCTCCTAGCTAATGATCAGTAATAGGATGACTGTAGATAACAGCCAATGAAAATATCAATGTGATGACTATTCTAATGTTATTCTCAATCCAATGGGAGTGGGAATCACAAATTCTATCATGATACTCTCTCAGTTAAATCAATATTTGAATATAAACATGGGTCAAGAGGAAGGTTTGACCCCCCCCCAAAGGTAGAATATGTCTCATTCGAGAGCATTATAAGACAAAGGCCAAGTAATTTTAATGGATCATATGATCCCTAAATTTCCAAACAATGGATAATATACCTTGAAAATATCTTATATATCGTTCAATGTTTTGAACAAGAGAAGGTTATTCTGGCTGCTTATCGTATGAAGGGTTATTCTAATCAATGGTGGAAAAAAATTGTGGCTTTGTAATCAATGGAAAAAATCACTTGAAGATATCGTATCTTTGTAATGGTAGGATTTCCAGAAAATGTTTTTTGATATAAAAATTGTCTGCACCCTCTGACTAAAGATAGAAATGGAGTTCTTTGCCCTCATGAAAAAAACGATGAATTCATTAGAGCATATGGGGAAAACTTCACAAGGCTTGCATGATAAACCTTCGGCTTTGTCTTTACCGATGAATGCATGGTTGACCACTTCTTTGGTGGGATGAAACCTAGAATATGGAATTCCCTTGTGATCCATGTCGTTGATTTCTATAAGGGAATTTTCTGATGTTCCATCAAGGTTGAAATGGAGATCGGTGAATCATAGGGGTATCATGGGGATAAGTAGCGTAAGGTGGAATTCAATTTTAGTGGTCTGATGGATAAGTCCAACGATGTTAAGAATATTGAGAAACCCACTTTCCAAAGGTGCAAAAAAATTTACCTTGTAAATTTCATGAATGGAACAAGGAAATGATTTAGGTGTTGAAGAGATGGGAACCTAGCTGTTAACTTTCGATAAAAGAAACCGACAGCTGCGACTAAGAGGAGGAATGCTCCATTCGACTCTCATTTCATTGTTCATTTATTAAACTATAAATAAACATGGCCCATTGAAAACTAGTGCCCTAAGATAAGGGTTTTCAGAGGAAACCAACAACCTCTATGGCATCAAAATCGAGATTTTTTAATCACTACCTCCGACTTGAACCCTGACAATGAAGTGGTGAAAGGTATGAAAGTTATTCATTCAATAATAGTGAAAGTAGTTTTTGATTCTGTTTTGATGCATTCATTTATATCCCAAATGTTAAATAGAACAATCCGAATCGCACCACAAATCCTGGAAGAAAATATATCGGTGAGTACGAAAAATGGGGCAATTATTGCAACCCACAAATATAATTCCTCCCCTATAATAATGTTTGGATTGAACATCTTGGATAACCTCTTCATACCCCCTCTAGGGGAATATGATGCAATTCTCAGCATGGATTGGGTTTGATTATATAGATCCAACATAAATTTTGGTGAGAGGGAAATCACTCTCTATATGGAGAATCGACTTTCGATTCAATACAAGTGCTTGGATGAAGATGATTCTTCTTTAGAACCATCATCACAAGAATGAATATTACTTCCCTATGAGAAAACATATCTGGATCAGATGATTGAGTCTAAGGAAGGATCCTTCCTTGAATAAATTCCTATTATGAGAGGATTTACAGAAGTTTTTCCCGATGATTTTCCTAGTTTTCCATCTATAAGAGATGTTGAATTCTCAATTGATTGTATACGTAGGGTGTTGTCAATATCCATGACTTCATTTAGAGTGGTTGTTTTAGAGCTTGAGGTGCTGCATAAACAACTATAATGGAATCTGGATAAAGGGTTTATACACGCAAGTGCATCACCATGGGGTGCTCCAGTCCCCTTCGTCATAAATAAGAATGGGTCAATGCACAATTGAATTTATTATCAGGATCTCAACAAAATCACAATAAAGAACAAGTATCATCTTCCGTGAATTGATGACTAGTTCGATTAGCTACGTGGAGAACAAAACATTCTAATGAAATATTTATGGTTGGGATATATCCATGTAATGGTGAAGAATGAGGATATCCCCAATACCGCTTTTTGTACAAGTTACGGGCACTATGAATTCATATTAATGCCTTTCAGACTCAATAATTCTCCAAAAATCTTCACGGACATGATAAATAAATTTTCTAGAGATTACACCGACAAATTTGTGGTAGTCTTTATAGATGATGTTCTAATATACTCCAAAACCATGGAGGAACAAGAGAAGCATCTAAGAAATATACTAGAGACTTTTCATAAGGATAATCTCTATGAAAAGTACATAAATTATCAGTTATGGATGAAGGAGGTATCATTCTTGGTCCATATAATCACAAACATTGGGATATTTTTGGATCACTCAAAGACAGCTGCAATAGTGGGATGGTTGAGGCCAAAATTGGAAACATACATCCGTAACATCTTGGGGTTACCATGATATTATCACCAATTTGTGAGAAATATCTCATGATTGTTTAACTGTTATACCACGTTATCTCAGAATGGAGTAAAGTTTTCATGGAGTGATGAATGAGAAGAGAGATTCAAGGATTTAAAAAAAGGCTTCTCACTAAACCCGTACTCACACTACCCCAAAGTGGAGAACATTTTGTGGTATTCAATAATGCTTCAAATAAGTTCATGGGCAGTGTGTTACTGAAAAATAAAAATTCCCTTACCTATGATTCATGATTTTTTTTTTCATGAGAAAAAATCTCCAACACATGATCTGGAGTTGGCTGTAGTGATCTTTGTTTTAGAAAATTTCCAGCATTACCTATTTGGGGAGAGGTATGAAATATGCATGGTCAAAAAAATCCTCATGTATATATTCACACAAAAATATCTGATCATGCAACATTGAAGATGGATATAGCTAATCAAAGACTATGACTGCCAATCCATTACCACCCTCGGAAAGCGAACAAGGTGGCAGATGCTCTAAGTAGAAAGGACCCAGGGATTCTATCATTGGTGAGAATTGAAAATGATCCAATATTTTTAGACTTAATGATGATGAACATGAGAATCATAAATAATGGAACATCATAAATCCATTTACAAATGATTTCTCAACCGCCTCTTTTGGAAAGGTTAAAGGATGCTCAAAAGGATGATGTGGGAATTCAAAAGAAGGTGGAAAATATCACGAAAGGGAAATCCTTGAAACTCAAGGTCAATGAAGAAGGAATTGTGAGATTTGTGTCAAGAATTTGTGTTCCATCGAATCCAGCGTTAAAGAATGTCCTTTTGGATGATGCACATAGTTAAAATTTCTCCATTCACCTAGGGAACACAAAAATGTATTGAGATCTTTGAGAGAATTATTGGTGGGATAACATGAAGAAGGAGATCATTGAATATAAATCAAAGTATCTGGTGTATCAGCAAGGGAAACCTGAGAGGTAGAATTATAAGGGGACGATGAAACCCTTACCCATACGAGTGTTGAAATGGTAGAACATCACCATGGACTTTGTCAGTGGACATCTGAATCCATATAAAGGAAACAATGCTATCTAGGTTGTTGTGGATCATCTTACAAAGACTGCACACGTCATTGCAATTCAGAAGGATTTCTCACTGGATCAACAGACATGAATATACATTAGAGACATGGTAAGGCTGAATGGAGTACCACTATCTATTATATCCGATCAGGATCTAAGATTCAACTCTATGTTTTGGAATAGTATTCAACATACTCTAGGTACTAAACTGAACATCAGTAAGGCTTATCATCTTCAAACTGATGGCTAATTTAATAAGTCTATCCAAACACATGAGGACATTTTTAGAGTGTGCTAAATGTACTTAAAAAAGGATGAGAGGAATATCTCCCTATTGTTGTGTTCTCATACAAAAAAAGTTTCCACTAAAGCATCCAAATGGCTCCTTATGAATCCCTATATGGGAAGAGGTTCAGAACCCTGGCATGTTTGGATGAGGCTGGGTAGAAAACACAATTATGTCCAGAAATGGTCGAAGAAATGGATGATAAGGTTAAGACCTTCTAGCAGTACATTAACGCAGCTCAGAGTCAACAAAAAGCTATGTTTATAATCATCAATGAGACCTAGTGTATGATGTTGAAGACATGGTATTTCTATAAATATCTTTGTGGAATAGAGTTATAAGATTTTGGAAGAATGTAAAGATTATCCCAAGGTACATCAACCCTTTTTAGATCCATGATCACATTAGAGTAGTGGCCTATCGACTAACACTCTGACTGAACAGATCATAAGTACATGATGTATTCCATGTATCACTCTTGAGGAAGTACATACCTCACCCATCACATGTACTTAATCCAGAGGTGGTACCATTGGAGAATGACCTCTTCAATGAAGATAATCTGGTGATGATCTTAAATTGTAGATAAAAAACTACAGAATAAAAAACTCTGCTCATCAAGTTGTTGTGGAGAAAGAAAAATTCTGAAGAAGAAATGTTGGAGTAAGAGAAAGTGATAAAGCAGAGTTACCCGCATCTATTTTAGTATGGGGAGAAGAAATTTCGAGGGAGAAATTTCTTAAGGGGGAAGATTGTAATAAACCAAACCACTATCAATGAAAATTCTTTTTGATTCAATTAGATTTCTTTGTTATGTAAAATAGTTATATAAAATTTTAAATTCCATGGTTTTATGATTTTGAATTTCAAAGTACCAATAATAATTTTTAACGTTTCTAATATAGTCATAGAACAATGATCCAATTATTAGTTTTAATATAGGTCTTTATCAAATCCACTTTTCTCAAACAAAGGAAGCGATGGCCTCATCTAGTAGACATTCCCCATACGATTCCCATTTGTCGAAGATCGGAAAGGAGTTGGCCTCACTGGGCTTCAATAATGGCCTATCCCAAGCTAGGCTTCGACACGTTATTCTTGAACGGAACGGCCTATGAGACAAGTGGATCTTGATAGAGATTACCACCCGAGGGATGTTATCCGAGACACCCCAAGAGTATTTCACAATCACACACCTTAACATTCAGTCCTATGTAGGTGTTATAAGGTGTTATTTAAAAGACCATGACATAATTATTATGTGTATTATTTTTGTATATAATAAATAATATAAATTCATTTTATTATTGTTACTTTGTCAATAGTTTGTAATGAACAAATAGTATTTTTAGTTAATAATCAATTATGAAATCTATTTTGAGGAATTAATGGATTTTTTTAATTAAATAATATTTTATATAAATATTATTACTAAATTAATTTGTATATAATATAAATGATGATATAATTTTTATGAATACTATTGTGATTTTAATTATGGTTTGAAAGATGTTTTTGTTAAAACATAGAAATTTACGATAAATGTCATTTTTTATTTTCAATGTAAAAATTAACCAATTTATAAAATTATTTAGATCAAATAAATATTTTTTTGCTATCAGGATGTCAAAATTATCCAACAGTGAATATTTCATAATTTTCTAAGATAGTCGAATTGTTATTTAAAAATTAATTATCGTTTAAATATATAATGTTTTTTATAACATCATAATGACCTAATAGTGACGTAATAAAATAATATAAAGATTTTGTTTGTAAAATAAATTTTTTTACATTAAAATAATTTTATTTTAGGTTTTTTTATTTATTTTACAATGCTTTAGTTGACCCTTCAAAACATATAAAATATTTTATCTTTTTAAATTGATTTCCTTGAGAGTGTGACTCAGCTCCATATAAGCAACCCTATTATTTTAAGAAGTTCGACCATTATAATTATAAAAAAAAAATTTCCACTCCCCTTTAGATACACATGGGAAAAACCATGGTTTGGATTGTGGTTTTGATTAGTTTAATGTGTGGTGCCCCAAACCTAAATAACAAAGAATTCCCTCTCCTTTCCTATTTAAACCCACCAAATCTCTCACTTCCTCTTCACTTAAATCATTTTGAGTTCATCATACCTCTTCCCTCCTTTCTATATAATCCTTCCATGGTTCCCCAACCTCCCAAGATGTCTCTCTCAAGCCTCTCCCAGGCCTTTGGGAACACACTTCCATGTAAGGTATTCCTTCCTTTCTCATTTTATCCATGTTTCTTAATATTTTTATGCCCTATTATTTTAAATTATAAATGTTGGGGTGTGATTTCTCACCTAACATATACTCCCCTATTTATTTTTTAATGATGATAGTCCCATTTTCTCTCTCATTAATGCCTCCCATATACACCTTTTACCATACGAATATTTTTTAAGGAATTTCTCTCTCCTCATTTACATTCAAGAAATTATTTGGTACTATGAATCCAAATTCATTACATATGTTGGGACATGTATCTATAAAACCACCATACTGTTCATTTCATGTAAATATGATAAGACACATTTTTCTCTCTCATCCACCTTTTTATGATGTTTTATGCCACGTCGTTATTCTGCCTAAATTGCACCACTATTTTCTATGCCAAAATCATTGTGTAATGAATATCTTGCCCATTTCTCTATCAACGGTATTCACCATTATGCACATTAACTTATTTATTGAATTGTTTCATGTATTAATTCAACATTCCTTTACCGTGGAATAAATTAATATGTATAATTAATCTATGTTTTATGATCTTATGACACTCTGATGCATGAAATGAAATGTTTATGAAGGGTGCACCCAAATAGCGCTGCAATGCATTGGGTTAAGAGTAGTATCATGATACGTCAAGTGTATTGAGGTTTTACTCAGGATAATTCATGTTAAATTAGAGTTTTCTCATGATCCATGTGAAATGATTTTTTGATCATGCTAATGCCATGTTATGTGTTGTTTACAAAACACCATGTTATGATAATCATGCGATGTCTTGCCTTTATGTTCATGTTTTTTTATTACTCTGTTGATATGGCTATTTCCTAACATGTATTTTATTCTTCATTTTATTCCTTTTTTACTCCCTTATTGGGCTTTATGGCTCACACTCTTTTTATGCATGTCCTCAGGTTATCCCATGTAATGCTATGTACAAGGGAATGTAGTGGTCATATAAATGATGTTTTCAATAAAGATGTTGTATTTCTTGTTTTAAGTCATTATTTAATGTTCCTATTCCCCAATGAAACAAGAGATCTTGATCATAGATGTGGAATCATGTGAAGAGTTTATGTAATAAATCACATTTAACTGTGTAATTAAAATAAGTTTTGTTATAGACAATTAGCACATGCCTTTACCAAAAACGGTGCCAAATTTTGGTAGGATCTAGAGGTCGTCACTACCTTTAGAATTCTATTTATTACCTAAAATAGTATATAAGTGTTGGTTTGATCGACTTGGAATTAAGGTGAGCATTCAAAATCATTTCAAAAAAGTCAAAGCCCACTACTGTCAACAATGGGGAAACTTCTGCTTTTATTTTAATTTTTTAAATATTTGTTTTTTTATTAAATTAAAGCATGATGAAATAAATTTTTTTGATACTTTTATGTTTACTTAAATGTATGTAAAATTGATAAAAGAAAAAAAACAAAGGAAACAATGAACATGTAGTGGAAATGAGTGTTGAGAATTTATCATGTAGTAAGCACTGGTGATTTTAAATATACAGGATTATAAGTATGTTTCATTATTTGATAGAATATATACCGCAAAATGAATGGTTTAATCTTCCATTCCAGAAGACATAACACACAATATTGTAGTTGATGATGTTTTCCACATGAAGAACTAAATACAGTAAATGGTCACGATATAATGTCAATAGAAAATGATCTCGCTGATAGTTTCTAATATTTTTGAATTTTTTATTTTGATAAATTGCATCAATTATTGATCTTTCCAAAAGATCACTGAATTACAAATTTAAATGCATGAAGTTTCAAATTCAATTAATGATTTATGAAATAGATTCAATCTCACTAATATAATCTGATTCTCAATAAAAGAAAATTAAAATAAGAAGTAGAAAATATATACTAGTAGGAATTCAAAACCCTTGAAAAGTGAAATTAAATGAAGTTTGTAAACATATTGAAGATCTAACAATTACAATATATGAAATTGAGTGAGAAATTCTCCTTAAAAAACGATGAGTTATCACTATTTCTCTACTCCTGCAACTCTAGTTCACTAGGTCCAAGATCTCTCCTATTACTCTTAGTGGATGAAGTGTCAAATGGTATGATCATAGAATTAATTGGTTATAATTAATGATATTTATTTCCTTTTTCATTCCTCTATCATCTACAACAAAATCACAGTTTGTCTGCACCGACTATGGAAAGTCCATCTATAATGAACCGCACACTTTTTCTTTTTCATGAGATGGATCTAGAGGTACCAAAACCCCTCTAACTAACAATTAGCCTATTAGTTATGGGGCATTTGGAGGGGATTTCATCTTTTTTTTGTATCAGAAAATAGATAAAGAAATGTAAAGAATTTTTTTTAACGTGATAAAATGATTAAATAAGAAAAATAAATATTTATTATTATTATTATTATATTAATGATAAATTCCTATTTAATATTTTTATTTTTTATTATTTAATTAATAAATATTTTAATTGATTGTTTACTTTGTTTTATTTTTCAAGAGATAATAATCATTTACTTATTATTATTTAAGTCAATATTTTTATAATATTTCATATTATTATCATATTATGATTAATTAAATTTAATGTATTATGTTTTTCATTTATTTATTTTAATAAATATTATTTTTAATGATTATTTTATTTAATAAATTTAATAATTTTATTATTATTATAATTATAAAAGTAATTAATATTTTAACATTTATTTTATTTAATTATCCAATCTTGTATATAAATTATTATTATTAATATTTTAGTTTAAAATATTTTGTTTAATTATTTATTTTTATAATTTATTTTGTTATTAATAATTATTTCATTGTTATATTTTTTATATACTATAATTATTATATATTATTTATTTATTTATTTTAGTTTTAATATTATTGTTTAATTTTTTTCTCCCCCCCCCATTCTTCTCCACCACCTACGGGGGGGGGGGGTGCTATGCAAGTTTCTCTAGAAGAGACTGGATCCTCTCACAGTGGCTCCTCCATAATAGCTCTGGTAGCATAGGGCCACCCTATTATACAAACAGTTGTGGCATCTGGTCATTTTGATCATTGTGGCATCTAGTGCTTCCACAAATGACGACTTCCTCCTTCAACACAAGCAGTGTGCTCCTAGGGCTTACCCCACCAAGTGGTGGACGAAGAGTGGGTCCACCTCAAAAATCTCATAATGGGTCTGAATTCAAATTAAGGTATCAGATATAGTGTGGGTATATATGAGATTCTGAGATAAAATCTGCAATTATTATATATCTCTGAAAAAAGGCGGTGGTGGAGAAGTTCGTAGGATTGATGTATTTATCTATAGATTCTTCAGATTAATTTTATTATTCATTATGAAATATTATAACTAGGATCTGTGGAATGGGGGTGATGGGTATATTTTTTATATATGGGTTTTAGAATTTTTAATATGAAAAAAGGATAGGGTTTTAAATATGTATTGTGTTTATTTATTTTATTTGTATGATTTGTTTGTTTGATTTGTGATATGTAGAAACTAGTGTTTCTGTGTATGCTTTATTTATTTGATATTTATCGATGTGTATATTTGTGTCTTTTTTATGTTTTATTTTATGAATGATGTGTTTGTTATATGAATTCGTATTGAATGTTTAAGAAAATTAATTATGTCAAGTCTAAAATGTTGTATGAATTCATATTGAATGTTTATGAAAATTAAATATTTTATAAAAAATGTTTTTTTAAGTAATATTAATTTAAATTATAATATTTTTATACACTAGTAATATAATTTGTGAATAATAAATTAGTTATATATATAATATTTAAATTTATTAAAAAATATATAGAAATATTTTTCTGTTAAAGGGATAAAAACAATTTTTATAAATAAATTTTTTAAATTATATTAGTAATTGTTAAACATATTAAATTTTTAAGAGGTTTATATATTTAATATGTATTTCATATATTAATAGATATAAAAAGTATACCCAAAAAATGTTAATTTGTGAGATTATTGATCTTGAGATGACCGATTGATGCATAATTGAAATTGCATGTCTTGTTTTGTGAATGTGGTAATTAAATTTGTAATAATTGCATTTATTTATCTTTATTGATAACATGTCAGTTATATCTAACTAAGTATGTATGGAACTGCAAGTCCTCTTATAAAAATTGATGTATTTCATACCCCTAGACCCCCTCACATGCATGTGAGTATATTTGTAATTAATTGGAAATCAACAAGAGGTTTCCCTAAAGAGGCGTCCCCAGAGAGCTGTCCCCGATGAGGTGTTTGAGAACAAGTGTTCGAAATGAGTCATTTTTTTGAAAATAGACTAACAGTTGCTGAAATATTTTATAATACAATCTCGATGAGTCTACCCATAAGATTTGGTCAGTTAATCAAATAATGATAAAGTAATAATATGTCTCAATATCAAGTTATGATTAATTATTCATAACTAATTAAAATATATAACTTTATATTAAATAATTTAAAATATTTGTGCAATACATAATATTTTATTAATTAATTTTTATTGGTAATAATGTCTGTTCAAATATATTGCAATGGTGTGACCATTTGTACGAAGCTGAGATTTAGCTATAGTATGCCACATGTCACAGTGGTAAATCCTCATGGTTCTATGACATTGGACGAAGTTCACAATATGATTCATAATCAGTTATAATTGAGGGTCTATCAATCCATTTCTTAAATAACATATCAACATCTACAACATCCTGGTCATTTCTGGCACATTGAGTACCATATAATCGATAATGATGATTGGATGGATACATCATCCTTATTTAGAGAGCAGTGTGATAATGGTTTGATGGAGTTGTATGTGGTGATTTATGATATATATTTGGAACAACTTACTACTACCTAACAATGTTTTGTGAGCTTTGTACAAGTTATTCCTTCACATCAGTCTTTTGCAGTGCCTCTCTCTCATTTGACTCCAGTAATAAAAAAAAATTATGAAGAATACAACCAATATTTAGAAGGAAATATAGATGACATCCCTTAGTGTGCTGATATAGTGAAAGAAAGTTTATTTGAGGAAGAAGAATCTGGGGAGCTATTAAGAGATTGTGTGGGTGAGGGTGATGTGGGGAATGAACCTTCTGAGGTTCCTTTAAGAGAAGTGGGTGTGGGTGATGTTGGAAATGAACCTTCTGAGGTTCTGTTTAGAGATAGACATCCACAACATTTGTGGTAGATGAGTCAATAAAGACAAAATATATCCTTCATTGTAATAAATATTTGCCAGAATGTAAATTTCTATTAAAGGATATATTCAATAAATTCTTTTCATGTTGGTGGATAACCAAATTAGAAGGTCCACACACATGTGTGCATCCAAGCTTGTTGCAGGATCACTCGTCCCTTGATTCAAAGATTAAATCAAATTTTATTTGTGAGATGATATAAACAATTTGGGATGTTACTGTTGCCCCTGTTCAATAAATAATTCAACAGTTGTATAACTATAAGATATCATATACCATATCTGGGAATGCAAAACAAAAGGAAATTGTAAAAGTGTATGGTGATTGGGATGAATATTATGCTATGTTGCCTCAACATATGGAATTGTTATCTCTCAATAATCAGATTGTTTATCAGTTGGACACAGTCGAGTATGTATACCCCAATCACTGATTTGATTGAACAATGGTGATGTTCAATAGGGTTTTTTGGACATTCAGGCCATGCGTTGCTGCATTTCCCTATTGTAAACAATTTATTCAAGTCAATGTCACTTTCAGGTGTAGAATGTATACATGTGTTCTACTCATTTCTACCACACAGGATGGTAATTTTTCTCCTCTTCCACTTGCTTTTTCTATTATTAAAAAGGATAATTTTGAATTTTGGAGATGGTTATTGGCATGTGTACGTGTTCATGTCACACAAATCCATGGCATGTGTCTGATATCTGATCATCATCAAGAGATTATAGAGGATGTGGTTTGTGATGGAGTTTCATAGACTGAACCAAATTCCTATCATAGTTATTGCATTAGACATATTTCAATTTATGTGTATAAGCATTTCAGAGATGATTCCATAAAGAAGGTGATCCTCAAGTAGGGTATGTTTTTCTTAACTTATTTTTTAAAACAAAATTTATTCTCCATTTTAATATATTATTCTCTTATGGATTCATCATATGAGACCCAATAAGAATGTTTTGATCAACACATTGAAAGATCTAAACTTCTAATGAAGATGTGTATGAATATATGATGAAAATTTCGAAGGAAAATGGTCATTAACATATGATGGTTGTAGAAGATATGGCCATAGGACCACTAATATAGTGGAGTTCACTAATGGGGTCCTTAAGGATGTGCGTAAACTTTTTATCACAAGGTTACTAAAAGAGACATTTTATAGATGTGTTCAATACATTGTTGACCGGTCCCAAATAGCCTATCAGAGTATGGAAAACTGAATTTGTTTTACAAAATATTTCCATAGTGATCTTGATTCAATACTGAATGGGGATTAAAGATGGACTTTTCTAGCCTATGACAGGGAAAGGATGAGCATTCAGGTAAGATTGTGCTACGACTGGGCTACATGCACTCGTGGTCGACTGTTTGTGGTGATGTTAGATAACAGATATTGTGATTGCGGAAAATTTCAGCAATTTAGATATCCATGAGCACATGTTATCACAGCTTCTAATTCAGTAAACATATCATAGGAGACATATGTTGAACCATTGTATCACATGAGCACTTTGGTTAACTGTTATAGTGCAGCTGGGATGACTTTTGGTGACTTTCATTCTATCTCATTGCCAGCTGACCAGCTAACCACCATCCTTGATATTTTAAGGTTTCATAATTTGGTTTTGCTTTCATTTATTATTTTTTCAATTTCTAAATTTTTTTAAATTATTGGCTTCAAACTATTAGGTTATAGATAGATTATGCAAATTTGAAATACAGGTCCCCAGTTATATTTCTGACATGACACAGAAGAGGCTTTCAGTAGTAGGTATACATAGTTCCTTCCACAATTTAGTGAAATTTTTATTCATATTACATAAAAACATAATTTTTTTGTAGGATCATAATATATGTCATTTACTACACTTGTCAAATCCAGTAGAGCACACCGTATTTGACCCAGCATATTTTTACACCCGTGTATCATAGTTGATTCCTTTGATGGACGAGATTTATCCTGGAATTCTCTTTGATCCACCACATGCTGAAGAGTCTACAGAGCCTACTAAGGCTCATATAGATGTACCAGGGGTGAAGACTCTGTTATGGATCTCACTGTTACACTGGAGGAGGATGATTAGATTGATCAGTCAGATGTTGTTGTTCCGTAGGAAGAGGGTGTTCCACATGATCAGTCATATGCTCCTCCAGTTCTCAGGCTCTGCCATAGTTAGATAAAAACGATGAAGGTGTAGAGCTCGAATCATTATTACAGACATCATCATCACAACAACTATGTTATTTCCATGTTGGTGAGAGTTCCATCCAGCCTCCACTATCATTAGATTGAGGACAGGGTATAGACGGTGAGGTTGTACATCAACCACATGTCACACCGGAGGATGAGGGGGTGGCTGCGGAGGATGATGTGTAGCATACACCAGAGCATAGATAGAGACAGACAAAATGTGGATGCATCCAGTATAAACCTAGTTGTGGGATAGTGTAGCTTCCACGCCAAAGGCGTAGATTAGGTTGATTTTTGATTAACGATACATTATGTATGATCATTACAATTCTCATTTATAGTGTTCTAATTTTTTTAATAAGTGTCTTACTGTCATCAAATTATCATCCCAAATTAATAATTTCTATTTCATAATAATTAATAAATATTAATACTCTTGATGAAAAGATCTATGAACATCATGAAAAAATGAAAAATATTATTGATTTTAAAGATTTGAATTCTAAAATTAGGGAACATGATTCTTGGTTTAAAAAAATTAAATTGCATGAAGATGAATTTCAATGAATAATGTATAATTGTGAATAGTAGATGATTATGATTTAAGATAAAAAAAATCAAAATATGTGATATATGAAATTAGAAGTTCATTTGGCCAATTTTGAGAAAATACAAATTCAAACTTTATAAAACGACTCATGTTTTACTGGTACACAATATTCACTAGACGATTTTACAGTTAAAATTCCTCCATAATGTGAAATTTATTTCGACATATGAAAAATATTTATTTCATATTATTCTAAAATAAGAAACAATCGTTAATATGGTTAAGAATGTGTTAGCATTTGTAAGAAAATGTATTGAAGAATATTATCCTTGGTAATGTTATATAAGAATTCAAAACTAATGTTTATGAGTGTTTCTCATTAGTGGGATGTAAATGAAGAAATATAAAATTAATTCCAGAATTAATATATCTATTAGAATCAAATCTAATTACTGTAGGACATTTAAGACGATCATGTTATAGAATTTTTTATGCTTTTCTAAATCTCTCTTCTTTTGTTAACAAAAAAATACTTAATAGAATGGGGTAGTAATTGAAGAAATCAAATACATTAGAAGTTTCTTCTACTAAATAAATGATTATTTTATTAACCTTTCTGTAGGATGCGTGAATGAGGATCACACATCCTTTAGAGACTTCATAAAGGATGTGTGAACCTCGTTCACGCATCTACCATTGCTAGAATGCATGAATGGGGTTCACAAATCCTTCGAAGATGGGATTAAGGATGCGTAAACCCCATTCATGAATCTCTCTGTACCAATGATGTGTGAACGACGTTCACGCATCTAAAGACCCATTTTTTACAATATTTCAAACACTATCCAATTTCCATAAATTTTTTAATACCCATATATAAAAAAACTCGAGGGAAGGATTGGCAGCAGAATAGAATTTGTTGCACCGATGGTGGAAAAAAATAAAGGGAAGGCCGATGGTATGTCACTAGATACAAGGAATAGTTAATGTAAAGGAATTGATGTGGTGGTGATAGAGAGTGTGAGTTACTGATGGAGGATGGTAGGTTTCAGTTTTTCATGCAGTGATAGGTGAGGTTCAAACATTGAAAATATATAATATGAAGGATAGGAGTAGCATTGGTGGTATTTGGATAAAGAGGCAGTGCTTTTGGGAGTGGTTTGCGGTGTCAAGGATGCAAGAAACAAATTCCAATAGTGAATTTCACAGGAAAATGGTGATGGTTTCAATGTATGGGCATGGTGACCTGTTGTCACTATTTTATGAGGAAGAGGGTGGAAAGGATGACTTGTGATTCACAATTCGACTACAGATTGCCTCAAAACATAATCTGTAAAATAAAAATTATCAAATTAACTTAATTAATGAAATGAAAATTTAATAATTAAATTACTTAATTAAATATACATAAATGAATCCTTAACATAAAAACCGATTTAATAAATAAATTAACATAATTTATTTCTAATACCAAAAATTAAGGACAAATTATTAGTAGATGTGAAATTAATTAATTTAATTGAAAAATTATATTTAATTGAATGAAATTAATTTCTATGATAAAGATAATTAAATAATTTCTTTAACAAAAATAATTAAACTCTTAATATTTTAAAGTTATGTTAATGTTTTTAAATAAGATAAATAAATACGATTAATAAATTAATTAAGAAAAAGCTTCAAATTATTATTTAAGGAAAATTGAGAAAATGAAGGATAAAAATTAAAGAACTAATATAAATAAGTAAAAGATAAAAAAAATTAATGCATAAAAATAGAAAATTATTTTTAAAAAATCATGAATTAATGAATTAAATTATAAAATAAAAAACATCATATATTTTCCAAAAAGTGAAAAACTAATTACATAAATGTTGAAAAACAATGATAAAGGATGTGTAAAATTATAAAAATTTATGGCCACATCAAATTCCCCACACATAAGAATTTATTGTCCTCAATCAATATCATGCATTCATTTCATTGAAAAAGTTAATAGTTTTTGTAACATCCTAGGTAAATAATGAATATAGAAATTCCATATTTATTAATATTTATGATTTAAATATTAATTTTACATTAAAGGGGATGCTATGTTCAATGGATTATCTGATACGAAATAGAGGGTTTCTATGAAATCTTATGTTGCACACAACGTTGAGTTATACTAAAAAATAATATAATTATATAATTATTTTAAATTGTAGTTAACACATAGTTGTTGTATTCAAAGTAATGAATAGTTCTAACTAAAATATGATTATATATGTTTGTTAAATGTTTTTATATTTTTCAAATAAAATTTAGAGTCTTAAAATGTGAATCAATCTGATTTTAAGGAGAAATACTCTAATATTCATTAAAAGGTCGATTTACTACCTTTTGATGAAAAAAATCATTAAATATAATTTTGGACATTTTTATATGTTTTATTTGAAAAAATAAAATTATTATTTAGAATCATAACATAAGATTTTCTTTGGGTACAATTTTGGTATTTTTCTGAAAAAAAAATCATTTTTTATGAATAGTGAAAAATATATTTTTTAATTCAAAACTGCCTTTTAATCTAATTTATTTATAATGATATATTTCCTTATAATTGTTTTTAAAGTTTAATTATTTTATTTTTTTACTATTTAACCAAATCATGGTCATTGGAATTAATTTTACTTTGAAATTATACATAAACTAGTGGCAATCTATTGATAGTTATTATTTCATAAAAACACGTGTTTTTGTTTTGTCATGAAGAATTAATATCAAATTAAATTTTTCCAATTATGTGATTTTAATTTGTAAAAATGGATTCTATATTTGGAATTATGTGGTCTTAATTGAGTAAATAGGGAAATTTTATTTTTAGACATTATGAATATTTACTTCAGAAATAATTTTATTTACCATGGTTAAAGGGAAAATCTGCTAAATAAGGGTAACAAAATATTATTATAATAATATTATACTACACTAAAATTTATCCTAATAGTATTGGTTGATATATATCCGACCATGGGAATCTTTGGGTCTATTTTGGGACCACATGGATCCATTTGGGAGTGATAATGACACTTTATATTAATTAATTTAAAATAAAGCCAAAAATGACATAAACATAATCATTTAGTAAATAAATTTTTAATTAGATTTATATAAGTTATCAATTGGACTATAAATATTAATTAGAAATATATAATTACTTCCAACAACATGTTATTTTTTTTTTAATTTTTAGACATCAAAATATTAAAAATATTTATGACACAATAATGATGCAGTGTTTACCTCACTAATGAATTATTTAAATAAATATGGTTATAAAGATTAAAAAAATATCCCAAACTGGTCTAATTCTTATTGGATTATTTTATTGCAAACATTATTCATCTTATCTCCGACTTTAATATTTTTTGGACATTTACAAAAAGAAAATAATGATATAATAAAATAATATTTTTAATCTTTCCTAAAGAGCCCCCCACCCCCTTATAAAAAGCCCTCACTTATAACTCATTACACACACTTCTCAAACCCCTTGTATAATCAATAAATTTCCAAAATAGGATACCTACATCCCTATATTCTTCATATAAATCTTCCCCTTTGCAGAAGGTAATTCAATTAAACCTTTTGGTTCAAACTAGAGGGAGATACCTGATTTAAAGATAACGTCTTCTCTTAAATTCTTTTCATTTATTTTACTTCTCCCACCCCCTAAATACTTTTTATTCCATTATATTAAAAAAACCAGTATCCTAAATATAATAGGTTGTTTTCATGATAATTATTCTAACTACACTTACACACACCCCCAACTAATGGTTAAAAAACCTATTGTTTCTGTGGACCGCGAACTACTGCCTCACGAAATGATGATTGTTCAGTTATATCCTACCACATCTCATGGGGGCCATTAAGATGGGACTGTATTTATATGTAACACATATCATATTTATATTATTTCTATTAATCTTTATTTTTCAACAATAGAATACCTTAGTGGTTTCCATAGTGGGTAAATATGATAATTTCATTTGGGGAAGTACAGACTACTACCCCCCTCAAAGTGATATGACTCGTTCATGCCATATGTGGAACGTATAAAGGATATAGATAATTAAATTATATATGATAATATATTATAATTATAATATACCTATTTATCATTATGTTTTCATTTAATTAAATATGAAATATAAATGAAAGTAGCGTTCATGCGTACATATGACTTACCGTCTCCATGAACGATGCATTTCATTTCTTATCTCCAAATGTTACGTACTAATATATATAAATATATAATATATATATATAGATGATATATATGATATCTAAATCATGAATATAATTATAGATATAATGGAAGTTTGACCACTTGGACAATCTGTAATTATAACAAGTTCCTTTTTTTACTCAAGTTCCAAACATCGATAAAATGTCCAATATGAACTCAAATAATTAAATAATTGTTATAGATCACTAATAAGTTATATATAAGTAATAATAAACATTAATAAGGTTTTTATAAAAGTATAAATTAACATTAGATTATTAATCAAGAAAAAAAAGTAACAAATGAGTCAAGTCATACACAAGGTATGGGGTTTCTTATCTCATTTTTAATTCCGTGAGATTTCCATTATACGACACTTATTTATTTCATGTAGTGTATTATGTACATAAATTTGATATATATTATCATGATTCTATTTACATTCATGGTTATTTATTCATTTAGTGGTTAATAACTTTTGGTCATACGACTCAATTGATTACAACGTGGTTAATGGTTTTCATCTCACTTCTTATTCCCGTCAGATTCATGCAATATTTGTCACTATTTCCTTTGTGTGGTGTATGAAAATCCCAGGATTGTACTCTTTGTGTAATATAACTTCATCTATGGGTATTAAAATATTCATCATATGACCCTTCTTTCATGTGGTGTATGTTTTTTATGTTACCAAATCTGTAACAGAAATTTTCACCCTCCTCTTTTTTAAAGACTTATTTTTGTTATGTATTTTAATTTACATATTCTTATGTTGGGATATGTTCTTCAATATCCTTATTGCAGTAAATTTTATGTCCAGGTGATTAGATTCCATTTTCTCTCTCACAAATCATTTTCTAAATTTTAAAGTGACATCATTAGGCTATCGAATTTCTTTAAGGGAACTTTCTCACCAAATTTCAATTCCTTGGGTTAGAATTCTACATATTGATTATGTAATTATATGAATATGTGTGAATAACCTATGATTTGTTTACACATAATATACACTTATATTTGGTGTATTTATATTTTTCACACATAATTATTTCATTTATTTATCTTTAATTTAACGATACCGGCTTTATAATGGATTTCATCTCAATTTACATTCTATTGAGACTTCAATGTTCTTATACACCAATTCACTTTTATATGGTGTATACGCTGTCCATTGGAATATTATATCATAAATAAATTTATTCTCATGATATTTTAATGTTTTGATTAAATGTTATTCCTCAATTATTTGAATTCAAGCATCTCTCATTTGGTTATGAACTCCTCAAGTAATATATATATTTTAATATTTATTCTTCTAAATATTTCTCATTAATGTACATGTTTTAAAAATGGTTTTATGGATTTATTTATATGGAAATTAATGTTTTGAAAAGCTAATTCCGTTAAATGTATCAATGTGTTAAGGGAAAATTTGATTCCAAAATCTCTCTAGTAAATATTTTAAATGGTTTTGAAAATTGTTTGATAAATCCTTGATTATGTCTATATCTTGAAATGATATGTTGTGATTTCAATGTGGAAATGATATCATTCTATTATTCTTGATTTATGTATTATGAATATGTTATGATTATTGGGTACTATTTACATATATGGGTGGTTCTGTGATAATCTTAAGGAGGGTGAGCCCGAGATAACCCTCCAATGCATAGGGTAATGTGATAGAGGTAAACAATAATATTTCTCCTAAGAGATCTAGGGAATTTACTGTGATGGGTATTCCAACATAACTCCCTACGTAGATGTGATAGCTAAATGTATATATGATATGGATGCCATAAGATACCTTTATTATTTATGATTTTTTGTGCTATTCATAAATCTTATGATTTCATAAGGTATGCTTTTATTGAAATGTATGGTTTAAATTTTTTGTATTTTTTGATGGAATAATGTTTTCAGTCATTATTTTATAACACATATTGAGCTTTTTTATGCTCATCCTAAGTTTTTGAAATGATTTCCACATGACATAGAGTTCAATAGAGTCAAGGATGGGATCATGGAAAAGTCATTCTATCTAAAACCTGGAACTAGGCATGTTTCTTTCTAAGAGTTTTTATTATTTGAATAAAATGGATAATGAGTAGTATTGGGTACATGTAATTTTCAAGTTGATATGTAATAGTTATGGACTAATTCTCTAAAACTATAAAACATAAAAGATCCTCATTCTGAATTATTATTTTAATTCATGATTCTGTAATGTTTTAAGGCCAGGTCATTATAGTTGGTAACATAGGTCGGTTTAGATAACTATAGAGGTTAGGGTGTTATTTAAGCATAAGTTACATAATAATAATAATTATCATATTAAAAAGAGTCATAGTTATTTTAGATAAATTGAATGATTTTAAGATAACATGAATAAGTATATCTCATTATTGGCCCTCCTCATAAGATATTATATGATGATTTTACTGATATAATCACACTGGACTTTTTGGTTTTAGTAAATGCTTAGATCTAGTAAGCACCAAAGTAACAGTGGATGTGAAGAAAACTGTAACGGTTTTCTGAATGGGAAACTGAATAAAATTTGAGTTGTAATGATAAATCTTGTTGTTATTCTCAACCAACTATCTGGAGTCATTATTGACCACATGAATGATGATGATTTTTATAAGGCATCGTATATGCAAGAAACAAATACCTAAAGAAGTTCAGGTAATAATAATAATGTTATGTATGTTCTAAAACCTATGAGTCAAATATGAGGAATGAAAGACCTAGGAAAATGATTTAAAGGGATCATAAGATGCTATAGATGTTTGAATGAAGGTCATAATGTAAGAAAAATCTATGGAAAAAAGATGCATCCAATTGACTACAGGAAAGGGAAATAAGTTCTTTTTGAGGTATCAATTGAATGTTTTACTTGTGTTTTGCATGGTCATTATACAAAATGATGTCCAACGACGAATTTTCGAGAATTGGATCACTAGGATCATACAAATATATGTTTTCCAATACCTAATTCCATTCGGATTAAGGTTGAAGAAAATGAAAATGTCCAATGAAAGGTATGGATTATTTCTTAACATATGTTTTGATATTGTTGAATCATAGGATATGATTGATGATATTGTTTATAGGATAGATGTATTTCAGAATAAGTTGGTAAGGAATGGCTAATGGATCATAAAGAATGTTGAATGATTAATAATTCAAAATATATGGGTTCAGGTGTTATGGTAGATTTTAAAAGGATAAAATGCCCAAAAATTTTAAGGCTCTTTTGAGGATGGTATTACATTGGAAGATTTTTATAGTATGTGTAATGCTGAAGTTTGATATATAAAAATGTTATTCAAGGAAAAATTAAATTTTCTATTGATGAGTAAGGGTGTAATTTTATTTTGAAATAATCTATGTTTTTATTATTGAAATATGGTGGTTTTGGTTGTTTATTGAAAGGGTTAACCATCCATAGAGAATTTGTGATTTGGTTAATTACACATCAATATGAGACATTAAGATTTGTTGATTTTAATTGGATATAAATGTTTAGATTAACCATGGATGTCTATGTGATTTAATCCTTCTATGATTTGGCTCAGAATCATTTTTTGGGTTACGTTGAAGAATTTTAAGGACATTTTTTATTGAATGGTCTTTGCCAAAAATTTTGTATTGTTTGTCTAATTATGGGGTTTAAGAGTAGTATTTATTTTTATAAAGTATTATATTTATTTGGTGGATTATCTGATAATCTATAAGTTGATACTAGCACTTTTAATGTTTCCATGTCAGTTTGAATACTCATCATTTGTTGAAAAGATGAGTTTTTGGTAGAAATTTAGTAAAGGATGAATGATTACATGTCAAGTATGTATGTTTCCTTTTGTTTTTAGTTAATATCATAAAAACATTCCACAAATTTATGAAAAGTAAATAAAAACAAAAACATTGCCCAGTAATATTTCCTACAGGGGAATCAAAGACTGTATAACGCATCATAAGTTTGTGATTTTATAGTGGTTAACTTTCTCCTAATTATAATTTCATCCACTCTCAATAAAAACATGATGGTTTGTTTCCCTTCCATATCCATGTTTTCTTATATGGAATCCTTGTATGGGATATCTTGGGAGACCATTTAATTTCTCTTACTTTCATTTAAAGTGTTATTTTTATAGGCTCCATTTCCAATGTGGGACTTTCAATGAAGTTTCCAAGCCCAATATTAAAATTATTAGAACGCAATTATCAAAATCAGGGAAGGATGTAACATTCCAGGTAAATAATGAATATAGAATTTTAATATTTATTAATATTATTGAATTAAATATTAATTCTACTTTATATGGGATGCTATGTTCGATGGCGTACCAGATACACAACAACATGGTTCTTTGAAATCTTACGTTGCACACAATGTTGAGTTATACTGAAAAATAATATGATAATATTGTTATTTTAAATGGTTATTAACACATTGTTTTTTTATTGGAAAGAATAAATAGTACTAACTAATATATGATTATATATGTTTTCTAATCATTTTTACATTTATCCGATAAAATTTAGAAGCTTAAAATTGTGAACGAATCTAATTTTAATCCTAAATACTCTAAAATTCATTAAAAGGATGCTTTACAACCTTTAGATAGAAAACCATCTTTAAATATACCTTTGGTAACTGTTATTTGTTTTATTTGAGAAAATTGAATTCTTATTTAGAATTGGGACATCAAATTATATATTGGGTAAATTTTTGGTATTTTTCTAATAAATTTCATTTTTTAATGAATAGTAAAAATACTGTATTTTAATTCAAAACAACCGTTTAATCTAATCTATTTATAAGGATATATTATCTTTTAATTGATTTTAATGTGTAATTATATCATTTTTTAAATATTTAATCTAATTTTGGACATTAGAAGTAATTTCACTATGAAATTGGACATAAACAAGTGTCAATATTTTGATAGTTTTTATTTCTTAAATATACGCTTTTTGTTTCGACTGCGGGAATTTATTTTAAAATAATTTCTGACATATATATGGTTTGAATTTTGAAAAATGGATTCTATATTTTTAATTTGGAGGTCCAAATTGTGTAAATATGTAATTATTTTAGACATTATGATAATTTACGTCAGTAAAAATTTTATTTGTCATGGTTAAAGGGTAAATCTAGTAAATAAGGGTAACAAAATATTATTATAATCATATTAAATTACCCTAACATGTGTCCTTATAATATTGGTTGATAAATTTCCGACCATGGGAATTTTTGGGTCGATTTGGGGACCCCATGGAGCCACTTGTGAGTGATAATGACACATTGTATTAATTAATTTAAAGTAAAGAAACAAATGACCTTAAAATATATCTTTTAGTAAATAAGTTTTTGCATAGGGTTATATAAGTTATATATTAGTCTATAAAAATTAATGTAAATATTAGAAAAATTCCTATATCGTGGTAGTTTTTTATAATTTTTTATAAATCATATAAATAAAATTATTTATGACAGAATAATGATGTATTGTTTACCTCACTAATGAATTATTTTAATATATAAGAATATAAAGATTAAAACAATATCCAAAACCAGTACAATTATTATTGGATTATTTTTTTTTCAGACATGATTTATCTTATCTTTGACATCATTATGTTTTGGACCTTTAGAAACAGAAAATTATTATATAATAAAATAACATTTTAATACTTTCTTAAAGAGCCCCTCCACCCCCTTATAGAAATCACTCACTTCTAACCCATTACACACACTTCTCAAGCCCCTTGACACATCCAAAATATGCCCAATTAATCTCCCTACATCCCTCTACTCGATTTATAACCCTTACCTTAAGAATAAGGTAATTCAATTAATCCTTTTGGATCAAACCTAAGGGAGATACCTGATTTAATGGTCACGTCTTCTCTTAAGTTATTTTCTTTTATTTTACCTCTCTAACCCCTTAACTCCTTTTATTCCTTTATTTTATAACAAAAACAGTAACATAAATATACTAGGGTTTTTTATGAGAATTATTTGAACTAAACATACACACACCTCTATGTAGTTGTTAAAGAACATACTATTTTTGTGGATGACAAACTACTGCCTCATGAAACGAAGATTGTTCATTTATCTTCTAGAACCTCTCATGGTGACCATTAAGTTAGAAAGTTATTTATTTTTGATATATATTATACTTATATTGTTTCTATAATTTTTTTTCGTTTATATAATACCTTTATGGATTCAATAGTGAGAAAATATGATAATATTATTTGAGGAAGTGTGGAATACCGCCCCCTCAAAGTGATATGACTCATTAATGCCATACGTGGAACATATAACTGATGGAGATAGTATAGTTTTATAGGATATTATAATTTTATTATAATATACCTATTTATAGTTATGTTTTTCTTCCATTAAATATGAAATATAAATTAAAGTATCATTTATTCGTACGTATGACTTACTGTCTCCATGAACGGTGCATTTCATTTCATATGTCCAAATGTTTTGTACAGTTATAAATACATATATACTAGATATATATTATATATATTATATATATGATATATAAATAATTAATATCATTATGGAGTTAATGGAATTTTGACCACATGGACAATTTGTAATTATAACAAGTTCATTTTTACTTAAGTTTCGAACATCGACAAAATGTCCAATATGAACTCAAATAATTAATAAATTCTTACATCTATATAATAAGATATATAAAATGAATAATAAACATTAATGTTTTTTAATCAAGTATAAGTTGACTAATGTTTATTATTCAGGAAGAAGAAATAACAAATAACTCATGTCGGACACAAGGTAAGGGGTTTCTTATCTCACTTTTAATTCAATTAGATTTCCATTGTTCACCACATATTTATTTCATGGGGTGTATTTTGTACTTCCAGATTATATATTTTATCATGATTAAATTTATATACATGGAATTTTTTGATTCATTTGGTGGTTATTAACTTTTTCTCATACTACTCAATTGATTACAACGTGGAAAGGGGTTTTCATATCACTTCTTATTCTCGTGAGATTCATGTTATATTTGTCCCTATTCCTTTGTGTGGTGGATGGACTGCACATGATTGTATTCTTTGTGTAATATATCATATTTTATGGTTATTTACTTCATCTTCATTTGATCCTTATTTCTTGTGGTGTATGTTTTGTAAGCTACCAAATCTGTAAGGGATCTTTTCCCCTCCTTTTTTTTAAAGACTTCTTTTTGTCATTTCTTTTAATTTATATGTTATTATGTTGAGATATATTCTTCTATATACTAATTGGTGAAATTTTTTTGTCCAATTGATTAGATAACCTTTTCTCTCTAATCAACTCATTTTCTTGAATTTTAATGTGATGTCGTTAGGCTTTGAAATTTCTGTAAGGGAACTTGTTTACCCAATTTCTTTTTTTGGGTTAAACTTATACTTATAGATTATGCCATTCAATAAATATGTGTGAATAAACTCTGATTGTTTTACACTTAACATCCACGTATATTGGGTGTCTTTATATTTTTACCACATAATTATGTTATTGATTTATCGTTAATCATAGGATACTGTCATTATATATGATTTCATCTCAATTTACATTCCATTGGGAATACATTTTTATTATGCACCAATTCTCAATTATATGGTGTATATACTATCCTTTGGAATATTATATCATTAATACCTTTATTTTCATGATATTATAAAGTTGTGATTAAATTTTATTCTTCAATTATTTGTATTATAGCATATCTCATTTGGATAAGTACTCCTTAACTAAAATATTGTTTAAAATATTTATTATTCTAAATCATTTTAATTAATGTCCATGTTTTAAAAATGGTTTTAACAATTTATTTATCTAGACATTAATGTTTTAAAATGTTAATTCCTCTAAAATCATTAAAGTGGTATGGGTTACTTTGATTCAAAAATCCATTTGTTAAATATTTTAAATGGTTTTGAAAATGGTATGATAAAGCATTAATTATATCTATATCTTGAAATTATATGTTGTGATTGCAATGTCGAAATACTATATTTACTTTATTCATAATTTATGTGTTATGAATATGATATGATTATTGGGAATTGTATATGTATATGGGTGGTTTCATGATAAATCTATGGCGGGTGAGCCCAAGATAGCTCTCCAATTCATTGGGTAACATGACAGAGGTACACGTTAATGTTTCACCTAATAGATTTAAGGAATATTCTCCGATGGGTATTCCAACATAAATCATTCCTTAGATGTAATATCTACAATGTATGTATGATATGGATTCCATAATTTACATTTATGATTTATAATTTTTGTGTGTTATTCATAAATATTATGATTTCATAAGGTATGTTATGATTAATAAGTATGGTTTCAATGATTTGTATTTAATGATGGGATAATGTTTTGTTTCCCTATTTTATAACCTTAATGATCTTTTTATGCCCATCCCATGTTTTTGAAATGTTTTCCACTGGACTTAAATTTGAATAGTTTCAATTATGGAATCAAAGAAAATTCATGTTTTTTAAAAAATTGAACTATACATGTTTCTTTTTAAGGGTTTTAATTTCACAAAAATATGGATACTGAGTAGTAGTGTATATATGTAATTTTCAAGATGATATGTAATTGTTATGGCCTAATTCTCTAAAAAACAAAACTTAAAAATATCCTCAATGTGAATTATTCTTTTAATTCAAGATTATGTGATTTTTAAGGCTAGGTCCCTATAGATTTCTTATTAATTGCCTCAATATATAGCACATACATTAGTTTAAAAGAATAAGATCTCGAATCTGCGAATAGACTTTTGAAATGAGAAAATTTCAAAATATGACCTTCCTAAAATAGACTCTTACTAGTAATCTATAAAGTTGTGAATCATCTATCAATGAGGATTTAATGCCTTATATACGAATCTTCCTACTGACTTATTTTAATTAAATCCAATTTTCTCTATTAAAAAAGGATAAGAGGTTTCAAGTTGGTGGAATTAAAAACATTAACAATGGTACCCTATACATTAACTTTCACCAAGGTTCCAAAAATCAAAAAAATTAAATTATTTTTTTTGAATAAATTTATTGATAAAACTGTAATGATTTACATATTAATCAATTCTTCCCTTATTCTACTATAATTTTTCATTCCCCTAAACTTAATTAACTCATATTTGACCCCAGACTGTTTATTTTATTTTTTCCAAGTGATGTAACATGTGTTATGCACTGTTCATTTGAAATTATTCAAAATTGTACAAAAGGACTTAGTTACAAAATATGCACCCAGTGACTAAAGTCTCAGATATTATCCAGGGGTTCCAAAATTACAATCTTACTCCATTTTCAAATAATTTATATAACAACTATTTAAACTTTCTCGATAAGGTGATTATTTATTAATAATTAAAAGAAGTTGACTCCCCTAAGATCATGTTCAAACATCTAGTTCCATTGGTTTTGATTTCAATTCCACTAATATGTATCCCTATTAATGAAAAAAAATATTTCTTAAATGAACATTAATAAATTCACTAAGTAGATTATATCAGCAATCATCCATCCTCATTAGTTTCATGTTTAGGAAAAAACATAACTACAAAAATAGTATTATCCTTAATAATGATTCATTTAATTATAGTAAAAATCGTAAAGAAACTAAAAAATGTGAAATATTTTTTGAAAAAAAATTCCATTTTTTATCCAACAGATTAATATTTGAGGAATACGATGGTCTTACAATAAATCATTGTTTAGCTCAAAGTGATATGACCCCTCCCCACACAAAAAACCCAATATTTATCCCAAATTTAAATTTAGATATGGAGTAGAAAATTTAATAGTTATGGTAAAATATGTATTATGAACATAATGAAATGCATTTAATTGAAAATTATTGTTTCATACATTAATCAATTTTCACCAAAATCTTATCTTTTCACCAAATGATGAGTATTTAAGAAGATTTTTTTCATGCATAGAGCCATAGAATCAACATCTGGTGAATCACATAATACATAAAACATTAACTATATATTTATCCTATATTTATACATTATCAAAACCCTATTTTTTAGTAAAATATAAGACATTTACACAAAAATAATAAACCTTATATGATGAAAAACTACATCAATATTGATAATTCAAAAGTAATCCCCATTGTTGAACATAGACCATTCATCAAATAATTGTCCTTAAAATTTCGCAATATATGAAAACTAATATTGAAACCCACAATTTATATGGATTTCATAACATATACTTCAAAGATAAATTTTATCTTTTATACTCAAATAAAATTAATAACACTTGATCTCTTATTCAAAAAATGTAATTTTTGAATTCACATAATCTCAAATATATTCTAATTATTTTCAAAAATAACCCGAATCACAATAAATTTGTGAAACAATTATAGATTCATCCTAACTATAATTTTACTTTTACTTCTCAAATTAAATCCCATTGTATTATATTCAACTTGATCTTATAATATTCCCAAAATAGAGAACGCATTCTCAAACACAATTAATCCCATAATCACCAAGTAATTTACAAATCCCATTCTTATGTATTGGATAAAATATATGTTCCAAAAATAAACTTATTCTTCAGCAATATAATTATTTAACAAAAAATAAAAATTCAATCCAAATGGGACTTCATGTAGTACTATGGTAGGAAATGCAGCCATGTTTCTCTTTAGTTTTGGGTTTGATTCATGTATCCATTCTAGGTGTGACGAATTGTCACCAATCTTGTAGGTTGTACATTTTATAATAATATACAATTCTAAAAAAATTCCAAATATATGATAAAGTCCTAAAAAATAACCATAATAACTTTCAACCTCAAATTTTGTCTTGTACATATCATTTTACTTCCCAAAAAGTAATAATCGATAATTACCTCAAAAATAAATGTCACCAAAATACCAATAATCAACTAACATTTCATAACATAGAACCTAAAATGGGTTTATAAGACATTGAAATTATTATTAACCTAAACATTATAAACCCATGATGATATCAAAAACTCTTGATAAAACATCCTACTCTCTAAATATTCCTAATTTATTCATAGATACCAAATATAAGGACCTTTCTTTTAAAATATGTTACTCTATTAATCTTAAATTTAGAAATCAAATTAATTTTACGATGGTCGTTTATGTATAAGTTTTTTTAGATTTAAGAAAAAAATTACATTGTAAACCCAAACATTAAATGGGGACACTTATACTCAATATCCATTTTTCACTAAATGAGACCCTTTTAAAAATGATTTAATTTGAAGACACATCTTCAATAACTTTATCCTAAAATATTCATTATCCTTACCAAAATTAATACCTTTTAATACATTCTAAAAACATTGGATGAGAACAAAAATAGCAGTAAGGGACATAAAGAATGTAATTCATTAGTCAAACGAAATCATGAAACCCTATTTAAAACATTTTCTAAAAAATCATTAGAAAACATAGAAAAATAACATAGGTTACATAAGACATCCTTACCATATCACACTTTCATTCTCCCTTACAAATTTCTTAAACATATATTTGAATTATATATATGGACTTCTCAATACATTAAAGACCTATACTGGGTCTCACCCTTCGAATAAGCTATATCAGGCTCACCCATTTTTCCTGAGCTATAATGTGGATTAACCCTTCATATAAGCAATATGAGGTCACCCATGACATATAATTGTAACACCCCATGATTTTTAAAATAAATTTATTATTTAATTCTTAAAATACTCAATCTTTAAAAAACCCCCACTTTAGTATAACCAAGCTAGTAAACAGAATTTTACCACTTCTATGATTTTAATTTCAAAACAATAGACATACATAGTTTTTTTAGTAAGATATTTATATTCTAATAAAAAAATATTAATTTGTGATGAATAGTAACATACCCTTATTAAAATTAATATGAATTGTAAAATGACCCTTATAAATAGTAAATCGTATTATTATTGTCTTAAGGATATAATATAATAAGGACTTGATTAATTTTTCAATGTGATATAAAAATAATTATAGTATTAAAATTGTAATTTTTCAAATAAATTATGATTTTATTTAAAAATTAAATTTTTCATATTGAAAAAATTATTTTCAAAAAATGGAGTTCATTTTTGAATTTTACATGTTGAAAATTTTTTAAGGTGAATATTTGTGATTTTATTGAAATATTGGAATTTTTATAAATAGTAAAATATATAAATTTACCGTATATATACGTTATTAGTTAAATTCCCTATTCCTTCCATCATTGCTGATGTAAGAACACTTATTTCAAACTCACATGACCTTATTACTATTATGTGTAACATTAATCAACACTATTGGGTTTTTTGGGGAAATAATGAAATAATGAATAAGATATACACAAATCACCCCCCTTCTCCACAATACTCCCCCTTCTCTTCACTCTCATAAATCACTATTCCTTATCTAAATTAGAATCAAATATCCTACCAATCTTATACCCCAAGTCTTTCAACCCATGGTCTTGTAAAATTTCTAAATCATATCCTCTATAGAGGATGTAAAGGAAGATGACTTTAAGAGGTAAATACCTCTTTTCATTTCTTTTTTTTTCATGTTTCTTTCTTTTATTTTTCTTTCCTGACCTACTTTTATCCAAATGATGTGACTATTCCATTACCTTACATGTAATGAAATTTTTTTAAGATAAATGAATAGTTACTCATCATCTCCCCTTCCCCCTTATTTTATACTAGAAATGAAAACACCATCCAAGATGTGTTAATTTATCACATTAAAGGATGGTGTGTTTTTTATTTCTATTAATATCTATAATTCTTGTCATCAAAATCTTTTATGGTAGAACAACATTAAAATATTTGTATTATAACTTATTTAGGGTTATTTAATCCTTTTTTACACATAATATTATTTTATAAATCAAAATACATTCGCTGTGATCAATAACTGAAAAAAACCCAAATAATTGTCATTAATGTTTTATGTAATCATTCAGCATCGCTCCAAATAACCAATTTAATTTTGTTACTATTTAATCTTATGAGTGTTCACTAATAAAATATAACTTTAATTTTGGACAACCATTATCAATCTAAATGTTTATCCATACATGAATATATGTAATCCAATCATGAAAACCAATGATGAAAGCACTCTAAAACAGGGAAATTGAGTCTATTAACCCATCATGGGGACATGAATGAACATAATAGGGTTATAATAAATAAATTAAATTCATATTAGGTTCTATAAAAATTTATTTATGAACTTAAATTTTATTATTCATGTCATTAAGATCAAGTGAGGAACAACATCGGGCTTAAGGTAACTATTTTCCCTAGAACAAACGTTTTCATTCTAGTTACTTTTATCTTCTACTAACCATGATTAAATTCTTATGTATTATTATATAATCGTCATGAAATATGTGTGAGTTTTGAATACCTATTTAACAACTAGAACCATTTTCCATTTTATAGGGAGTCACACGTTTTAAAATGAACTTTAAAAATTCATTCTAAAATACAAGCTTTTTTCAAGGAAATTCCTCAAATTATTAACTATTTTAAAGGTCACTCTATTATCTGTTTTTAGAAAAAATTATCTTCCCAAAATCACACATTTTATTATTAAAATACTATATTACATTACTTATTGTTTTATACAAATACTTTTCCAAAATAACTCTTCTATTCAATGTAAAAGAGTATTTCTCTCAAGAATTACTCGATGTTTTTATAACAGTATCTTAATATATTTCAACACTCATGTGGATTATTATATATGATATCATGTACCATATTTAATTTAATGGTTTATTAATAGTTTTACTACATATGTAATATCTTAAAACCATTCACCAATTTTAATCTGAATGGTTAGTGTTTATGCTTAATGTCTGGGGATATTGCATTTCATTAGTTAGTTTCAATAGAAATGTATTTGTATTTAATGAGTTTCCCCATTAATATGAGGTACACGTTGGACTTAGAAAAGTGTCAGGTGGTGCCCTATATAGCCCCTCGGTGCATTTATAGGTCTCATGAGACAAATTGTTTATTAGAACTAGGCCTTGAGAAAATAATTATTTGTGTTCTTCAAATAAGGCTTTGAAGATATGGTTATGATGTACGAAATTATTCATTCCTTCATTATAAAACTAGTAATTGAAATTTCATGAGGTTATTCGACTAGTAGAATACCCATGGTTGTGGTTTATTGTGGAATTATTTATTCAGATCTTATTCTTTCCTTAATATTTTCAAGTTTATTTTTAAATGAATGTCCTTTATGTTATTCAGTATGCCTAATGTTTATGTTTACATTATCTTCCATTGTATTATTTACCCATACTAAGAATTTGATATCGCCCCTTTCTTATGTTTTATTTTCTCAGGACATTAATAAGATATTATTATTGTCCTATAGGGATAAAATTATAGTTTTGGATGTTCCCAATAAAACTTATTTGTTGAATCTCAATTCACATTATAATGTTGAACTTATGTCTGTATCACGTTTTAAAAAACAACTAAACTATTTATTCCTTTGGGATACGGATTTCATGTAATCATGCCAATGTAATGTAATAAGTCACTAACACTGGGAGACTAGGGTCTCATATTTACGATTAGTATCAAAATAATTATAGTTGAAAACTTGAAAACTATATTTAGAAAATGTAGATTTGGGAAAAAACTCTAATATTGTCTATGAGGATAAGTATACAAGAACATCCTGGAATATTGTTAAGTAATATATTTTGTGTATATTTCTAGAAAATATATCCATGTCTAGATACAACTATTGGATTTAGTTCTTGCACAGATATACCTATGAGTGAAAACTCCGATAGAGAGTTTTGAGCAGAACCCGGGGTATCCTGGTACACGACCATGTGGCATACTACACACCTGGTTTGACACTAATGGAGGATATGATTTAGATAATTCAAATATTATTTTCAAGACATTATTATGGATTTAAATATAAATTTTTCTTCAATGAAACCATGTTTGTGATTATGGGATTAGCCATGCATTAGATTTCAATTTATGCTGCATATTTTTCTAAGTTAAGATTATAAATTATGATTAATAACCTAATATAGCGTATGAAATTCTTTAGAAATAGATCCTAGTATAATGAATGGAAACCACTTGAATGTGATTATCCCATGTAGGAATTTCCATCATATGAAGGATAATGATGTTGTCTTTAAAGCTACAACTAGTGCTGAGAAACTTATAACTATACTAGGATAATTGACTCTGGTTATGAACAATAACCTTACTCGTATTGAGAATCATGGTCCAAAATGTAGAGTAGCTATGTTTGATCACTTTACGTGAAAACAACCTCAATCATTCAATGGGACTCCATACCCATTTTTAGTCTAGTAGTTGATAAGTTTCATAGAGAAGATATTCCTCACTTTAGGATGTAATGAATGATAGAAGGTTTCCATGGCGGTTTTTTGTCTATTGGGATATGTGGATCAATGGTGGTATTTAATCATAAACACATAGTAGGAGGAAGAAATATAAGATATGGAATGGAGCTATTTTAAATAAATATTCCTATAAAATACTTCCCTTGCAAACAACGAGTAGATATGGAATGGTTGTTTTTGAATCTAAAACTAATATAAGGTGAGAATATTGAAAATTATGAAGTTAACTTTATATGGATAGCAAGGCATGCTGAAAAGTACATATGTAATCCATGGAGAAAGATTGATCAATTCTTTGATGGTTTAAAACCAATCCTCCATTGGTCACTAGTATCATAGAATTTCTTATCATATGAAGACATTGTCTCATGTGCTATCAGGACAGAAAAATAATTTAGTAAGTCTTAAGAATTTAATGGAAAATAAGATAAGAATATGGATACTAAAAACTTTGGATAATGAAATAGGAAAATTGGGAAGAAGTCAATATTTGACATTCAACCCTACAATAATTGTGGGAAGAAACACCTTAGCTCATACCTAAAAGGAATGTGAGTTTTTTTCATGTGTATATAAGAAGGACACCATTCTCATGATTGCAATAGAAATAATGAAACAACCAATTTTCAATGATATAGTAATAAAGAGATGGAAAAGTAAGAAATTTAACATCCTATGTTTCATAGAAATGCCCCCAAATAAATCAAAGGGAGTAAGCCCAAGTTGTTTTAGTCATAACTGCTCAAGTTGAAGTTCTTAACGATGTGGTGGGAGGTACCTTAATCATTTCCTTGAACGTAAATGATGATTTATTTGATTTTGGATCATCACATTATTTTTTATCGTCCCAGTTTTCCATGAAAATTAGACACGTTCAATTTGATTAAATAAATGATCTTTTAGTCAAAACTCTTAGGGGATCTATCATTGTAAGAAGGACGTGTCGATCAGTCCCCTTAATGACACATATTCATGATTTAGGGTTTAAACGTATCCTCATACCCATTATTGGCTTTGATATAATCCATGAAATGAGTTGGACTCCACGTTATGCTGCTAAGATCTATTTCCAGAAGATGGGAAGTTACTATTTTTGAGCATGGTGTCGAATCCTTTATCTCTAGATCATAAACCTCACTTGACAATTCTTATCTAGATCCAACTTCAGTGGCTCCATTAAATTTAGTTACTGGGGAGTAAGGTAATGCAATTTCTATTGGTGAGGAAAGGAATATTCAAATATATTATGTACCTATTGTGTAAGAATATGTTTATGTGCTTCTAGGGGATTTACATGGACATTCTCTAGAGTGGTAAATTTACATTCCCATTGATTTAATTACTGGTTCGAGGACTAAATAAAATAATACTTATCAAATGGCCATAGTGGAATTATCATAATTGAGAAAGAAAATAGAAGAATTATGTGATAAATGATTTTTTCGCCTTAGTGTCTCTCCCTATGGATCCCCTATTCTTTTAAATAAAAAGAAATTTGGATCTGTGAGGTTGTCGGTTGACTAAAGGGAGATCATTACTATAACAAAAAAGAACATGTATCCCCTACCATGCATTGATGATATTTTTGATCAACTTCATGGAGCCTAATTTTTCATTAATATTGAACTTTTATCTAGATATCATCAGTTTTGGTATGGAAGAAAGATATTCCAAATGCATCATTCAGAATAAGGTATTGGCATTACATGTTTATAGTAATTCCTTTTGGGTTAACTAATGCTCACACTATCTTCATGGATCTAATGAATAGTGTTATCAGGGAATATATTGATGAATATTTGGTGGTATTTATTGATTATATCTTGATATTATCCAAAATATATGAAGATCATGAAAATCACTTATTAATTATTCTAAAGAATCTTATATAAAATAAATTATATGGGATTTTTAAGAAGTGTGAATTTTGGATTATCAGTTTCCTTCAATGGCAACATTATCTCTAAGGATGTAATATTTGTTGATCCTATGAATAAAAATATTATTGAAGAATATCCTACTCTGGAAAATATTTCTGAGGTAGAATGTTTTATTGGTTTAGTGGGTTATTATAGGTGTTTTATTCAAAGCATTTCCCATTTAGCCAACACAATTACGAAGCTTACATGTAATGGGGTTAAGTTCGTATGTAAAATAAAATGTCAGGAATGTTTTGAAGAATTGACGAGGAGATTAGTGAATGTTTAGGTCCGAACTCTACCATCGGGTAATAATAGGATTGTGATATTTAGTGATGATTCAATGAAAGTAAATGGTTATTTATTTATGTAGAATGATAGATGTGTTCCCTATGCATCAACGTAGTTAAAATCCCATGAATAAAACTATCCTACTCATGATATTGACTTACCTGCTGTGATCCTTACACTAAAAATATGGAGACACAATCTTTGTTGGGAAATATGTGAGATATATATGGATAACAAGGGTCTAAGATATATATTCTCACCGAAATAACTCAATGTTAGGAAAATTGGATGGATCAAACTACTCAAGGATTATGATTTTTTCCATACAATACCACCCAGGAATGTCAAATAAGGTAGATGATACATTGTGCATGAATGATAAATTTCTTTTAAATAAAATGATGATTGAAGGGAATCATGTATTCATGGATCTAGTACTGATCGAAATGGGAATTATCAAAGATAGTGAAACATCATTAATTTTTCTATTGGTTTACCATATATATTTATTAGAAAGGATTAATAACTCTCAGCCTGATGATGAGAACATTCAAAAGAAAATTAATGCTGTAAAAGATGGGATGTTAGCTGACTTCATATGTGAAGATGGGATTCAGAAATTTGGGTAGAGTTTATGTGTTTTCTTTATACCCAAGATGAAAAACGGAGTTATTGGATAATGATCATAGCTCAAATTTCTCTATAAACCCTGACAACACTAAGATGTATTGTTATTTGATGGAACATTTCTGGTAGGACAATATAAAGAGGGAAATTTCTAATTATGTATCAATATGTTTAGTCAATCACATGTGAAGGAAGAATGACAACATCCAAGAGGAGTTTATAAACCTCTACCTATTCATAAATTGAAATTGGATGAAAACACCATGGATTATTTCACTGGATTACCTGAAACTCCTTGGAATAAATATACGATATGGATAATTGTTGATTGACATACAAAATCTATACATTTCCTTTCTATAATAGAGGATTTTCCACAGGAGTAACTAACAAGACACTATATAAATGACTTTATGAGAATTCGTGGATATCCTCTTTCAAGTATTTATGATCTTGATCCATGATTTACAACGAAATTATTGAAATTTTTTCAATAGTCATGGTATAGAGATATTTCATTGAGTACTACTTATCACCCTTAAACTAAAGGGAAATCAGAGAGGATGATCCAAACCATAGAGGACATTTTAAGAATGTGTTCACTTGAATTTCATGGTATGTGGGATAAATAATTATTTTTATTGAAATTTGGTACAATTATAGTTTCCATTAAATTTTTTAAATGTCACTATATGAATCATTGTACGAAAAGTGATCTCGTACACCAACTTTTTGGGGTGAAGTTTTATAAAGGAAGCTTGTAGGTATAAATCTTGTAGAGGAAACAATAGTGAAGGTAAAGAAAATTAAAGTGAATATAAAATCAACTGAAATCAGGAAAAAATATACTCATAATTGATGGAAGGATGTGGAATTTAAAGTGGGAGATCATGTTTTCCTGAAAATATCCCATAGGAAGGGTGTTATAAGATTTGGGAAAAATGGGAAACTGGGCACTACAAAAAATTGAATTTTTCAAATTTTTTAATTAATTGGAGTTGTTTTATATGGTTTGGATATACCGACTAGACTTTCTAAAGTATATAATATGTTTGATGTCTCATTGATGAGGAATAACATGTCAAAACCAATGCATTTCCTCACTTTTTAAGGTATAAAATTAAAATTTGACAAATCTTACTATAAAAAGCCCATCCAGATTTTGGACACTAATGAACAGGTGTGGAAGAATTGGATGACACCACTGGTAATGATTCTTTGTAAAAATCATAAAATTGAAGAGGCCACACAGGATCTTTAGGATCTTATGATGAAGAACTACCCAAATCATTTTTGTAGTAACAATTTTGTAATTTCTAGGACAAAATTTTTCTAAGGGAGAATATAACACCACAAGATTTTTCAAATAAATATAATTTTGAATGCATGAAACACCGTGTATCTAAATAAACAAAAATTTTATAACCTATATAGTAAAAAAAAATTCCTCCTCTGTGATTTGATTTTAGAAAAACTAACATACACAGTTGTGTTTGTTAAGATCATTAGAGTCTGATAAGGAAAACTTAATTCTTGATGAATAATAACAAAGTCTTATGAATAGTAATATTAATATTAATATTACCATTATGAATAGTAAATCATATTATTTTTGTCTTAAGGATATAATATAAGGATATCCTGATTAATATTTCCATGTGATATAAAAAGAATTATAGTTTTAAAATTGCTATTTTTCATATAAATTTTGATTTTATATAAAAATTATATTACTCATATTTACATTTTTTTTAAAAATTTGGAGTTCATTTTTGAACTGTACACATTGAAAAATTATTAGGGAGTATTTTTGGGCTATTTCTAACAAACTCAAATTTTTTATGAATAGTAAAATACGGTGATTTTCTTTATATATAAATTATTACTTAATTTCACAATTCCTACAATCATGTCTCATATAAGAACAATTATTTCGAACCCAAATACACTTATTACTATTAATGTTTACATGATTTATAATTATTGGTTGTGTTAAATGAAATAATAAAATAATGAATAAGATATTCACAAATCACCCATCTCCTCCATTATAAACCACCCCTTCACTCCCTCTTCTCTTTACTCAAATCAAGTCTTGTTACATTAATAAATTATAATCAAATATGACGCCAAGATCATCTCCCACATCTAGAATCTCTTGGTCTCATATAAAGTGAAAAATATCTTCCTTAAAAAGGCTCTCATGGAGGATAATTTCAAGAGCTAAATTACTCTTTTCATTTCTTTTTTAAGTTCCTTTATTATCTTTTTCTTACATCATCTCCATTCATCACAAAGTTGTGATGAATTAATTACCATAAATTTACTGGAATTTAGTTGTTATAAATAAATAATTATTCATCATCTCTATGTTCCCCTTCTATTATAATAGAAATGAAAACACCATCTCATATGTGTCAATTTATAACATTCTAGTATGATAAAATTTCGATTTCGATTAACGTCTTCATTTTTGGTCATGAAACAATTTTTATGGTAACAACTCTATAACAAACCAATTATAACATATGTGTGTTTCTTAAATCATTTTATAAACTTGGTATTAATTAACAAATTTAAATGAGTTCTTTGTGATCAAGAACTGCCAACTAGACCAAATAATTGTCATTAATGTTTTAGATAATGATTCATCGTCACCTGAAAGAACCAAATGAATTTTATAAATATGTAATGTTATAGTTTTTAATTAACAACAAAATACATAAATTATGTACAACCATTCCCATTATACATGTTTATCCATATGAAAATAAAGTAATCCAATCATGAAAACCAAGGAAGAAAACACTCCCTAACAATGAAATTGAATCCCGTAACCCATCAAAATTTTATGAATGAACCAAATAATGTTAAAAAAATAAATTACACATAGAATAGGTTATGTAATTATTAATTTATGACCCTAACGTTTATTATTCAGGTCATTAATATCAAGTGAGGAACACTTTTGGGCTTATGGTAATGGTTTTCCACCCAAACCTCCATTTTCATTTGGGATACTTTTATTCTCTACATAACACATTGAAATTATTTTGTATTATTATTTACAAATCATAAATTATTTTTGAGTTCTATATATATGTTTACCAACCATAATCCTTGTTTATTGTATGTGGAGTCTCACATTTTAAAAGGAACTGTAAAAATTCATTTTAAAATACAAGCCTGTTTGAAGGAAATTTCTCGAATTCTTAACTATTTTCAAGGGAACTATATAATTTATTTCTATAAAACATTATGTTTTTAAATAAAAAATTTTATTATGAAAATACTATCTTACTTAACTTCTGGTTTTATAAAAATAAATTCCAAAAATTACTTTTCTTTTCAAAGTAAAAGAGTATTTATCTTAAGAATTACTAGAAGATTTTATAGGAGCTCTTATTCCATTTAAATGCGGTTATTTTTTCTTATGTACGATATCATCTAACATATATAATTTAAGGGTTTATTATTAGTTTGACAGTGGATGTACAATCATAAAACCATTCACCAATTTACATTGAATGTATAGTTTTTATGCATAATGTTCCTGGAATTTGAATTTCATATGTTAGTTTCAATATAAATTAATATGATGTTTATGTTTATACCCATCCATATGTGGAATTAATTGAACATATTAAGAGTTGGGTGGGGCCCACTATATCCCCTTGATGAATTAGTAGGTCTCATTATACAAACTATGGTCTTCGAATAGGTTCTTGACAAAATGAATATTTATTAGCCTGGAACAAGGCCTTGAGGGTATGGTTATGAGGTCCGACATTATACATTCCCTCATTATGAAACTATTTATTGAATGTTCATGAGGTTATTAGATTAGTATAATACCCATGATTATTCTTTATTATGGTAATATTTATTTATCTCTTATTCATTCCATAATGTTTTCAAGTTCCTTTTTAATGTCATGTGTTTGTAGTTATTCACCATGCCTAATGTTTATGTTTATGATATATTCCATTATATGGATTATCCTTACTAAGATATTGATATCAAAACTTTATTATGTTTATTTATCTCAAGACATGAAGAAGTTTATTATGAATGACATATAGGGATAAAATTATTGTTGTGGATGTTCCCAATACAACTTATATGTTTTATTTCATTTCAGGTTTTAATTTTAAACTAATGTATGTATATTTTATCCAAACCTAATAAACTACTCGGTCCATTGGGATGAATATACCTAGTTTATATGAAAGTGTAATAAAAAAGGCACTGGTTCCCGGAAATTGGGTTGGGTCATTAAAATAAGGGGGATCAAACCCACATATATAATGTCCATGGACCCAATCATGATTAAAACCCTTGAAAAATCTTCTAAACTGATATGTAAAACACTTTTATATATTATAATACCCTTTCCACGTATAAATCATTTCTAAAACATAAAAATATGTACATAATAAAGAAAGAACTTTCTTTTGGAAATAATTATGAAAAAATTATAAAGAAAACCTTAAATAATTAAACAACTATTTAAGTGTAAAATTTTGTTCAATATATATATGTTACAAAAATTAATTTTACCTTTTTAAAAACAACTAAAAAGGAATCATTAAAAGATGATTTTAAATGAAATTCCATTAACTAAAAAATTAAAAAGATTAATTAAAATATATGATTGAAATTAAAAAAGAACCATCTAAAAAATTATTTCCATATGAAGATATTCATTAAAAAAATAAAAACATGTACATGACAGAGAAATATTTAGAAAATAATCAATTAAAACATTTATAATATGATCTATTTAGTTAAAATGCCTCTCACATTGAATCTGACTCATCACATACATTATTTATCTTCCTTAATAGTAAACTAATGTTAATTTTTTAATTTATTTAAAATCCGTTTCAAGTTTTTTTTTCCTTTTATATCTCTTTTTAACAAGTTATTACAATTATTTATGTTTATGTAAGACATTATGACGACATTCGTTACTTGAGTCCAAAATGACATTGGTATGATTTAAAAAGTCATAGTGGTCATAAGTCCATCATACCCATAATAATATTCATGAAATTATAATAAATTTTAGTAATCAATTATACTTTTAAATCCATCCATTAAATAAGGATATGAATAATGAACTACATTACATTATAAAGATGGTAAGTCATATGTATGCATGAGTAACGATTCCATTTTTCAATGAACATTTTATAAAGAAATTAAGTGTTATTATATTATTCTAGAATGATCATAATATCAATAATATAATTTTAAACAATTACATAATCTTACATATATCATCTATATGATTTTCTGATGAAAAAATAGTTTCATCACTTCATAGTGGTGATAGTTCACAAATATGAAGAAATGATGTTATAATTTTTATGAGAATAGAATGGTAAGAAAAAATGATATATTGTCTCTTTAAAATGATTAATATATTTTTTAAATAATAAATTTACATCAATTCTATAATAATAATCATTCTTGATAGAGGGTGATGGAAAACAAAATATATCTCTTCGTGAGGTGGTAGTTCGCCATACAGGTGGATGATTAATTATTTTTTTATTTAATGGGAGTGGAGACGGATTAAGGTTATGATAATTACATTATAACATCATATTATGTTTAAGATAATGAAATTTCTTTTTTCATAATAGTTAAAAAATATTTGGAGTAAGTGTATATAACATCCCGTCTTTTTATAACATAACTTTTCATTCCATTACACGGAACTGAGGATCTTTAAGGTTTAGTGTCTTGGAAACAAGGAACATAAAACATGAAAAAAAACATTCTTCTTAAACACTTGAAAGGCTTCTCCTCATGTTCACCCTAGGCTAATTACTGCATCCCATAACCTGGGGACATACATCAAATGGAAGGGTGAGCAGAAGGCCCAGCAAGGGAAACAAGTGAAACATTTTACATATGAACTTGAGATACATCAATAAAGTCATGAAAAGAACTTTAAGGCATGAAAATGAAATCATGAGGCATATCATAATAAAAATAAAACTTTTTCATAACTTGAAGATGTTTCTACATCATTTAACATAGACAATCATGAACATATCACCAAGGTCCATCCCCAAGGTGTTATTTTAAAATTACCAAGGTTATTCATCAAGGTATCGTGAAAATTGTAATCTCTAGTGGTTACATCATTACCCAATGCATTGGAGCGCTATCAGGGCGCACCCTTAAATTTTCCTTTATTATCATGTGAGCCACATATATCATCATAAAACATTTCATAAATAACCCATAGCATAAAATGGGTTTCATTTCATAATCATAACGTTTAAAAAAACTGCTTTAAAGACATGATCCTTACGTCACTTTAAACCCACGGAAATGGAAAGAGGGTCTCATGTATGTAAATAACAGAATTTAAAATAGAACATTTTGATATATATGTGAATACCCTTGTAGAAATAAGATCTTTGAGTATTCACTTTATAACATAAAATAATTTTGAGAAAAGAGAGAGGCATTTTGAGACCAAAAATTCTGCAGCATAACGGCTATGATTCGGCGTTTTAGAAAACATTGAAAAGAGAGGGGACATGGGTCACCCACTCATAAATGATCCATAAAACAGTAGATGGAAAGAATATCATGGATTTAAAAACATGGTAATGAAATTTGAAAATATACCATATGAAATGAAGAGCATGAAAGGAAGACAAAAATACGATTTCTCTTATGAAAATCCGACAGCCTAACGGTGTCACATAAACTTCAACCAAAAAAATGAATTGATGAGATCAAATAGGGTCTCTCATAATATGAACATAAAAGATCAGTATGATAGATATAGATATCATACCCCAACATAATAAATGGAACTTGAAAGAATTGACATGAAAGTAGAACTTCAAAACGAGAAGGGTGAAGAACCACTTTAAAATTCGACAGCCTAACGGCGCGACTTAAACTTCAACAAAAATGAATTGACAAGATTAAATAGGGTCTCTAATCATATGAACATAAAAGTCCAGTATGATATATATAGTGATCATACCCCAACATAAAAGAAAGTAACTTGAAAGAATTGACATGAAAGTAGAACTTCAAAACGAGAAGGGTGAAGAACCACTTAAAAATTCGCCAGCCTAACGGCGCCACTTAAAACTTCAAAATACTGAATTGAAGCAATCAAATGGGGTCTCTCATCATATGATCATAAAATTACAGTATGATATATATAGAGATCATACCCCAACATAAAAGAAAGGAACTTGAAAGAATTGACATGAAAGTAGAACTTCAAAACGAGAAGGGTGAAGAACCACTTAAAAATTCGGCAGCCTAACAGCGCCACTTAAAACATCAAAATACTGAATTGAAGAGATAAAATGGGGTCTCTCATCATATTATCATAAAATATCAGTATGATAATTTAGAGATCATACCCCAACATAATAAAAAGGAACATGAAAGACTTGAATGAAAATAGAACTTGAAAACGAGGAAGGTGAAAGAATCCCTTAAAAATTCGGCAGCATAACGGCGCCACTTAAACATTCTTAAAACGAATTGATGAGAGAAAGGGGGGTACCTCATCATATGAACATGAAATAGGCAGTAGGATGAATATAAAAGAACATCCTCTAACATAAGAAATGGAGTATAAAAGAAATGACATAAAAGAGATTACTTGAAAAGAAAGAGAGGGGTCGGATCCCTTACCTTAAAATGTAACTCTTAAACCTCAAAGGTTGGGACCTTGAGGGCTTGGGGGCACCTTGGGAGGACTCCATGGGAGGTAATGAGAACAGAAATTCGTTGGGAATGAGTGGGGAGTGGAATGGATGAGAGGAGGGCTTGGTATTTATAGGGAAAGTGAAGGGACAAGGCATTAATGGCCAAGGGACACCTCACATGTGCTTTTCTAAAACCCATGTGCTCTCCCTTGTCATTTATCATGGAGTTAGGCCACATGGGGCCCCCAAAACAATAATTCATCACCCTTGGCCGGCAAACCCTCAAAAGATCTCATGACATCATCATGACACCGTTATGATGTCATTAAACATACCGAAACCCTAAAACTGTATTTTTACTATTCACTGAAAATTCAACTTTCTCAGAAAAATCCAAAAATTTCACATTAACCAAATATCAATGCTCTGATTTCAAAAATGAAATCCATTTTATAAAACTAATTTTCTAAATATTTTTAATTTAATTTTTAAATAAAAACACTATTCATCGAAAATTCATTTTTTCAGAAAAAACCCCAAAAATTACCATAACATAATATCGATGCTCTGAGTTCAAAAATAAAGTCATTTTTATAAAAATAATTTTCTAATAATTTTTAATTAAATTTTAAATTAAAAAACACTATTCACCTGAAAAAAACTAATACTTGAATAATAATTAATGAAACCGTTATTTAACTATTTTATTGAATCACATTACTTAATCAAGGTGCCTAGATTATTTTAAAACTTTCTTTAAGTGAGATTACTAATCCATTTGGTCATATTACTAATCCTAATCATAAAATCACTATTCATAATTTACTATTCATCAAAAATCAAGTTGATCTTATTAGACTCTAAATTTAGTACTGAACATAATTGAAGAAGACCATTTTTTGAAAATCATTACACATTTTTAATTATTTAGGGTTAAATAAACATATTTAAAATATCCTTTTTCTAAAATTCATCAAAAATATGCATACTATATTTATCCGGTCATTTCAAAATTCATAAACTTCATCATAAGAAGAAATCCCAATTTTTATTTTAAACAAGGATTACACAAGGTAGTTACGGTCTCGTTACATAACCCCTTATAATACCAGCATAGGACCTAAGAGTAAGGTGTGCTAGGGTGATATAAGCTTGGGGTGGCTCAGTCAACATTGCCCGAGTAGTAATTTCTATCAGTTTGAACTTCTCACGAAGGCGATTCTGTTCCAGCTTCACATGATGAAGTTCGTCTTGGATTTGATTTAGAGCAAAGCCCAGTGGTGCTACCTCCTTCCCAAGCTCTGTTAGATGGGCTTCGATCGGTCCAAGACTACTAGGTGAGGCCATCGAATCTTCTTTCTATAATAATTAACCAAGATTACTTATATCAAAACATTTTGTTCACAGCGGTCATATTGACAGATGGTTATATAATAGTCAAAACCCACTGATCTCATTTTAATTATAATCATGTTTATCAAATAAAACGTTTTTGTTGAGTATAACAATAACACATAAAATTGGGAAACAAAATTTATTTAAAAAAAATTTCGGGTTGTTACAATCTTCCCCCCTTAAGAAATTGTGTCCTCGCAATTTTAAAATTGGGTTTTGAAATTTCATTGAAAGTCCCACATCGGAAAAGGAGTCAGTAAAACTATTACTTTAAAATAAAGAAAGGGAAGTACAAAGGTCACCCGAGTTAACCCACACTAGGGTTCCATGTAGAAAAACATGGACATGGAGGAGAAAACAAAGGGTCAAGTTCTGAGAGAGAGTGATAGAGAACATGATTAGGAGAAAGTTAACCATGAGAAATTCCCAAACTTATGATGTGTGTAAACGGTCTTTGATTACCTAGTAGGAAACGTAAACCAAAAACATTTTTGTTTTACATTTCTTTTCATAATTTTGAGGATTTCATTTACTACATTGAACAAAAACATAAGAAAATATACCTACCTTCAAGTAGAGTTTCATCCTTTAACAAGTCCCTACAAACACTAATCTTTTCTCCAAATGATGAGAATTCAAAAACACTTGGTCTCATAAAATCACAAGAATCATCTTCTATAGAATCACATAATCTACAAAAAATTAACTATTTATTTCTTCTATCTTTAAACATTATCCCAAAAATAGAAAGGTTAAGGTAAAACAACTCTTCAAAAAGAAAGAATCCCATAGGAATGGAAACTACTTTTAAATCATCAAAGTTCCATGGTACTACCCAAATTTCATCATAGACCATTCCCTAAATAACGGTCCTTAAAATTCCTCAAAACAAACCAAACTAAGATTGAAACCCAAATACAATAAGGATTTGATAACATAGTCTACCAAAACAACTTCATTGTTCATCTCCAGACAACATCAACCACTCCTAACATCTTATAAAAAAAGTAGCTAACCTAAACTTATTTTACCCAAGATAGGTTAGTCATTCCCATAAGTAACCTAATTTACTATAAGTTCACCTTAAATTCATCGATTCTTCAAAATATAAGTCAACCGTACTCCTCAATGAAAATACCGTAGTAATATATTTACCTTGATCAAATATGGTTCCCAAAATAATGAACGTATTCCAAAATAATAATCATATTTTAATCCCCTAATAATCCCTGTCATATTAATACGAAAATCGTTGCATTTCCTATCACATTGGTTGTTGGAACATGTTCTTCCATTTCCCACCATTAACTAAGAAGAGAAAGCATAATTAGGGGCTTAAGTACTTAGCTAATAATCATGAAAAGGAACTGAAAGCATATAAGGATAACTTGTATATGAAAGGTATACCCTAACTTGTGATCTCCTAGGTTCCCATCTAGGTTATGAATGATCATATATTCTTATGTGAACCTTTATTTTATTTTATCTTTGTTCCTTTAACAATGGTTCATACCAAGCTTATGAATTAACCAAAGCATATCCACCGGGAGTGTCATAACCAAGAGTGCAGCAAGGCCCGTTGTTGTGTACCAGTTCCCGTTCGAGTCTAGCTCAAAGCGGTGTTTTCGGGTTTTACCCCTATGTACATCTGTGCTAGAGCCACCTCTACCTGCTCGTATCCAGACAGGGATGTATTTGCTTGGCAACCCCTTACTCAATACTCACCAAAATACCAGGAAGATTTCCTATATTAAACTTTTCTATAGGGTTCCTCCTAGAGATTTCATATCCTAATTTCCACAAATATCTAAACCATCCTTTGATACCAACTATAGCATCCCGTCTTTTTATAACATAACTTTTCATTCCATTACACGGAACTGAGGATCTTTAAGGTTTAGTGTCTTGGAAATAAGGAACATAAAACATGAAAAAAAACATTCTTCTTAAACACTTGAAAGGCTTCTCCTCATGTTCACCCTAGGCTCATTACTGCATCCCATAACCTGGGGACATACATCAAAAGGAAGGGTGACCAGAAGGCCTAGCAAGGGAAACAAGTGAAACATTTTAAATATGAACTTGAGATACATCAATAATGTCATGAAAAGAACTTTAAGGCATGAAAATGAAATCCTGATGCATATCATAATAAAAATAAAACTTTTTCATAACATGAAGATGTGGCTACATCATTTAACATAGACAATCATGAACATATCACCAAGGTCCATCCCCAAGGTGTCATTTTAAAATTACCAAGGTTATTCACCAAGGTATCGTGAAAATTGTAATCTCTAGTGGTTACATCATTACCCAATGCATTGGAGCGCTATCAGGGCGCACCCTTAAATTTGCCTTTATTATCATGTGAGCCACATATATCATCATAAAACATTTCATAAATAACCCATAGCATAAAATGGGTTTCATTTCATAATCATAACGTTTAAAAAAAACAGCTTTAAAGACATGATCCTTACGTCACTTTAAACCCACAGAAAGGGATAGCAGGTCTCATGTATGTAAATCCCAGAATTTAAAATAGAACATTTTGATATATATGTGAATAACCTAGTAGAAATAAGAGCTTTGAGTATTCACTTTATAACATAAAATAATTTTTAGAAAAGAGAGAGGCATTTTGAGACCAAAAATTCTGCAGCATAATGGCTATGTTTCGGGGTTTTAGAAAACATTGAAAAGAGAGGGGACATGGGTCACCCACTCATAAATGATCCATAAAACAGTAGATGGAAATGATATCATGGATTTAAGAACATGGTAATGAAATTTTAAAATATACCATATGAAATGAAGAGCATGAAAGGAAGACAAAAATACGATTTCTCTTATGAAAATCCGACAGCCTAACGGTGTCACATAAACTTCAACCAAAAAAATGAATTGATGAGATCAAATAGGGTCTCTCATAATATGAACATAAAAGATCAGTATGATAGATATAGATATCATAACCCAACATAATAAATGGAACTTGAAAGAATTGACATGAAAGTAGAACTTCAAAACGAGAAGGGTGGAGAACCACTTAAAAATTCGGCAGCCTAACGGCGCGACTTAAACTTCAACAAAAATGAATTGACAAGATTAAATAGGGTATCTCATCATATGAACATAAAAGTCCAGTATGATATATATAGAGATCATACCCCAACAAAAAAGAAAGTAACTTGAAAGAATTGACATGAAAGTAGAACTTCAAAACGAGAAGGGTGAAGAACCACTTAAAAATTCGCCAGCCTAACGGCGCCACTTAAAACATCAAAATACTTAATTGAAGCAATCAAAGGGGGTCTCTCATCATATGATCATAAAATTCCAGTATGATATATATAGAGATCATACCACAACATAAAAGAAAGGAACTTGAAAGAATTGACATGAAAGTAGAACTTCAAAATGAGAAGGGTGAAGAACCACTTAAAAATTCGGCAGCCTAACAGCGCCACTTAAAACATCAAAATACTGAATTGAAGAGATCAAATGGGATCTCTCATCATATGATCATAAAATATCAGTATGATAATTTAGAGATCATACCCCAAAATAATAAAAAGGAACATGAAAGACTTGAATGAAAATAGAACTTGAAAACGAGGAAGGTGAAAGAATCCCTTAAAAATTCGGCAGCCTAACGGCGCCACTTAAACATTCTTAAAACGAATTGATGAGAGCAAGGGGGGTCCCTCATCATATGAACATGAAATAGGAAGTAGGATGAATATAAAAGAACATACTCCAACATAAGAACATGGAGTATAAAAGAAATGACATAAAAGAGATTACTTGAAAAGAAAGAGAGGGGTCGGATCCCTTACCTTAAAATGTAACTCTTAAACCTCAAAGGTTGGGACCTTGAGGGCATGGGGGCACCTTGGGAGGACTCCTTGGGAGGTAATGAGACCAGAAATTCGTTGGGAATGAGTGAAGAGTCGAATGGATGAGAGGAGGGCTTGGTATTTATAGGGAAAGTGAGGGGACAAGGCATTAATGGCCAAGGGACACCTCACATGTGCTTTTCTAAAACCCATGTGCTCTCCCTTGTCATTTATCATGGAGTTAGGCCACATGGGGCCCCAAAAACAATAATTCATCACCCTTGGCCGGCCAACCCTCAAAAGATCTCATGACATCATCATGACACCGTTATGATGTCATTAAACATACCGAAACCCTAAAAATGTATTTTTACTATTCACTGAAAATTCAACTTTCTCAGAAAAATCCCAAAATTTTACATTAACCAAACATCAATGCTCTGATTTCAAAAATGAAATCCATTTTATAAAACTAATTTTCTAAATATTTTTAATTTAATTTTTAAATAAAAACACTATTCATCGAAAATTCATTTTTTCAGAAAAAACCCCAAAAATTATCATAACATAATATCGATGCTCTGAGTTCAAAAATAAAGTCATTTTTATAAAAATAATTTTCTAATTATTTTTAATTAAATTTTAAATTAAAAAACACTATTCACCCGAAAAAACTAATACTTGAATAATAATTAATGAAACCATTATTTAACTATTTTATTGAATCACATTACTTAATCAAGGTGCCTAGATTATTTTAAAACTTTCTTTATGTGACATTACTAATCCATTTGGTCATATTACTAATCCTAATCATAAAATCACTATTCATTATTTACTATTCATCAAAAATCAAGTTGATCTTATTAGACTCTAAATTTAGTACTGAACATAATTGCAGAAGACCATTTTTTGAAAATCATTACACATTTTTAATTATTTAGGGGTAAATAAACATATTTAAAATATCCTTTTTCTAAAATTCATCAAAAATATGCATACTACATTTATCCGATCATTTCAAAATTCATAAACTTCATCATAAGAAGAAATCCCAATTTTTATTTAAAACAAGGATTACACAAGGTAGTTACGGTCTCGTTACATAACCCCTTATAATACCATCATAGGACCTAAGAGTAAGGTGTGCTAGGGTGATAGAAGCTTGGGGCGGCTCAGTCAACATTGCCCGAGTAGTAATTTCTATCAGTTTGAACTTCTCACGAAGGCGATTCCGTTCCAGCTTCACATGATGAAGTTCGGCTTGGATTTGATCCAGAGCAAAGCCCAGTGGTGCTACCTCCTTCCCAAGCTCTGTTAGATGGGCTTCGATCGGTCCAAGACTACTAGGTGAGGCCATCGAATCTTCTTTCTATAATAATTAACCAAGATTACTTATATCAAAACATTTTGTTCACAGCGGTCATATTGGCCGATGGTTATATAATAGTCAAAACCCACTGATCTCATTTTAATTATAATCATGTTTATCAAATAAAACGTTTTTGTTGAGTATAACAATAATACATAAAATTGGGAAACAAAATTTATTTAAAAAAAATTCGGGTCGTTACAGTGTAAAATGAAATAAAATATGAAAACATAATTAAAACGATACATCTTCTTTTGATGATCACGTTTGATTAACACTTTAAAACCTATAAAGAAGGTGTTATGAAAATAATAAGAAACATAGAATATGGGGAGGTCTTACATGAATTGATTTGGGATGATATTGGCTGAAATAATAGGTTTTTATTCCGGAATAACAGTTAATAAGGTGTTTCATTTTATAGGAGATGAGAGCAGCACTATTGATTTACTCAAAAAATTATATTAATATAAATTACCTTTTAAATAATAATTTCTCAAAAATTATGAATTTAGAATATAGAATTTTCATTCTAAATACATTATATAATAAAAATAAAAATTTTTTTAAAATTTTTTTAATCATTATATTTTGGTTTTAACACTCATTTAACCATTTAATTATTACTATGATATCATGAAATTTACACATTGAGGGTTAATATAATAAATATAAAATTCCAAAATATAAATAAATGGGTAATTTAGGAAAAATTATGATTTATAATAATATTTTGGATGAATTTTATATTTTTACTTTTATATATAATTTAATAAAATTTTATTTACTTTAAAATGTCATTAATGTCAATTTTGAGACTATGTATCATTTGATTTTTTTAAAATATAATAACCACATAATATATTCGAAGAAAATCATTTAAATCATCACAAACAATTCAAATTCATCCATAATATTCTTGGGTGATATTAATTATATAAAATTATATGTTTTTAATATTTTTAATTTCATTTACTTAATTTCATTAATTAATTAAACTATTATTATGTCATCATTTTATCACCTTTAAATGAAATTTTTTTATCACTAAAAATTATAAATAAATGGCCGTGATTAATGAAAACATTTTATATTTCAAATTAATATTTATTTTCAAACATATCTCTTAGATAACTCCAAATGAAAAATATTTCACTTGTTAAAATCCAAAGTATGCCAAAATTGATTTTCCATTGAATATATTATTATAAAGGTTATATTCTCATTTAAAAGGTAATAAACAGTATCATAATAAATAATTTAATTATTAAGGAAAAATACTCAGATATGAAAATTATTAAAAATTTAAGTTAATTTCATAATTTTTATAATATTAATATTACCCTCAATTACATTATTTACCCACAATAGTGATTATAAAAAACTCCAAAGTTATTATTCATATTTCTCCCAAAATTTAATGGGAAATATTTATTAAATCATGATATTTTGATTAAAATTATGGAATACATTTTTTAAATTTCAAAATGATGAATTTTATACAGTAATATTAAAAGTAATCTTGTTGGAAGAGCGATAAATATGGGTTCTTAATGTAAAATCCTTCAAAATGTTGAAGTCTTTTAATATCTAGATTAAATGAAAAATATATTGAAATTTAATTAATTTAATTATTTTATAAAATATTTATCTAATTATAGTATAAAATATTCCAAAAATATAATCTAACTATAAAAATAAATCATAAGAAATATTAGTTTTTAATTAAAATACAGTTTTTTCACTATTCAATAAAAAATAAATCTTAACAAAAATATAAAAAACTAAATCCAAATTAAATTTCTATTATTTTATTTTAAAGAAGTTAATTAATTTTCAAATATTATTTATAAAACTATTGAAAATTATATTTAAAAATATTGTTCCAACAAAGGGGGTAAAAATACCTTTTTGGAAAAATACTTCATTTGGGTGTATAATTGGATTTGTTATTATATCATGTCTACATAACACAAAGGGTAAATATTGAAAATTAGATTTAATATTAAATATACATATATTTAATTACTTTAATCCACCAATAGTTGTTTTTTTATTTTTCAATATGAAACTCTACTATGCATATTTAAAAAGTGTTTCTCACAAACATTTCATTTAATTTTAAAAACATTTTTATGTTCTTTTATAATTAATTGTTCAAAGAATTATTTAAAAATGTGAAAATCGTATTTCTATAATTTTGTTAAACTTGGTCATACCATCCATTCAAATGGATAGGTAATAACAGTAACATTTAAAAAAACAATATTTTGTTATTCTCTTAATCATGATGTGGTGTGTCACATATGTTATTAATCATAGTATTTACCTTTAAAAAATAAATATGTTACATTATACCCTCCCCTACATTAATTTTCCCCTCACAATTTTATCATGGGATTGAAAAATAGAGGATTCACATTTCAAAATACCTTTGTTGAAATATCACACTGGAATAGGGATTAATAAAAAATCTATGTTAAAATAAAGAAAATGAATTATGATTGTCACCTTAGATAATACATACTTGGGTTACATGTAGTAAATAAGGATATGAATAAGAAAATAACAATAATTTTTTGATGTAGACTAATAATGAACATGATCATTATAATGTAAACCAATATATAACTATAAATTTTTGATTGGTTAGAAGGTCATTGATTTCATATTAAGAGAATCAAACAGATAATGTTTTTTTTAAATCATTTTCATAGTGTTGAAGGATTATATTACAACATAGAATAATAAAATTAGGAAATATAATTACATAAAAACAATAGTTTCATTCTTTAATCATTTTCCTCAACAAATTATTCTTTTTTTTACAAATGATGAGTATTTATGATCAATTTTTTACACATAAAGCAATATAATAAACTTATTGAGAATAAAAATAGTACAAAAATATTTACTATCTATTCATCATGTTTTCATACATTATCCAACCCCAAAATTATTAGTACATGATAAGATAATTCCCCTAAAATAGTAAATAGTATATGATAAAAATCTACTTGAATGTCAAAATTCAACAAAAATACACAATGTTAAACATCACCCATTCTCCAAATAATTGTATTTAATGTTCCTAAAAATAATCCAAACTAAGACCGAATACCAAAATTTATAAGGATTTTATAACATAGTCTTATAATATAAATTTTAACCTTTATATCCAAATAACTTCCATCACTCTTAACATCTCATACAAAAAATATAATTTCCAAATTCACGTAATCTCAAATATATGATAATTATTTACCTAAATAACCCGAATCCCCATTATTCCACAATAAAATCATAGCGTCTTCGAGACTATAATACATATTTTACTTCTGAAATAAAATTAAATGGTAATATATTTACATTAATCTTATAAGATTCCAAAAATATTGAACGGTTTCAGAAACAACATTAATACCTTAATCACAAAATCATTTCCCAATACCATGCATATTTATTTAATAAAATATATGTTCCCAAGATCAAATTATTATTCATCCTTCAAATAATTAACCTAATAAGAAGTCAAACTAAATAAAACATCATGTGGGCCAGTGGTAGGTGATGCATACATGGCTCCCTTCAGTTTTGGGTTTGATTTTCGTAGACATTCCCATTGGAATGGAATGTCAGCCATCCTACATGTTATACTTTTTATAAATCTATATAATTGTTATAAAATTAGTAACATACGATAAAGTCCTAAAAAATAACCATAACACATTTTACCCTAAAATATTATCTTTTATATTTAATTTTTCTTTGTAAAAGTAATAAACCATAACTACATAAAAAATAAATGTTTCCAAATTACTATAAATAAATTAAATATTTCAAAACATAAATCCGGAAATGGGTTTATTTGACACTTAACATAAGATCAATATAAAAACTATAATCCTATTATTATATCCATAACTCTTAATAAAATATCATAATCCCTAATTTTGTCTTAAACTTTCTTTGATACCAACTATTAGGACCCAACATTTGAAATAACTTACTCTAGTTATTTTATGTGTATAAATAAGATTATTTTCCCAAATATCATATATTTAAAGGGTTTTATATTATTCAGAAAAACTCTTATATTTTAATCATATAAATTACATGTGGAAACTTATATGCAGTATCAAATTTCTCAGAAAATGAATTCATTTTAATGTAAAACATGGTTTCTTTTAAGAAAAATTATCAATACTATAATTATGACCTATTATTTTTCTTTACCAATACGTAGACATATGATAAACTTTTTACCTCATGAGATATGGAAAAAATCACAATATGGTACATTAATAATGTAAATCAATAGTCAAGTGAAAATATTAAAACACATTTAAAACCATTTCTTAAAAATTCAATCTCAAGCATAGAAAAATAAAATAGGTTTCTTGTGACTTAATTAACATATCACTATTGAATTCACCCTTATGAAAATTTTAATCATACATTCAAATTCCGTCTCTGGAGTACCTAATGTATTGGATATCTATAATGGCTCTTACCCATAAAACAACCTATAGCAGGCTCACCTGTTTTTCATGATCTATAATGGGGGAAAACCCTTCACATAAGCTATATCAGGCTCATCCATGAGCTATAATGTATTAAAACATATGTATATGATGTCAAAAGATAAAATAATTAATTAATCCCTTGAAAAATCTTATGAAACCATGTGTCAAACATTTTTGAGAAATCATATTACCTTTTTCATGTATAAATAGCTTTTAAAATCTTAAAACTGTATACATAAAAATGAAACCAAAGTATTTCAAAATAACTATGAAATATTTTTAAAGGAATGATTAAATGATTAAAGATTTATTGATGAGGTAAATTTTGTTCATGTGGTTTATATTTAAAATAATTTCATTTTAACTTTGTAGAAAGAGATTAAATTGATTTTATAAAGGAGTATTTTGAAACGAAATTTCATTACATAAAACCATAAAAATATACCTTTTTGTAAAAGAATGGGTGAAATTAGAAAATAAAAATGTTAAAACATTTATTTAGATATGAATAATATCATAAAAATCATTTATAAAAACATGGTCATAAAAGAGAAATACTTAGAATATAATTCTTCAAAACATTGAAAATATTTGTTTTAGTTAATAAGTCATTTACCTAGTGTTTGAATTATCATATACATTCTCTAAATTCATAAATAATAGTGTCATGTTAATTATTTACTTTATCTATAGAACTTTATATGTTTATTATTCCATTTAAATCATCTATTAACATGTTATATCAATTTTTTATGTTTATGTAAGACATTCTGATGATATTTGATAGATGAGTCCAAAATGGCTTTGGTATGATATCAACAGTCAAAGTTGACATAATTCCATCATATCCAGAATTGTATCCATTAAATAATAATTAATTTCATAAATCTATTACACTTTTAAATTCATCAATTAAATATAGATATGAAAAAATAACTACGTTACAATCATGGAGATGGTTAGTCGTACGTACAGATGAGTAACATTTCCATTTTCAAGGATCATTTTGGAAAGAAGTAAAGTATTATTTTGTATATAAATAATTATAATAATATAATTAATATAATTTTATATATTTAAATATACTTATATATATCATCTATGGGATATGGTGATGGAAAATGAATTCCATCACTTTATGGGGGGGATAATTCAATCATACACATGAATGAAACTATCACTTTTATGTTCATTGTAAGGTAATAATAATGATACATTATCATTAAATAATGATAAAAATGTCATTAAAATTATATATAGACATTAATTACATCACAATAACCTATCTTGAGAGATGGTATGGGAAAACGACTAATATCGGTTCGTGAGGTGGTAGTAGGTTGTACACATGGACGATTAATTCAAATGGAACTAAAGACGGATATTAGTGATGATATTAAGATAATAATGTCTTAATATATTTATAATACTGTAATTAATATTTCATCATTGTGTAATAATATTTTTAGGAAGTGTAAGATGAAAAAAATATACATACTTAATTAAAATGATACAACTTCTTCAGATAGACTCCTTAGATTAACTCAGTAACACCTCTATTGTGGGTGTTCTACCTAAAATACAGAATATAAAACATGGGGAGGGATTATAGGAAGGAATTTTGGTAAATATTTTCCAATCAAAATAGTATTTTATGTTTTATTAAAATAGAATAAAGGGTTCACATTTATAGTAGAGGATATAGGCCCACCTAGAATTCTTCAAAATATTTTTTTAATAAAAGTGAATTTTATAACCCAAATGGATCCAAACATATTTATTTCTATGATATTATGTTTTTTTTATATAAATTCATTCATCCATTTAAAATTATAATTGTTTGGGCTATTTTTTAATCCTTATCGTTCTGTTTTAACCCTTATTTAACCTTGCAAATTCTTACTCTCATATGATGTAATTTAAACATAGAGGGTTAATATAATAACCATAAAATTACAAATGACTTCTAAATGAGTCATTTATTACATTATAGACTTATCCTAATCATTTTATAATTTGTTTGTATTTTTTTGGGTTTATAACATTTAATAAAATATTGTTAATTTTTTAATTATCATTAAATGTCTATATTAACAATATTCTTTATTTAACATTTTAAAAAATTCCTAAAATAATTATATCTTAAGAAAATATATTTTTACTCATAAATAAAAATCCAAATTCATCGATAAAATATTTCTATTACATTAACTATATCATATTATATTTATTTTGATATTTTTAATATCATTTATTTGATTCTTCCATTAATTCAAAAATTATTCCATCTTCATTGTTTGACCATTTAAGGTAGTTATTTTTTTCACAAAAATATAAATAAATCACCATGATGTAGATTACAATTTTTTATTTCTAAAGAATATTTTTAGATGATTTTATCCCTTATATAATCCCATATAAAAAATATCTCTCTTGTAAAAACAAACGAATGAAAAAAATTTAATTTCTTTTGAATATAATATTATCGGGGTTATGTTCTCATCCGAATTGACATAAATAGTTTTATAACAACTAAATTAGTTATTATGTTTGAGAAATATTCATCATATAAAATTTTTACATGTTTTGACATATTTTTTGATAATTTTTATAATATTATTTTTAAACACAATTACCCTATTTACGCATAATTGTGATAATAAAAATTTATAATCATAATATTCCTATTCTATCCCAAATTTTAAAGGTAACTTTTTAATAAAATTTTAACTTCTACTTCCAAATATGGAATCCAATTTTAAAAATTTATACAAAATAATTGTGTAAAATTAATATAAAATTAATCCCAATGATGGAATGGGAAAATTGATTTTTAAAGTAAAAAAATAAAATGAATGAAATGATTTTATTTATAAATTAAATGAGAAATTGATTCAAGATTACTTACATTTATTAACTGAAAAAATAATAATCTAATTATACTTTAAAATAAATCTAAAATATAATCAAACAATATAAATAAATTAGATGATAAAGATTTTTTGAATTATAATACTACACTTTTTCACTAATCATCAAGAAATAAATCTTGTCATAAAATAAAAAAACATCAACCAAATTAAATATTTGATTTTCATATGTAAAATAATAAAATTACTTTCTGAAATATAGTTTATAAAAGTTTCAAAGTAAGATTTAAAACAAGTGTTCAATCAAAAGGTGGTAAAAATAACTTTTTTGAAAATTCTTCTTTTGTGCTTATAATTGGATTTGTTCTCATATCATATCTAAAAAATATAGAATAATAAATTTAAAAATTAGATTTAATATTATATATATCATTAATATAATCCAAAAAGATTCATTTGTTATTTTATCTTAATAAAACATGCGTATGAGCATTTAAATAGTTCTCCTGAAAAAAAATTCATTTTATTTTAAAAGGTGGTTTACATTCATTTTAAATTAATTAGTAAAAGAATTATTTATACATGGGTAACCCATATTTTCATAATTTATTTAACCATATTTGTATCCTCCATTCTAATGGCTAGTTTATGATGGTATCACTTAAAAAATAATATTTAGTTGTTCATTTAAGCTCAATGTGGTGTATCATGTAACACCTCAAGCATCCACTGTACACTTCCTTTTGAATAATACAATATCGTATGTTGTACTCAACATCGAGTTCTAACACACCACAACAAATCAAACTATCCATTATGAATAGAAATACCTACTTTTTGAAATTTTATAAATTTTATCTTTCAAAATGGACTTCATTTTTGGATTCAAAATATTGAAATTAACTTAGGGTGAATTTTTTGTATTTTTCTGAAAACGTTCAATTTTTTTTGAATATTGAAAAACACTGAGTTATAGTATAAAACCAAATTTGTATATACATGATTATTTATTTTATTTAAATTTATTTAAGGTCAAAATGGATACATAATACATATATATGTTCAATGTAATCCATTGGTGTCATTTTATAATAATTTTAGATATATAGAAATTTTATTAAACTTTTCATTGTCTTTTACCCACGTCCTAAGAAAATTTGAAAATTCACATAAAACGTAATTTTACCGCTTATGTGAGTGAAATTTTAATAATCCGAGAGACATGGTTGATATCAGTAAGTAAAATGTTGTTCAATAAGATAAAAATAATTTTTGGTGAATAGTAACTTTTTACTTTTATTTACCATGGTTAAAAGTAAATAGGGTAATTAAGGGTAAAATGATATTATTATTACCATAACATATGTCCTAATTCTATTGGATAAATATAATTCGTCTTGACACAACCTTATTAATAAAATATGAACCTTTTTGGTCCACATGGATTAGATTAGGACACTTATTGTTATTTTAATTAAAGAAGAGTTAAAAGATTTAGAATCAATGTTTAAGAGATAATACTTTTTTAATATAAGGGTATACATAAGATAAATTCAAAAATAAATATTCATTATAAAGATAAAAATATTTCATACATAATGGTATTTTATTTATATTGTTTACAACAATAAATAATTTAATTTATTTCTGACAAAATGATGATGTAGTAATTACGTAATTAATGAAATATTAAAATAATTGATATTATAAATATCCAAATAAAAAAAATTGAGTCTTTTTATGAATTACACTAATTTTCTAGGTTAATATGACATATTAGGGGTTTTTTAGAAGAATTATTTTTGATGTAATTTTTTTTAGGAATTTAGAAAAAACAAAATACCAAATAGCGTCAATATTGACATAAAAGTGTTTTTAATAAAAATATTATATTATTAATTTATATTCTGATCCTAAAAATCTAATGTTCTGCCAATGGACTTATATAATTATAGGTGAGTCATTAATGAACCACTTAGGGATTGCTTGGAAGTATATAGTATGTTTACAAAGAGACATGGTAAATGTCAAACTATTTAACAAAGAGTTAAATCTTAAAAATAAAGTACATATATCGACCCAAACTTGTCTAAAACCAATTGGTTGGGTGGTTTTTGACCCATCCCCACCTTAGAATTTCATTAATCTATTTTTTATCCACTATAAACCGAAAATTATTTTATTATAAAATAATATTTCTAGCTTTTCCTAAGGTGCCTCTCACCCCTCTTATAAAAGTACACTCCCCCTTCTCTCTAATTCACACCTTCAAATCCATTTGGCTCGGCCAACACCTGCCCAAATACCCTCCAAACTATCCTACCTTCATCTTAGAGGCCTTCCTTTAGTCATTAATCCAACCTATGGATCCCTTTTGATCAAATCAAAAGGAATAACCCAAAGAATAAGTAAATATTTCAATACCACTTTAAAGTTCCATTCTTCCTCCACTTCCTTTTTCATTGGTGTTCCATTCTAAAATAATAAATCCAGTATATTCTATATACTATTATGTTATTATAAATATTTTATAAACAAATTCATTATTCTCCCCATCCTTTGAATGAAAAGTCACCATACTTGTGTATGTATGGATTACCGTCTCCACGTCGTGGTGTAATAGTTATTCAATACATTATAATTTGGATGGGTATAATAATGATGTTTAATTGATGTAAATAATAAAAATAACATGATAATTATTCTTTATATATGATATACCATCCAATTCTATATTATTTTAATATCAAATAAATGATATTGTTGCTCATGCGTACGTACGGATTAACGTCTCCACAAACGCGATGAGATTCATTCCCCATCATATCCATTCAAGACTAATTTTTATTTTATTATTAAAAATAATGTTAAATGACTTGATATTATTCTGGATATTAACAAGATACATCCCATCCATAACAAATATGACTCACATAACAAATAATATAAAGGAAAAGGAATCCATTAACACCCGAAACGACGAAAACACTATGATATTATTAACAAATCAATGTTAAAAGATCATATATGATATCATATTAATGAATATAATTCTTGAATAATTTAATAACAATTATTTCACCATTATATAGGCTTTTAACCTACCCTCAACCATGTAAAAGTGAAGGGTAAGGGTTAATTTTACAATCTCATCATTATTTGAGGTTTTTTATACGTAATTATCTAATGTGACATCTTTATCATCCAAATCCATGTTTCTTAAAAATGTATTTTAAAAAAAATTTAATATTTAATAGATAGTGGGTTATAGTCATTTATACCCTTCTTTTTTCTTATATATTTTTAAAGGAATAATTCCGTTATTTTCCAAACAAAGCACTTTTAAACCTTTTCGACAAAATTATGGTAGGAATGTATTTTTTAACTTATACGGTGGGTGCAGCTATTTTACACCATTATAACACCATCAAAGCTTCATTGAAAAGCTTATAAAAGTATTTTAAAATATAATTTTTTTCATTTATAATTACGCGAAATTTAAATGATTTAAAAATAGAAAGAGATATTTTTCTAAAAAGGTTTTGATTTCATATATGTCAAAATCCTTTGATAAATTTTATGTTTTTTTAAGATGATTTATTATGATACAAAACATCTATATTGTATTGAAGGTTTTGTGATATGTTTGACCGTGGATGAGTTATTTCATACCATTTAGGGTTTATGGATAACATATTAAAATTTTGTATGACAGTTTTATTATGAATGTTTATGTTATTTTTAAACCTTTTCATACGAGAAAGTTATTGGACTGAGTATGTGATGGGTGGATCCCGCTATAACTCGTCAATGGATCGGCAGGTCTCATGAGACAATCTAGTGTCTTGTCACATGTCCTTGACAAAATCATATTTGTAGTCTTGGCACAGGGCCTTGACTATGTGGTTATGATAGTCTTGCATTATGCATTCCATCATTATGAATGTGGCTATTCATATTGCATGTGATTATTCGACTTGTAGAATATCCATGTGATTAAGTAAATGGAATTATTTGATTTTATCATTTCCATATGCTTAATTCCAAGTTTAAACTGATTTTTTTAGTCTTATACATTGCGTTAAATATTTATTCTTATTTATGAAAGTTTCCGCTATACTGTTATCCTTACTGAGAATCTGAGCTCACCCCTTTCTATGTTTTATCTTTCCCAGGATGCGAAAAAATATTTTATGACTGACCTGTAGGGATAGTCTAAGGGGATATGATTGAGTTCTATGGAATCAATGTTGTTGTATTTTTTCATTTTATGATGTAATATAAGCCTTATAAATGTATCTATTACTTCCAAGGATAATAAAATAATCAGTATATCGAGACATGATATTTTGTGATAATGCCAATGTTATGTAATACTACACTGACTTTGGGTAACTGGGGTCAGCGCGTCATAGTTGGTATTAGAGTAAGTTTAGTACAAACCTTGGAAACTAGATTTAGATAAACTGTAATTAGAGAACATGGCCCTAAGATTGACTTTGAGGATTAGTATAGAAGAACTACCTAGAATTTTGGTATTTTAGAAATTTTATGAATTTTTAATGAAATACATCCCTCTCTAGATATGAGAAGTTAGAGGCGGCTCTGGCACATATGTACCTAGGGGTAAATTCTGAAAACATAGCTTTGAGCTAGACTCGAACGGGAACTGGTGCACGACAACGGGCCTTGCTTCACTCTCAGTTACGACACTCTCGGGGGATATGCTTAGGATAATTATCATCTTCTTTACAAATCAATATAAAGGGTTTATGAGTATATAATTCTTCAAAGAAAACATTTTTTATGGTTGTGGATTATATCCATAAACTATTAAATTTATGTTAAGTGTTTTACAAGTTTGGAATTATGTATTTCGATTCATAAACTGATCTAGTTTATGCCATTATTTAGTAATTATGCCTAGTGTAAAAATGGATACAATATCAATCATGCACTACATATAGGGATTTCCCTCCTACTCAAGATAAATATAGTGGAGCTGGTGATACAACTGGTGCTGATCAGATTTTCACTATACTGGGACAACACACTCATGTTATGAATAATAACCTTATATGTATAGAGCATACTGATCCACAACATGGAGGATCATTTTTAGAATACTTAATGAGGCAACAACTACCCACACTCAATGGGATTGCAAATCCATTAGTATTTGAGCAATGGATAAATTCTTTATAGGAAATATTCCACTCCTTGGGGAGTAGCAAAAGGGAAAAAGTTGTCATTGCAGTTTACCACCTCACTGAAGATGTTGATCAATGGTGGTCATTGATTCAAAATTCAAACGAATACAATGAAGTATCAAATATGGAATGTAGTGAGTTTAATGTTATTTTATTATAAAAATAATTTCCTTGTGACCATCGAGTAGATATGGAAATAAAATTTCTAAGTCTGATCCAAAAAGAGGATGAGAATGTCGCAAAGTATGAAGCTAACTTGACAAGGTTGGTGAGTCATGCATCCGATTATATACATAACCAAATAAGTAAGATTGATCATTTCTTTGATGTATTAAAACCATTTCTCTATTGAGAATTAGTCTCAAAATCCTTCTCGTTTTACGAAGATATTCTCTCATGTGCTATCAAGACAGAAAAATAATTTTCTAAGTCTTACGATTTTACAGAAAATCAATAGTAGATAAGATCGACTAAAAACTCTGGAAATGGATATAAGGGTAATAATGGTAAAGTTGAATATCGATCATGAAATAAATGCGTGAAGAATCACTGTGGTACTTTCCTAAAGGGAATGGTAGTCTGTAAAAAGTGTGGTGAATAAGGCCACCAATCTAGTGATTACAAGGGGAAGAAAGAGGTTGTCAATGTTGAATGATACAATTATAGAGAAAGGGGTAATTATTAAAATAAATGATCTAATCATCAGGGTATGTTACATTATAAAATTCCAAAGGATTAAGGCCAAGATTATACTGTCACTACTACTGAGGTTGAACCTCTAAAAGATGTGGTTGCAGGTAATTTAATGGTTTCCTCTTGTTTAGCCAATGCTTTATTTGATTCTGGATCATCGCATTGTTTCATATCTTCCCAGTTTTCTAATAAAATTAGATATTTCCAATTTGATTTAAAATGGGAGCTATCAGTCCAAACTATTAAGGGAAGTATCATCACAACAATTTTTTTTGAATCAGTTCCCATTAGAGCATATAAATATTCTTTCTCTTCTAATATCATCGTCATACAAATGATTGAATTTGATATAATCCTCATTATGGAGTGGCTTTCTGACCTTGATGGGGAAATTTATTGTAAGAAGAAGGATGTTACAATGTTGGATGATGATGATGATAAAGAACATCATATATTTAGAGCAGAATCGTCACCACCTGATTCTTATCTAGATCCACCCCCAGTAGCTACAATATATTGAATTATTGGGGAGGAAGAAAATGAAATCACTATGGTTGAGGGAAGGAATGTTCAGATAGAGTATGTAACTATTGTGAAATAATATGTTGATATGTTTCCAGTAGATTTACCTAGACATCCTCCAGAATGAGAAATTGAGTTTTATATTGATTTAATTTCTATATTAATGCCCATATCGATGTCCCCTTATAAAATGGCCATTGTAGATTTATTGGAACCAAAGAAACAATTATATGAAATTAGTAATAAGGGATTTATTCACCCTAGTGTTTCCCCTTGGGGAGACACTATCCTTTTTGTTACGAAGAAAGATGGATCTATGAGGTTGTGCATTGACTACATGGAGATCAATGCTATAACAATAAAGAACAGGTGTCCCCTACCTCACATTGATGATTTATTTGACCAAATGCATAGAGCTCAATAATATTCGATGATTGACCTTCGATCTAGAAACCATCAGTTGTGCGTGAAGAAGGAAGACATTCTAAAAATAGCATTTTGAACTATGTATGGTCATTACAAGTTTACAGTAATGCCTTTTGGATTGTCAAATGCACCCTCTGTTTTCATGGATCTAATGAATAGATTCTTCAAGGAATTTCTTGATGACATTGTTTTGGTATTTATTGATGATATCTTGTTATACTCCAAAATCTTTGAAGATCATGAAAATAAATTGCACATTTTCCGAATGACTCTTAGAAGGCATGAATTATATGGGATGTTTAGCAAGTGTGAATTCTGGTTTCAAGCGATTTCTTTTCATGGACACATTTTCTCCAATGATAGAATCTATTTTGATCCTTCTATGACCAAGGAAATCCAAGAATAGCCATCACTGATGAGTATAATTGAGGAATGAAGTTTTATTTATTAAGAGGATTATTATTGACGTTTTGTCCAGAATTTTTCCCAGTTGGCTAACCCATTAACAAAGCTCACACAAAAAGGGGATAAATTTTTTTGGACAAAATTTTGTGAAGAATGTTTTGAATAATTGAATAGAATATTAGTAAATGCTCCTATATTGACTCTACCATCGGGGACTAATGGGTTTGATATATATAGTGATGCTTCCAAGAAAGGACTTGGTTGTGTCTTTATGAAGAATGATAGTGTTATTGCCTATGCATCATGATAGTTAAAAATTCATGAGAAAAACTATCCTACTCATGATCATGATTTATCAACTGTAATTGTTTCTTTGATGATTTGGAGACACTATCTCTACGGTGAAAAATGTGAGATATATACCGATCAAAAGAGTTTGAAGTATATTTTATCACAAAAGGAACTCAACATGAGGCCAATGTGATGGCTTGAACTACTCAATGATTATGATTTCACTATAAACTACCACATGGGGAAGGAAAATAAGGTGGAAGATGCTTTGTGTAGAAACGATCATGGAGTTTTGAACAAGATGAGAGTTGAAAAGGATCGTATATACATGGATATAGTAATTATGGATATAAAATAACCATGGAAGTTGAATCATCAATGCTTTTTTGAATGGTTGCAGAAAAATCTATACTAGAAAGGATAAAGAGTTCTCAGACCGGTGATGAAATGTTTCGAAAGAATATTAATGCCATGAATGATGGGAGATTGAGTGACTTTTTGTATGAAGATTTAATTTTAAAATTTGGGAAGAGACTTTTTGTTTCCGATATACTTAATATAAAAAGGGAATTGTTGGATGATGCTCATAGTTCCAATTTCTCTATACACCCTGGTAGCTCCAAAATGTATAGATATTTGAAGGAACATTTTTGGTGGGACAACATGAAGAGGGAGATTGATGATTTTGGGTCAAGATGTATGGTTTGTCAACAATTGAAAGTAGGATGGAAATAGCCTAGAGGAGTCATGCAACATAATCCAATACCGGAGTGGAAATGGTATGATATCACAATGGACATTAACATAGGACTACCAAAGACTCCTGTAAAGAACAATGCAATATGGGTCATTGTTGATCGTCTTACCAAGTCAGCACAATTTCCTACTATAAGAGAAGATTTACCACTTGAACATTTAGCAAGACTATATATTAAATAAGTTTTAAGACATCATGGATTACCCCTATCGATTGTTTCTGATCGTGATCCATGTTTTACATCAAGATTTTGGAAAAGTCTCCAGAAAAAGCCCTGGATACTGAACATCATTTGAGCACTACCTACCACCCCCAAACTGATGGATAATTAGAATGTACTATTCATACCTTATAATACCTGTTGAGATCTTTCTCACTTGACATTCAAGGTATGTGGGATCAATATTTACCTCTGGTTGAATTTTCCAATAACAATAGCTTCCATTCATGTATTCAGATGGCACCATATGAAGCGTTATATGGAAAGATATGTTGCACACCAACGTATTGTGATGATGTTGGTGAAAGAAAACTCGTTGGCCCAGATCATATGGAGGAAACGATGGAAAAGGTGAAGGTAATCCAATCCCACATCAAATCAGCTCATAGTAGGCAGAAGAGTTATGCCGATAATCGAAGAAAATATTTGGAATTTACGGTAGGAGATCATGTTTTCTTAAAGGTATCTCTATGGAAGGGTGTTATAACATTAGGTAAGAAGGGAGAATTTAGACACATGTACATTGGACCTTTGGAAATTATAGATCAAATTGTGGCTGTAGCTTACCATTTGGTAATGTCGCTGAGTCTCTTCAATGTTCATGATGTGTTCCACGTATCACTGTAGAGAAATTATATGCTTGACCCAACGCATGTACTTACCTATGAGGAATTAGAAATGGAACCCAATCTCTATAACTGGGAAGAGAATGTCATGGTTCTTGATACAAGAGAACAAGTGCTGAGAAACAGGATGACTCGTTTGGTACAAGTTCTATGGAGAAACCATAAGATGGAAGAGGGAATGTGGGAACCCGAGGAACTTATGATCAAAAACCACCCGAGTTTTTTTATGCAGTAATATTCTAGAAATTTAGAGGATGAAATTATTTTAATGAGGGGAGAATGTTATACCCCAAGATTCCACGGTATGCTTCATTTTGAATAATACAATATCATGTGTTGTACGCAACATCGAGATTTAACACACCACAACCAATCAAACTAGCCGTTATAAACAATAATACCCAATTTTTGAAATTTTATAAATTTTATCATTCAAATTGGACATCATTTTTAGATTCGTAATATCGATATTAGCTTAGGGTGAATTTTTGATATTTTTCTGAAAACATTCAATTTTTGATGAATAGTGAAAAACACTAAGTTATAGTTTAAAACAGAATTTTTATTTAAATAATTATTTATTTTATATGAATTTATTTAAGGTCAAAATGGATACATAATACCTATATATGTTCAAGGCAATTCATTGGAGTCAGTTTATAATAATTTTAGATATATAAAAATTTTATCGAACTTTTCAACGTCTTTTACCCACCTCCTAATAGAATTTGAAAATTCACATAAAACATAATTTTACAACTTCTGTTAGTGTAATTTCAAAAACTCAGGAGACACAGTTGATATCAATATGTATAATGTGGTTCAATAAGCTAAAAATAATTTTTGGTGAATAATAAGTTTTTTACTTTTATTTACCACGATTAAAATTAAATAGGGTAATTAAGGCTAAAAATGATATGATTATTTCCCTAAAATATGAGCTAATTATATTTGATAATTATAACTCGAAAAACACAACCTTAAGAATAAAATATGAACCTCTTTGGTCCACTTGGAATAGATTAAGACACTTATTATTATTTTATTTAAAGAAGATTTAAAATAATTAAAATCAACCTTTATTAACTAAACCATTTTTAATATAAGGTAATACTTAAGATAAATTTGACTATAAATAATAATTAGAAATATGAAAATATTTCCTATATAATGGTATTTTATTTATAATTTTTATACCTTAAATAATTTAATATATTTATGACACAATGATGATGTAGTAATTATCTAATTAATGAATTATTAAAATAATTGATATTATAAATATCCAAATAAATGTAATTTGAGACTATATATGAATTATAAAAACATTATAGGTCAATAATAAATATTAGGTTTGGTTATTTGAATTTTTTTAGAAGTTAAAATGCTGTTATGAATTTAGAAAAAACAAAATACCAAATAGTGTCAACATTGACATAACAGAGTTTTTAAAACAAATATTATTTTATTAATTGAAATTATTTTCCTAAAAATATAAGGTTAGATCAAAGGGATTATATTTTTATATTTGTATCATTAATGAACCACTTGTGATTTTCTTGGAAGTATATTGTATGTTTATTAACCATATAATATAAAAATACAAAGAGACATGGTAAATGTCAAACTATTTAACAAAGAGTTAAATCTAAAAGATAAAGTTAATATAGTGACACAAAAATTTCTAAAACCTATTCGCTAAGTGGTTTTCGGACCATACCCACCATAATATTCACATAATCAATTTTGGATCCATTATAAATGGAAAATGAATTTTTTATAAAATAATATTTATAACTTTTCCTATGGTGCCTTTCACCCCTATTATAAAAGGGCACTCCCCCTTCTCTCTAATTCACAAATTAAATGCCATTTGGATCATCATAAACCTACCCCAAGTACCCTAAAAACTATACTCCATTCATCCTAGAGGCCTTATTTTATTCATAATTCCACCCTATGGATCTCTTTTGATCAAATCAAAAGGAAGAACCTGAAAAGAGGTAAATATTTCACGGCCTCTTTCAAGTTCCTTTCTTCTTCCACTTCCTTTTTCGTTGTTGTTTCCATTAGAAAATAATAGATCCAGTATATTCTATAAAAATTGACTTTATTATAAATATGGTACATCCAAATTCATTATTCTATCAATCCTTTGAATGACATGTCACCATATGTGCATATGTGAGGCTTACCGTCTCCACGTCGTGGTGTAATTATTATTCAATACATTATTATTTGGATGGTTTTAATAATGATGTGTAATTGATGTAAATAATAACTATAACATGATAATGATTTTTTATATATTATATAATATCAAATTATATATTATTTTAATGTCAAAATAATGATATTGTCTTTTCTGTGTGCGTACGGATTACCCTCTCCACAAACACGATGAGATTCATTCCACATCGTATCCATTCACGACTAATTTTCATTTGATGATTAAAAATAATGTTTAAAGACATGATATAATTCTGGATATGAATACGATACATCACATCCATAACAAATATGACTCACATAACGAATAATAAAAAGAAAAAAGAATCTATTGACACCCAAAATGACAATAGTACTAAGATATTATTAATAAAGCAATGTTAAAAGATCATATATGATATCATATTAATGAATATGATTCCTGTATAATTAAATAACAATTATTTTACCATTATACAGGATGTTAGCCTACCCTCGACCAAGGAAAAGTGCAAGGTAATGGTTAATTCCACAATAACATCTTTATCCGAGGTTATTTATACGTAATTATCTAATAGGACCTCTTTATCATCCACATTCATTTTTCTTAAAAATGTATTTCAAAACATTTTTACTATTTCATAGAAAATGGTTTAAAGTAATTTATACCATTATTTGACCTTATATTTTTTTGAATGGAATCTTTCCGTCATTTTCCAAAAAAGGTACTTTTTAATCATTTCGACAAAATTAAGGTAAGAATGTCTTTTTTAACATATACGGTGGGTGTGGCTATTTTCTGCTATTATAACATCATCAAAGATTACCTTAAATTATTATAATAATATTTTTAGATATAAATGTTTTATTTTATAATTACGTGATTTCTAAATGATTTCAAAATATAAAGTGATATTTCTCTAAAAAGGTTTTGATTTCATGTATGTCAACATCCTTTGATGGAGTTTAATTTTGTTTGAAGTTGATTTATGATTTTAAAAAACCTCCATATTGTATTAAATGTTTTGTGATATGTTTGACTATGGATGTGTTATTTCATACCATTCATGGTTTATGGATAAATTATTGGGATTTCGTATGCCAGTTTTAATACGAAAGTTTATGTTATGTGTAAACCTTTTCATATGAAGAATGCATTGGACTTAGATTGTGATTGTTGGATCCTGCTATATCTCCTCAATGCATCGGTATGTATCATAAAAAAACTAGTGTCTTAGAACAAGGCCTTGACAAAATTTTATTTGTAGTCTTGGCACACTGCCTTGACTATGTGGTTATTATGGTTTGTCATTATGCATTCCATCATTATGAAAGTGGATATTTATATTTCATGTGATTATTCGACTAGTAGAGTATCCATGTGATTATGTAAATGGAATTATTTGATTCTATCTTTTCCATATTATGTTTAAGTTCTTGTTTAAAAGGATTTTGTTTTATTCTTATACATTGCCTTAAATGTTTTTGCTAATTTATGTATGTTTGAGCTATATTATTATCCTTACTAAGCATCTGATCTCACATATTTATATGTTTTATTTTTTCTAGGATGCGAAGATGTACTTTATTACTGACCTGTAGGGATTGTCTCAGGGGATATGAGTGTGGTCTATGGAAACAATGTTTTTGTAGTTTTTGGTTTTATGATTTAATGTAAATCTTATGAATCTATATATTACTTATAAGGCTACTAAACTAATCGGTCCTTCAAGATGTGATCTTTTGTGATCATGCCAGTGTAATTTAATAATTCACTGAATCTAGCTAACTGGGGTCAGGGCATTACATATCATGTACTCTCTCAAACATGGTATTTTCTATTTAAAACTCAGTATGTTACAAAGAGTGGTTTAATTAAATTATATAGGTAACAAATGTTTCATTTTATAAATATATTTTTCCATAAAAATACTTCCTATATTTACAAAAGGTTTTTATTTTCATTTCTAGTTAATTAGTCACAAAATAATTCGTCTTATATACATGTGTAAAAAAATATTTTTTAAATTTAATATATATTATTCGCAAATGTTATTCTAAAAGATAGATGATGACAATTACAATATTAATACTGTATTTTATTTTGGTAAAAATTGGACTTTCCTAATTGAAATATATTGAAGGAACTCGTAATTGTGTGTAACACAATACGAACATAGTGTTGCATGTTCTGAAATATAGGCCATGCATTGCATGTTGCGCAAGCTTAACATCCTGATGTGTGAAAAATAAACCAAACAAAGTTCTTTCATATAACAAGAGCTATATTTAGTTTTATGTATAATTAAAAATAAAAAAATAAAAATTAATTTGAAGAAATTATATTTCACAAAATATGGAGGTGTTACAAATGTTACACGATTCACCTCTTATTCTGCAGCATGAATTTCCCTATCATTTATCCTAGAAACCATCCTTGGATCACTTCCCCAAACTCCATGCTAATGAAAAATACCCTCATACACTTCTGTATCCTATGTTCCCTTGAAATTATTCTATGTGTAAAAATTTTCTTCGATCATAAAGATTTCATACATTCTTTTTTCATCTCCCATAATTCCAACTTCATCTCTGAGTCCATCATCTCATAATTTCTTGTTTATTTTCCATTCACATGGAATTCAAATGAATATATATTGGATTCCTAAAAATCCTCTGAAAATATGAAAAGTACTTCTATGATAACCCTAATCTCCTATATCTAATTCATAATATTTATAGTATTTGTCTACAAGTTACCACTACATTATATCATTTTTATTAGCTTTTTTTGAACAGATGATGCGTCAACATTGAATATATTGATAAAGAACATTTTTCTAGATTATATCCCTCTAAAATTTTATATGTAAATTTACCAATTGATAGACTGTTTTTTATAAGGATATAAGAATCATATCTTTCTATTGATACCAATTATACAATGGTATGAAATATTATAAGAGAACATATGAATAAGGAGAATAAGAACAAGTATAACTCAACTGATATATAGAACCCCTAAAGGCCTATATTTTTATCTCCCAATTATCTATTGTTAAAATAATGTTAAAATATATATCACCCTCCATTAACCAAAAATGATAACATCACATCCATCATATTAAATATATATTATTAATTAATTGAAAAAACAATAATTATGATGTAAGAGAAATTTAATTAAAATGAAATTTGCTCTATTTTAGATTGAAGAAAAAATTCATTGACATATAACATCATTTTCAGTTATTTCATATAATGAATTATGATTTCCTCTCTAAATATAAATTCAAAAATGGTATTTCAAATTTCATAAAATTAGAAAAAATAAAAACACATTAAAAATTTATATTCTGCAAAATAAACTCATTATAAAATAATCTTAAAACCTGAATCAAATGAATTTTAATCATTTAAAAATTTCATCAGTGTATTGAAATTCAGTCTTCTAATTTTCAAAATGTCTTATAGAATGATATTTTGTATCTCAAATACCCCCATACCATAATATATTAATGACTAATATATGTGATCATAATCATCAGGAAGTAAATACTATTGAATAATCATTAATAAACCCAAATATAATTTTAAAAAATAATATATATTTATAGTAAAATCTAATTCATGTATAACTTTCACTTTTATTTGGATCAAACTTATATATAAAGTCATTTCATCTAATTAATGAAATTACACTAATGGACAATAATGAAAAATATGATAATTTAGTAGTAATTATAAATTAATGTGTAAATTTCATTGTATTTTTCCCATAACTAAAATTACAAATTCATACATAAAATTATTCTATGACCTTAATTATATAAAATTATATTTATTTTATATTTTTAATATCTTTTATTTTATTCTTCCATTAATTAAAAAATTATTACATCTTCATTGTTTCTCCATTTATGGTAGATATTTTTTAACAAAAATTTTAAATAAATTACCATGATGTAGATTAGAATTTATTATTTCTAAAGTATATTTTCAGATTAATTAATCCCTTATATAATCCCATATTAAAAATATCTCTCTTGTAAACAACAAAGTATCTAAAAATTTAATTTTTTTGAATATAATATTATCAAGGTTATATTCTCATCCAAGATGACATAAATGGTTTTAAAACAACTAAATTAATTATTAGTTTTGATAAATAATCATCATATAAAATTCTTACAACTTTTAACATTATTTTATAATTTTTATAATACTATTTTTAAACCAAATTAAACTATTTACCCATAATAGTGATAGTAAAAATTTCTAATCATAGCATTCCTCTTCTGTCCCAAAATAAAAAGGTAAATATTTAATAATCTTTTAACATCTACTTCCAAATATGAAATCCACTTTTCAAAATTTAAACCAAATAATTGTGAAAATTAATATAAAATTAATCCCAATGATAGAACTGGAAAACTGATTTTTAACGTAGACAAAATAAAATGAATGAAATGATTTTATATATAAAATAAATGTGAAATTGGTTCAAATTTACTTAATTATATTAAGTGAAAAAATAATGATATTATTATACTTTAAAATCATTCTAAAATATAATCAAATAATATTAATAAATTAGATGATAATGAAGTTTTGAATTATAATACTTTACTTTTTCAATAATCATCAAGAAATAAATCTTGTCAAAAAATAAAAAAACATAGACCAAATTAAATATTTGATTTTCATATTTAAAATAATAAAATTAGTTTCTCAAATATAATTTATAAAAGTGTCAAAATTATATTTAAAAAAAGTGTTCAATCAAAAGGTAAGTAAAACTTTCTTTTTTTGAAAATACTTCTTTTGTGCTTATAATTTGATTTGTTCTCATATAATATCTAAAAAATACAGAATAATAATTTTAAAAATTAGATTTAATATTATATATATATATATATATCATTACTATACTACAAAAAGAGTTATTTGTTTTTTTATCTGTATAAAACACGCGCGTGCACATTAAAAATAGTTTTCTTGAAAAATATTTCCTTTTATTTTAAAAATCGGTTTACATTAATTTAAAATTAATTAGTAAAAGAATTATTTATACATGGGTAACCCATATTTTCATAATTTATTTAACCCTATTCGTAACCAATATTCTAATGGAATGTTTGTAAACGTATCACTTAAATAATAATATTTATTTTTTCATTTAATCTCTATGTGGTGTATCAGGTAACACATCAAGATTCCACCGTACACTTCCTTTTGAATAATACAATACCGTGTGTTGTACGCAACTTCGAGTTCTAACACACCACAACCAATCAGACTAGACATTATGAATAGTAATACCCACTTTTTGAAATTTTATAAATTTTATCTTTCAAAATGGAATTCATTTTTTGGATTCAGAATATAAAAATTATCTTAGGGTGAATTTTTTGTATTTTTCTGAAAACATTCAATTTTTCATGAATAGTGAAAAACACTGAGTTATAGTTTAAAACCAAATTTTATTTAAATAATTATTTATTTTATTTCAATTTATTTAATGTCAAAATGGATACATAATATCTATATAATTTCAATGTAATTCATTTGAGTAGGTTTATAATAATTTTAGATTTATAAAAATTTTATTAAACTTTTCGCCGTCTTTTACCCACGTCTAAATGGAATTTGAAAATTCAACGAAAACATAATTTTACCACTTCTGTGAGTGAAACTTCAAAAATACGAGAGAAAAAGTTGATATCAATATTAAAATGTGGTTCAATATTATAAAAATATTTTTTGGTGAGTAAAACCTTTTTACTTTTATTTACCACGTTTAAAAGTAAATAGGGTAATTAAGGGTAAAATGATATTTTTATTTCCCTAACACATGTCCTAATACTATTGGTTAAGTATAATTAGACCAGAAACTACCTTATAAACAAAATATGAACCTTTTTGGTCCACATTTATTAGATTATGACATTTATTATTATTTGATTTAATGAAGAGTTAAAAGAGTTTAAATCAATGTTTAATAACTAAAATATTTTTAATATAAGGTTATACATAAGATAAATTAGAAAATAAATACTCATTAAAAATAGAAAAATATTTCCAATATAATGGTATTTTATATATATTTTTTTGTCATTAAATAATTTAATATAGTTCTAACACAATAATGATGTATTAATTAACTAATTAATTAAATATTAAAATAATTGATATTATAAATATCCAAATTAATATGATTTGAAACTTTTTATGAATTACACTGATTTTATATGTTAATATGACATATTAGAGTTGTTTAGATGAATTTTTTTCGAAATATAAATGCTTTTATGAATTTAGAAAAAACAAAATACCAAATAGTGTCAAAATTGACAAAAAAGAGTTTTTAAATCATACATTATATTATTAATAGATATTATATTCCTAAAAATCTAAGGTTCATCCAAAGGAATTATATAAAGATATTTGTATCATTAATGAACCACATGGGGTTCTCTTAGAAGTATATAGTATTTTTATTTACAATATAATATAAAAATACAAAGATACATGATAAATGTCAAAATATTTAATAAATAGTTAAATCTAAAATATAAAGTTAATATAGTGACCCAAACCTATATAAAACCTATTGGTTGTGTGGTTTTAGACTCATCCCCCCCATATCCATTAAATAATATATTTTGAAGCCTTTATAAACCAAAAATGGTTTTATTTTAAAATAATATTTCTAGATTTTCCTAAGGTGCCCCTCACCCCTCTTATAAAAGTGCACTCCCACTTCTCTCTAATTCACACAATCAAAGCCATTTGTCTCAGCCAACCCCTGCCCAAATAGCCTCTCAAATATCTTTACTTCATCCTAGAGGCATTCTGTTATTCAGTCAGAAAGTCGTCCTAAGGATCCCTTTTGATCAAATCAAAAGGATGAACCCTAAAAGGAGGGAAATATTTCATCACCTCTTTCAAGTTCCTTCCTTATTCCACTTCATTTTCCTATTTTGTTTACATTAAAAAATAATTAATATATTATCTACTATATACTGTGATGTTATTATAAATATTTTAAAACCAAATTCATTATTCTATCCATCCTTTGAATGACATGTCACCATACGTGCGTATGTACGGCTTACCGTCTCCACATCGTGGTGTAATTGTTATTCAATACATTATTATTTCGATGGGTATAATAATGATGTTTAATTGATATAAATAATAAATATAACATGATAATGATTCTGTATATATGATATACCATCCAATAATATTTTATTTTAATATCAAAATAATTATATTGTTGCTCGTGCATACGTACGGATTACTGTCTCCACAAACGTAATGAGATTCATTTCCCATTGTATCCATTCAAGACTAATTTTCATTTGATTATTAAAATTAATGTTTAAATACATGATGTCATTATGGTTATTAATAAGATACATCCCATCCATAACAAATATGACTCACATAACAAATAATATAAAGGAAAAAGAATCTGTTAACACCCAAAATGACGATAAAACTATGATATTATTAACAAAAAAATGTTAAACGATCATATATGATATCATATTAATGTATATGATTCTTGTATAATTTAATAACAATTATTTCACCATTATATTGGAGGTAAACCTACCCTTGACCATGGAATAGTACAAGGTAAGGGTTAATTCTATAATTTCTTCATTTTCCGAGGTTTTTTAAACGTAATTATCTACTGGTACCTCTGTATCATCCATATCCATGTTTCATAAAAATATATTTAAAAAAAATTAACTATTTAATAGATAATGGGTTAAAGTCATTTATACCAAAATTTCATCTTATATTTTTTAAGATAGTCTTTATGTTGTTTTCCAAACATGGTAACTTTTAACCTTTTCGACAAAATTAAGGTAATAATGTCTTTTTTAACTTATACGGCGGGTGCCTCTATTTTCCGTCATTATAACAGCATCAATGCTTCCCCTAAAATCTTTGAAGAATATTTAAAAAAATTATTTCCTTTTTAATTACATGACTTATAAATGATTTCAAAATAGAAAGAGAGATATTTCTCTAAAACCTTTTTTATTTCATCTATGTCAACATCCTTTGATGGATTTTAAGTTTGTTTGAAGTTGATTTATTATGATACAAAACATCAATATTTTATTGAAGGTTTTGTGATATTTTTTACTATGGATGTGTTATTTTATACCATTCATGGTTTATGGATAAAGTGTTGACATTTCATATGCCATTTTTAATACGAATGTTTATATTATGTTTAAACCTTTTCATATGAGGAATTCATTAGACTTAGTATGTGATGGGGGAGCCCTCTATAGTTCCCAGACGCATCGATAGGTCTCGTGACACAAATTAGTGTCTTGTCAAAAGGCATTGAAAAAATATTTTTTGTAGTATTGGAATAAGGCCTTGACTATGTGGTTATGATAGTATTTCATTATTCATTCCACCATTCTGAAATTGTCTATTGATATTTCATGTGATTATTATACTAGTTGAATATCCATGTGAGTATGTAAATGGAATTATTTGATTCTATCTTTTCCATATTATGCTGAAATTCAAGTTTAAAAGGATTTTGTTTTAGTCTTATACATTGCATTAAATATTTATTCTTATTTATGAATGTTTCTGCTATATTGTTATCCTTACTGAGCATCTGATGTCACCCCTTTCTATGTTTTATTTTTCCCTAGATGCAAAGAAGTATTTTATGACTGACATGTAGGGATATTATGAGGGGATACGACTGTGGTCTATGGAAACAATGTTGTTTTAGTTTTTTATTTTATGATATAATGTAAACATTATGAATGTATCTAGGACTTCCAAGGATATTAAACTAATCGGCCATTCAAGACTTGATCTTTTGTGATCATGCCAATGTTATGTAATACTACATCGAATTAGGGTAATGGGGGTCGGGGCATTACAATTGGTATCAGAGGAAGTTTAGTACAAACCTTGGAAACTAGATTTAGATAATCTCTGATTAGAGCACATAGCCATAAGATTGACATTGAGAATTAATATAGAAGAACATCCTAGAATTTAGGTATTGTAGATATTTTTTGATTTTTCTAAGAAATAAATCCCTTTATATATACTATTAAGTAGAGGTGACTCTAGAAAAAATGTACTTGGGGGGAAAACCTGAAAACACCGCTTTGAGATATACTTGAACATGAAGTGGTGAATGAAAATAGGTCTTGCTGCACTTTTGGTTACGACACTCCTGAGGGATATTCTTAGGATAATTCTCATTTTAATTACAAACCATTATGAAGGGTTTATGTGAATATACTTCCTCAAAGAAAATATTTTCCATGATTATATTTTATATCCATAAACTATTCAATTTATGTTATGTGTTTTACAGGTTTGTAATTATGTATTCTGATACGTAAACTGATCTAGTTTATGCCATTGTTTAGAAATGGTTCCTAGTGGAAGGAATGGAAACTGTATCTATCCACGCACACCATGTGGGGATTTCCCTCCTACTCATGATAATTATAGAGGATTTGGTGATACAACTGGTGATGATCATCTTATCACTATACTGGGACAACTCACTTAGGTTATGAATAATAAACTTACCCATATGGATCACCTTGATCCACAACATGGAGGATTAATGTTAGACCACTTCATGAGGAAAAAACCACCAACATTCAGTGGGAGTACAAATCCATTAGTATCTAAGTAGTGGATACATTCCTTAGAGAAAATATTACATGCCTTGGAGAGTAGCGAAAGAGAAAAAAGTTTCCATGGCAGTTTACCACCTCACTGGAGATGTTGATCAATGGTGGTCATTGATTAAAAACAAAAAGGATTATGATGAAGTATAAAATATGGAATGGATAGAGTTTAAAGAGATTTTCATTGAAAAATACTTTCCTCATGACCATCTAGCAGATATGGAAAGGTAATTTTTGAGTCTGAGGAAAAAGTAGGATGAGAATGTCACAAAGTATGAAGATAACTATACAAGGTTTGTGAGACATGAAATAGATTATATATGTATCCCCGGAATTAAGTTATATCATTTACTTGATGGGTTAAAACCATTTCTTTCTCGGGCATTATTCTCTCAATCCTTCTCATCGTACGAAGATATTATTTCATGTGCTATCAAGACAGAAAAATAATTCTCTAAGTCATATGACTTTAATGAAAATCAAGAGAATAAGAGATCTTCCAAACACTCTAGAAATGAAATAAGTGAAAGGAGGGAAACGTTTAATATCCATCCTATAGTAAATATTTGAAGAAACACCCCAGTAATTGCCTAAAGGTAATGGGAGTCTGTTACAAATGTATTGAAAAAGGCTACCAAACTCGTGATTGGAAGGGGAAGAAAGAGGCTATCGATGTTTAATGCTACAATTGTAGAGAAGGTAGAATTATGCAAATGAATGTTATATGCGTCATGGCAAATTACCTAATAAAAGGCCAAGGGATCAAGGCCAAGCTTATGTTATCACTACTGCTGAGGTTGATGCTCCGAAAGACGTGGTGGAAGGAAATTTAATGGTTTCCTCAAGTTTATCCAATGCTTTATTTGATTCTGGATCATCTAATTGTTTCATATCGTCCTAGTTTTCTACGAAAATTAAATATTTCCACATTCATTTAACAAGGGAGTAGTCAGTAAAAAGCCATAAGGGAAGTATCATTGCAACAAAGTTTTTTGAATGAGTTCCCATTAGAGCATATAAATGTTCTTTATCTGCTGATCCCATCATCATACCCATGATTGAATTTGATATAATCCTTAGTATGTATTGGCTTTCTGACCATGATGAAATAATTTATTATAACAAGGAGGAGGTTACGATTTTTGTTGACGATGATAAAGAAAACCTTATCTTTAGTGCATAATTTTCACCACCCGATTATTATCTAGATCCACCCCTAGTAGCTCAACTAAATTCAATTATTGGGGAGGAAGAGAAAGAAATAGTTGTGGGTGAGGAAAGGAATGTTGAAATAAAAGATGTTCCTATTGTGATAGAATATGTTAATGTGTTTCCATAATATTTACCTGGAAATCCTCCAAATTGAGAAATTGAGTTTTCCATTGATTTAATTCTTGGATGAAGGCCCATATCGAAGACCCCTTATAGAATGGCCACTGTGGAATTAGTGGAACAAATGAAATAACTAGAGGAATTGAGTAATAAGGGATTTATTCACCCTAGTGTTTCCCCATGGGGATCCCATATCCTTTTTGTTAAGAAGAAATATGGATCTATGAGGTTGTACATTTACAACAGTGAGATCAATGCTATAACAATAAAGAACATTTATCCCCTACCTCGCATTGATGATTTATTTGACCAACTGCATGGAGTTCAATACTTTTCAAAGATTGACCTTCGCTCTGGATACCAGCAGTTGTGCATGAAGAAGGAAGACATTACGAAGAATACATTTTGAACTAGGTACGGGCATTACGAGTTTCCAGTAATTCCATTTGGATTGACTAATGCAGTCTCTTTTTTTCATGGATCTAATGAACATAGTTTTCAAGGAATATCATGATGAATTTTTAGTGGTATTTATTGATGATATCTTGGTATACTCCAAAAGCTAAAAAGACCATGAAAATCACTTGCACATTTTCTTGAAGACTCTTAGAAGATGTGAATTATATGGGAAGATTAGCAACTGTGAATTCTGGCTTCAGGACATTTCCTTTCATGGCCATATTGTCTCCAAGGATAGAATATCTATTGATCCTTCGATGAAAAAGGCAATCCCGTAATGGCCAGCATCGATGATTATAACTGAGGTATGCAATATTTTTGGTTTAGTATGTTATTATCGACATTTCATCTAGAATATTTCCCGGTTGGGAAAACCATTAACAAATATCACACAAAAGGGGTTAAATTTGATTGGAAAAAAGTTTATAAATAATGTTTTGAATAATTTAAGAGAAGATTATACAATTCTTATATATTGACTCTACAATCGGGTAATGATGGGTCTGTTATATATAGTGATGCTTCAAAGAAAGGACTTGGTTGTGTCCTTATGAAGAATGATAGGGTTATTAACTATGCATCACGACAGTTAAAAATTAATGAGGAAAACTCTACTACTCATGATCTTGAGTATGAAACTGTAATCCTTGCTTTGATGATTTGGAGACACTGTCTCTATGGTGAAAAATGTGAGATATATACCGATTATAAGAGGTTGACGTATATTTTCTCACAAAAAGAAATCAAAATGAGGCAATGGCGATGTCTTGAACTACTCAAAGATTATGATTGAACTATACACTACCACTCAGGGACGTAAAATAAGGTGGAAGATGGTTTGAGTAGAAAGGATCATGGAGTTTTGAACAAGATGAGAATTTAAAAGTATCCTACATAAATTTATCTAGTAAAGATGGATATGGTAAGAACCATGGAAGGTGAAACATCAATGCTTTTTCAAATGGATTCCAAACCATCTCTACTAGAAAGGATAAAGAGATCTCAGACCGGTGATGATGAGTTTCATAATAAGATTAAAGGCGTGAATGATGAGATATTGAGTGAATTTTTGTTTGGAGATGAAATTTTAAAATTTGGGAAAAGACTTTGTGTTCCCAATATACCTAATATAAAAAGTGAATTGTTGGATGATTCTCATAGTTCCAATTTTTCTATAAACCGTGGTGGCACCAAAATGTATAGAGATTTGAAGGAACATTTTTCATGGGACAAAATGAAGAGGGAGATTGCTGATTTTGTGTCATGATGTATGGTTTGTCAACATGTGAAAGGAGGAAGGAAACAACCTGGAGAAGTCATGCAACCTCTTCCCATACCTGAGTTTAAATGGGATGATATCAAGATGGACTTTGTCATGGGACCACTAATGACTCCTAGAAGGAATGATGTAATATAGGTCATTTTTGATCGTCTTACCAAGTCAGTACATTTTCTTTCTATAAGAGAATATTAATCACTTGAAAATTTATCAAGAATATATATTAATGAAGTTCTAAGACTTCATGAAGTACCCCTATCTATTATTTCTGATCATGATCCACGTTTGACATCAAGATTCTTGAAGAGTCTCCAGAAAATCCTTGGATACTGAACATCATTTGAGCACTGCCTACCACCCCCAAACTGATGGGCAATCATAATTGACTATTAAAACCTTAGAATACATGTTGAGATCATTCTCATTTGACTTTCAAGGTATATGGGATCAGTATTTACCTATGGTTGAATTTTTCTTTAACAATAGCTTCCATTCAAGTATTTAGATGCCGCCATATGAACCGTTATACAGAAAGAGATGAATCACACCAACCTGTGGTGATGATGTTGGTGAAAAAAAACTTGTAGGCCTAGATCTTGTGGAGGAAACAATGGGAAAGGTGAAGGTAATCCAAACCCACATCAAAGTAGCTCAAAGTAGGCAGAAGAGCTATGATGATAACCAAAGGAATGATTTGGAATTTCAGGTAGGAGATCATGTTTTCTTAAAATTATCTCCATGGAAGGGAGTTATACATCTTGGTAAGATGGGAAAATTGAGTCCCAGGTACATCGGACCTTTCAAAATTCTAGAATTATTTGGGGCAATAGCTTACCAATTGGAAATTCCATTGAGTCTCTTCAAAGTTCATGATGTGTTCCATGTATCACTATTGAGAAAATACATGCCTGACCCAACACATGTACGTACTTATGATGAATTAGAACTGGAACTCTATATGCCTTATTTTGAAGAGATTGTCAAGGTTCTTGATACAAGAGAACAAGTTCAGAGAAACTGTACGACTCTTCTGGTAAAAGTTCTATGGAGAAACCATAAGATTGAAGAGGCAACGTGGGATCTTGAGGAACTTATGATGAAGATCCACCCGAGTCTTTTTATGCAGTAATATTCTAGAAATTTCGTGGATGAAATTATTTTAAGGAGGGGAGAATGTAACACCCAAAGCATCCATGGTAGGCTTCCTTTTGAATAATACAATAGCATGTGTTGTACCCAACTTCGAGTTCTAACACACCACAACCAATCAAACATTCCGTTATGAATAATAATACCCACTTTTTTACATTTTAAAATTTTTATCTTTCAAAATGGACATCATTTTTGGATTCGTAATATTCAAATTATCTTAGGGTGAATTTTTGGTATTTTTCTGAAAACATTTAATTTTTGATTAATAGTAAAAAACAGTGAGTTATAGTTAAACACCAAATTTTTATTTAAATAATTATTTATTTTATTTAATTTTATTTAAGGTCAAAATGGATATATTATACCTATATAAGTTTAATTTAATTCATTCCAGCCAGTTTATAATAATTTTACATATATAAAAATGTTATTGAACATTTCACTGTATTTTACCCACCTTCTAGGAGAATTTGAAAATTCATATAAAACATAATTTTACCACTTTTGTGAGTGGAATTTCAAAAATCCAAGATACACGGTTGATATCAGTATGTAAAATGTGCTTCAATAAGTTAAAAATAATTTTTGGTGAATAGTAAACTTTTACTTTTATTTACTGCAGTTAAAAGTAAATAGGATAATTTAGGGTAAAAATGATATTATTATTACCCTAAATCATGTCCTAATTCTATTGAATAAGTATAATTCGACCAAAAAAACTTATTAATAATATATGAACCTATTTGGTCCACATGGATTAGATTAGGACACTTATTATTATTTTATTTAAGGAACAGTTAAAAGAGTTAAAATAGAAGTTTAACAACTGAAACATTTTTAATATAACATTATTCATAAGATAAATTCAACTATAAATATTCATTAAAAATAAAAATAAAAATCCTACATAATGTTATTTTATTTATATTTTTTAGACATTAAATAATTTAATATATTTGTGACACAATGATGATGTAGTAATTATCTAATTAATAAAATATTAAAATAATTGATATTATAACTATCCAAATAAATGTAATTTTAGACTTTTTATGTATTATATTAATTTTCTACGTTAGTATGACATATTATGGTTGGGTAGTGGATTTTTTTAGAAGTAAAAATGCTATTATGAATTTAACAAAAACAATATACCAAATAGTGTCAAAATTGACATAAAAGAGTTTTTAAAACTAATATTATATAATTAATTGATATTATATTCCTATAAATCTATGGTTCGGCCAAATGAATTATATAAAGATATGTGTATCATTAATGAACCACTTGGGGTTCTTTTGGAAGTATATAGTACGTTTATTAACCATATAATATAAAAATACAAAGAGACATGGTAAATGTCAAACTATTTAACATAGAGTTAAATAAAAAAGTTAAAGTTAATATAGTGACCCAAACCTATCTAAAACCTAATGGTTGAGTGGTTTTTGACCCATCCCAACCTTATAAATTAAATAATCTATTTTGGATCCATTAGAAACTGAAAATTAATTTATTATAATATAATATTTCTAGCTTTTCCTAATGTGCCCCTCACCCCTCTTATAAAAGGCCACTCCCCCTTCTCTCTAATTCACACATTATAATCAATTTGGCTCAAAAAACCATTGAAAAAATGCCCTATCAACTATCCTAACATAATCCTAGAGGCCTTCCATTAGTTAGAAAGACAACCTATGGATCCGGTTTGATCAAATCAAAAGGAAGAAACCAAAAACGAGGTAAATATTTCATCACCTCTTTCAAGTTCATTTTTATTCCACTTACATTTTCTTTGTTGTTTCCATTATAAAATAATAACTCTAGTATATTCTTTATATTTTGATGTTATTATAAATATGGTATAACCAAATTCATTATTCTATCCATCCTTCGAATGACATGTCACCATACGTACGTACGTATGGCTTACCGTCTCCACATCGTGGTGTAATTATTATTGTATACAATATTATTTGGATGGGTATAATAATGATGTTTAATTGATGTAAATAATAAATATAACATGATAATGAACATGTATATATGATATACCATAAAATTATATATTATTTTAATATCAAAATAATGATATTTCTATTTGTGCATACGTACGGATTACCGTCTCCCCAAACACGATGACATTCATTCTCCATCGTATCCATTCCAGAATAGTTTTCATTTGAGGATTAAAAATAATTTTTATAGACTTTATATCATTCTGTATATGAAAAATATACATCCCATCCATAATAAATATCACTCACATAACAAATAAAATAATGAAAAATGAATCCGTTAGCACCCAAAATGACGATAATAATAAGATATTATTAACAAATCATTGTTAAAAGATCATATATGATATCATATTAAGTTATATGATTCTTTTATAATTTAATAACAATTATTTCACCATTATAGAGGATGTTATGTTACCCTCAACCAAGTATAAGTTCACGTTAAGGTTCAATTCTAAAATATCTTCATTATCCGAGATTGTTTATACATAATTATCTACTGGGTCAACTTTATCATACCCAACCATGTTTCTTAAAAATGTATTTCAAAAAAAATTTAATATTTAAAATACAATGGGTTAAAGTAATTTATACCCTTATTTGAACTTATATTTTTTTAAATGATTCTTTCTGACATTTTCTATGCAAGGTACATTTTAACCTTTTCGACAAAATTACGGTAAGAATGTCTTTTTAAACTTATACAGTGGGTGAAGCCATTTTTCCCCGTTTTAACATAATCAAAGATTCCATTACAAGCTTATAAAAATATTTTCCATTATAAATGTTTTCTTCTATAATTATATGACATTTAAATGATTTCAAAATGGAACGATTTATTTCTCTAAAAAGGTTTTGATTTCATCTATGTCAACATCCTTTGATGGAGTTTAAGTGTGTTTGAGGTTGATTTATTATTATACAAAACATGCATATTGTATTTATGGTTTTGTGATATATTTTATTGTGGATTTTTTATTTCATACCATTCATGGTTTATATATAAATTATTGAGATTTCGTATGCCAGTTTTAATACAAAATATTGTGTTATGTTTAAATATTTTCATATGAGGAATGAATTGGACTTAGTTTGTGATTGGTGGATCCCGCTATAGATCCTTGATTCAACAGTTGGTCTCATGAGACATACTAGTGTCTTGGAACAAGGATTTGAAAAAATCATATTTGTAGTCTTGGCATAAAGCCTTGACTATGTGGTTATGATACTCTGGAATTATGCATTCTATCATTATGAAAGTGGCTATTGATATTGCATGTGATTGTTCGACTAGTAGAATATCTATGTGAGTAATTAAATGGAATTATTTGATTTTATCTTTTCCATATGTTTCTGATGTTCAAGTTTAAAATGCATTTGTTTTAGTCTTATATATTGACGTAAATGTTTATGCTTATTTGTGAAAGTATGGGCTATATTGTTATCCTTACTGAGCATCTCAGCTCACCCCTTTCTATGTTTTATTTTTCCCATGATACAAAGAAGTATTTTATGACTGACCATCATGGATAGTCTGAGGGGATATGAGTGTGGTCTATGGAAACAATGTTGTTGTATTTTTTCATTTTATGATGTAATGTAAACCTTATGAATGTATCTAGTACTACCAAGGCTACTAAACTAATCGGTCTTTCAAGAATTGATCATTTATGATCAAGACAATGTTATATAATAATGCACCGACTCTGGGTATCTAGGGTCAGAGCATTACATATCATGTACTCTCTCCAACATGGTATTTTCTATTTAAAACCCAGTATGTTACAAATAGTGGATTAATTAATTTATAAAGGCAACACATGTTTCATTTGATAAATTTATTTTTCTAGGAAAATACTTCCTATATTTACAAGAGTGTTTTATTTTCATTTCTAGTTAATTAGTCACAAAATAATTCTTCTTATATACATGTGTAAAAAATATTTTTTAATTATAATATATATTATTCACAAATGTTATTCTAAAATATAAATGATAAAAATAACAATATCAATAATATATTTTAGTTTGGTAAAAATTGGCCTTTAATGATTGAAATATATCGAAGGAACTCGTAATTGTGCGTAAGACAAGACGAACATAGTGTTGCATGTTCTGAAAAATACACCATGTGTTGCATGTTTCGCAAGCTTAACATCTAGTTGTGTGAAAAATTAACTACACAAAGTTCTTTCATATAACATGAGCTATATTTAGTTTTGTGGAGAAAATAAAATAAACAAAAATAAAATATTAATTTGAAAAATTTTACTTCACAAAATATCGAGGGGTTACAAATGTTACACGATTCACCTCTTATTCTGCAGCATGAATTTCCCTATCATTTATCCTAGAAACCATCCTTGGATTACTGCCCCAAACTCCATGCTATTGAAAACTTCCCTCATACACTTCTATATCATACATTCCCTTGAAATTATTCTATGTGGAAAATTTTTCATCAGTCATAATGATTTAATACATTCTTATTGTCATCTCCCATAATCCCAACTTCATATCTGAGTCTATCATCTCATAATTTTTTGTTTATTTTTCTTCACATAGAATTAAAATTAATATATATAGGATTCCTGAGACTCCTCTGAAAATTTTAATAGTACTTCCATGATAAACCAAATATCCAACATCTAATTCACCATATTTATAGTATTTGGCTACAAGTGACCACTACATTATATCATTCTAATAGGCTTTTTTTAAAACATATGATGCATCACCATTGAATATATTGATCAAGATCAATTTTAGATAAATTATCTCCCTAAAATTATATAATTAAATTCACCAATTGATAGGCTATTTTTTATAAATAGATAAAAATTATAGCTTTCTCTTGATACCCATAGTACAAAGGTATGAAAAATTATATGAGAACATATGAATAAGGAAAATAAGAACCAGTATAACTCAATTGATATATGGAACCCCTAAAGGGCAATATTACTATCTCTCAATTATCTATAGTTAAAATAAATTTAAAATATAAATCATCCTCCATCAACCAAAAAAGATAACATCACTTCCATCAAAATAAATATACATTATGAATTAATTGAAAAAATAATAATTATGATGTAAGAAAATTTTATTAAAAATGAAATTTTCTCTATTTTAGATTCAAGAAAAAATCATTGCTATATAACACAATTTTCAGTTCTTTCATATAATGAATTATGATTTCCTCTCTAAATATCAATCAAAAATGGTATTTCAAATTTCATGAAATTTGATAAAATAAAAACACATTAAAAATTTATATTCAGCAAAATAATCTCATTATAAAATTATATTAAAATAGGACTCATGTGAATTTTAAAAATTTAAAAATTTTATCAGTGAATTCAAATTCAGTCTTCTAATTTTCAAAATGACTTAAGGAATGATATTATGTATCTCAAATACCCCTATACCATAATGTATTAATAACTAATATATATGATCATAATCATTAGGATGTAAATATTATAGAATAATCATAAAGAAACCCATATATAATTTAATTAAATAAAAAATATTTATAGTAAAATCAATGTCATTTATAATTTTCACTTTGATTTTGGTTCAAACTTATATATAAAGTCATTTCATCTAATTAATGAAATTACACTAATGGAAAATAAAGAAACTTTTGATAATTTAGTTTTAATTAAAAATTAATGTTAAATTCTCATCATATTTTGTCCATCTCAAAATAGATATTTCAATCCCTCGTCTCAATAAATGTAGTAAAAATTTGTCACGATCCATATGTTCCTATGATGATACTTTAGACCCATAAGCACTCCCACCATAAATTTTCTGGTGTAAAAAAATAAAACTCAAATAAAAATCAACTAGGGAGAGCATAGACCTTCCTAACTCTCTTTGGGCTTCCCCTGGTAAATATGTCATCATCTAAAAAGATGTTGTTCAATAAGTTTTATAGTTTAATTTACAAGTAACAAACCCATATTATCTTGTCTATAAAAATAATTAAATACAAAACAAGTACTTGTATAAGTTTTTAATATTCTAATTCAAATTACACATAATGAAATATGGTTAGATCATTAGATAACCTCAGACACACCTCCCTGTAATCTAGGGAATGAGGACTAGCACCGATATCTTGAAAACCAAATTAATGAGACTATATCCATAGTAAAAAAATATTAACTATAATTTAGTTCTCTGATTGACATACTACAACATATCTCTCACCTCTCACATGAATACAACAATAATGAAAAGGTATATTAAAGTTCCCTTGGGATCATGATATAATTGATATCAATAAGATTTATTTTCATTGATATTTTCAATGTAATTAACAATATATATAGCGTTGTTTTATGGATAGAGTATCCACCAAAATTAAATGTTTAGTAACTATACATGTATTTCTATACATGGAAATAATTATTGTTGATTAATTATATCCCTTGACATTAGATGATTGGATATCTGGTCTCTATGTAAAATAATTATAATAAAGATTGAATTACTTTGAAAAATAGTTTATAAAATACACTAATAATACATGTTTTTACAACCTATAGAGTATTTATTTATTGAGAAATAATAAATATTTAATGGGAGTTTCAACTATGTTAGTTATGAGTAACCTCTCAAAAAGAGTTAGAAATAGAAGGTTTTTAAAATCAGTATAAAAATTACCTTGGATTAAGTGTTAAAGAAGGCTTGGAATTATTGAAAGAATCACTAAATACAATTCATGATGTTTGAAATTTATATATGAGAATTAGAAAATTTTTTATTTCATATTCAATAAGAATTTTAGGGATTACATATTAATTATATATTCTTTATATGGACTTTCCAATTTAAGACATTATAGAACTCATTGTATTGTTTTAGATGATTATAATAAGAGTTTATGTTCATTTAATAATAATTTGTTGGTTTTTATGACCATATTGATCGAAATATGACATTAGACTTAGAAGATGACTATGGACATAGAAAAACGAGGATGTTTTAATTACCTTAGAAGTAGAACATATAGATCAGAGTTGAGAATAATGCATTGATACATGCATATAATACATTGATCAAGAAAATTGAATCATGGTAATTATAAATTTATTCAATGTATTATGGAGTTTTAGATACCTATTTGGACAAGATATATGACTTTCGAATGTGTACAAATTTCTAGTTCCTAAAAATGAAAAACTTGGATTCTTCTTGAATAAGAGACTATGAATATAAAATAATTTATAATGATACGAGATCTATTAAAAAGTTTTAAAATTATAAAATTGATTTTAAAATCCATGATTCAGGTCGGCTAATTTGATATTTAGGTTGAGGGAATAAAACATCAATATATAGAAGAATATATAAAAAATGAAATATACTGAAATTTTTTTATTATGTTTTCAAGAGAAATGATGATTAAATCAATTCAATGTCTATAATGTGATTGTGTGTTTAACTTAAGAAAATAGTTTTTAACCATGAATTAGAATATGAATGTGTGATTTGAGTTATTTTTTGATGTGTTTACTTATATGATCAGTGTTTTAGTAGTTTAATTTAACCTCTCAAACTATAGAATAAAGAAATACATGATGCAACTATGTCTATGATGTATATTGTTTTATAACATTTGAAGAATTATTTTATATTGATTTTTTCTAGAATATTTTGATAATAATTTCTTAAAAACAATATATAAAAAATTGATGATTTAATTAATTTTGATAAAAAAATGAATAAAAATATGGTACTTTTGAAATTTATTTAAGGAATGATTCAAATGGAATATTTACTTATAAGTACATGATTCATCATGGGAACCCAAAATGGATTATTTAATATTGAGGTATTATCTTTTATTCTCCATGTATATCATTTATTAATCATAAAAATAGAAGAATATATTTATATCATGTGCATGGAGAAGACATTATAGAATTTAAGAATGATAAAATAATTTTACAATGAAGAATAAAAGATATAGCTGATCACATATAATATAGTAGGTGTGTGTGAGAACATGAACGGTGTTTGCAAATTCAAATAAGGTAATCAATAAAGGATGAGTAAAATTAAAGAGAATTTGATTCATACTATTGTGTAGAAGAATAGAGTGTATCTTTCTTATGATCATGAAATACTACCAACTAGGTCTCAAAGAAGATGATGAAAATGATAAAAGGATGAAACTAGACATTTCATGAGAAACCCAATGTGGTGATGTGGTTTAAAAATAATAAAATAATAATAAATATTATATATTTAAGTATATATGTGATTGATAAATTAAATACTAGTGGTTAAATTTTTTCATTTCAATAAACCTTGATAGAGGTATGATATTCAGTTTATAAGAACTATAAAATATTTTCTAGGATTTCATAATGAGATAATGTGTCGAGACCTTCAATAAAATATGTTCCAAAAGAACTAAGAATTTGTTCTTGATTAATAAGGGGTCATATTTCAAGATTTATATTATAGTAGGTGGATGTTTTTAATGATTCATTATTTTGAAATATGGATATCATATATTTATGGTTGTGACATCTAGGAAATATTTTTATATGTTTCAAATAGGAGGTCTAAATAAAGGAAGATCTAGTGGCATACTATTTTGACCAGGAGTTGTTTAATAGATTTTGTTGTCTTTGTGTGTAATATTGTGAACTCTTACATATGAAATATGGTTAGATAGGTTTAGAATAAAATATCCAACTATAAATGTAATTGATAAAGTGTATGACTAGATTATAATTTTTTTCTTAAGTATCGTTGAACATGATTAGAACAAGGATTCCTAAGAGGGACCAAACCTTGAAAAAACAAATTCCTCATTCGAATACATTATCTATAATTCATATAAGTAACCCTTTTTATTAATAATAAATATACATTTATATAAATAATTATGATATGTTTTAATTTAAGTGGGTAAAAAGGATTAATGGCGGATTTATAACTTTTAAAAAAAAATGAGAACACTTGATTCACCAACTAAATGATTTTACCCCCATTCAATAAGAAGGTCAATTTGTGTCAGAGTATATGTTACATATTATTATATGTATAAATTAATACCAAGGTAATTTTTATAATACATGAACTATATATTTCTAGTTATTTTTTAAAAAATGTCTATATATCCACATCTAGAAGAAATTTTTTTCACTCCAGTTAGTGAATCATTTGATGCCCTATCATAGACCTTAAAAAATATAAAACATAAAGAGTCCAAAAAGATAAAAAATTTATAAATAAGATTTACGAATTTCTATTATATGGTGTTAATAAAAAAATTGAGTCTTTTTATAGATAAATTTATTTGTTCTTATTTATCTAATGATGAATGTATATGTTATGATGAAAATATTTTTAATGACTCAATTAGTGATTCCAAATCTAGAATCAAATATTATTTAATAAATAATACCATTTTTTTATAAATTATAATTTTATATATCAAGGGACTCCATATATATATTTATAGATGGAATAATAATATAGTGCATTGTAAGCTGCATTAGAAAATAATGTGAGCTGTTGAAACACTAAAAAAAATATGGAAAAATTAAAACAACAATATGTCAGAGTTTCCACGGAAATAAATTAAATGAATTATTTATAATTAAAAAAATATTCTTAGGATGTGTTTCATTACTTAAAAAGTTAACCGTTCATTTTATACACTACATATAATTTTAATTAATGTTTAGTATGTTCTACTAAATGTGAATGTCAAGATAATGAGAGGGATATAAAATTATTTATTATAAGAAATAAAAATGTTACATGATATAAATCAATAGATAAAGGATGTATGTGATGGAATATTGATCTCAATGATGGATAATAAAATTATCATCAATTTTATGTACCATTATTTGGTGGTTAACATCAAAAATCTTGAAACAATATAATCTATGACTTCCCAATTTAGTAAAATTAAGAAGGATTATGAATGTGTCTTTAAAAAAAATTATAATTTAAATAATAATATTATTAGTGAAACAATTTATAATTAAATAATAATATGATCAAACCTCATGAAATAATTAAAAAAGGTATCCCAAAATGCAATCCATATATGTTTCATGGAATTACTAGATAGTAGTTTAAAATTATATAGAAAATGAAGTAAAAATCCAATAAACTCACCACAACATAATTATTAAATTATGGAATATCTAAGAAAATATCACCCTAAATCATTCATAATAGATGTTTCTTTTCCAAAAAAATATAGTATTTCAATCTTGACAAATAGAACCTAATGTGAAATGGATGAGGTTAATTTGATGATGAGTGTATTGAAGGAGATTTAAGAACATTTCCATGGATTTATTTCATAATATGTTAGTATATATAGGTAATAGAAGTAAAAAATTAAAAGGGATATAATCTAAATTTAGATATTATCATAATGTACATAATCATATTTCACATAGATGGAATAATATATACTTAAAAATTTATTTGAACATTTTGAAAACATTTTGGATTTAGTCAAAATATATTGTCACATTCATGAATATTGTAGGAATGTAGTATACTAGCATTAATATTATGTTGATGAAAAAATAATTATATAATGGAGAAAAAATTATGTGAGGAAGTATGGAAAGTTAATGTTCGGATGGACTAAAATGTTGGAGGATATTGAAAAAAATTTACCCAAGAAGAGATTGAAGAAAGGTAACAATGATATAAAACAAAAAAGAAGAAAACTTTCAACTATAAAAAGAGAGACCACAACATAAAAAATTACCGGATAGACATAAATTTCAAATTGAATGAGATAAATTTTCAATCAATAGGAAAATATTCAACCTGATAAATTGGTTTTCAGATATGATTGTTGGTGGGAATCCATAATTGAGGGTTGGGAGGGATCTTAAAAAGGGTTAATATAAGGCTCATAATGAAATATGTGGGAGGGAGTACATGCCAGCCATATTTGTAAATTGTGTATTAATTTTTATCCTATAAAATGTATGAATAAAACTTAAATAACCATTGGAAAATACCATCAGGAAATCTATTGTGAAGAAGGATCTGACAAAATAAAAGAATGGTGAATAAGTGAACATGAAATTCCTTTCATAAGTAAATATAGGATAGAAATGGATAGATTTTTTTACTATAGGTAAATAAACAAATTTTTCTATTTTAAATTGTTAATATATCTATTCTAGTTAATTATGTTGATAAAATAAAAAATCTATTCTACCCTATAAGAATAAGACATTAAAATTCAAGAGAGAATATAGAATGAAGAGTTATCGATATGTTAAATAATTTAAGAAGAAGCTTTCTAGGTGGAGAATCAATTAATAACTACACTGATATAAATTAAATTTTTAAGATGAATATTTTTATTCTAATATTTTTTCACTTCATTATTTTTTATTGTAAATTGGAAGTGATATAGAGAATCAAATGAGGGGGGGGGGATAAAATGGAAGAATATTTTGACATTCTAGAAATCCAGCATCAATTTTCAAATCAATCTTTCCCCTTTAAAAATTAAAGTATTAAGTATGATTTCATTTCCCCCCATCACATTTATGAATATTATTTATTATTTTTGTCAAGGGGTTATGGTTATCCAAATAATTGGGGGTCAACACCTACCTTTCACATTAAATGTCATGATTTCTTCCTAAACTAATATCATGTTTAAATATTTAATTAGAAATATATTTTTATCACATTTAACTAAATTAATGACAGACATAGTTTTTTTTTAAATGATAGATTTTTTTTCTAAATATACCTCCAATTTCTTATTGTTGGGTAATTTATATTAAATATAATGATAGTTTATGATGGAACACTAACATTTAACACATGTTATCACCCTGGCCTCAATTTTTTAATTGATCATGATTAAATTGATGGATAATAGAATTTTTAAAATATTTCATTGCTAATATTAAAAGTGTTAGGTTGAGATGGAAAATTTCCCTTGCACACTTGGCGTAAATATAAGGAATAAAATCATAAACTTTTTTAGGTGAAAAATTACAATATATTTTGGAACAAATTATGAATTGAAAACAAATATAAATGGGTGTCTAGATGTGAGAAAATTTTGATGTTGATTTTTTTCAAATATGATTGATTTTATTAATAATTTCAATGGGATTATAATTTAAGGAATTTTTTATAGAGTGATTATCAACCCATATTAGAAGTTGATTAGTTTCTTAGGGATTCATATAAATTACATACATAAAAATTACATCACATTACATGAATATTCATTACATAACAATTGTATCTAGGAAGAAACATAAATGATTCATTTATTTCAATTATGGATACACAATATTCTAATTAAAATGAATATATTCAATATATACCAAAAATATTTTCTCACGTAGAAAACATCATAGATATACCTTCCTTAAAACCATTCTTCATATAATGGGAAAGTTAATCATAATTAATGGTATGATAAGTTTCACATTAAGGGAAAAATAAGATTTTTCAATCAATTATCATACTTAAGTATATGATAAGGAAAATGGTTTGATTACATGATCATAAGATAAAATAATAATAACTTATCATTAATGATCATCAATAATAAATCATGGAATAAGTCCTTATATTAACCAAATAAATAATTCATAAGTATGAAGAATCATCAAAATCAGACATGATTCATGAGATTATAACATAATAATAAGACTTGATTTTTTATTCTATATAAGAAAAAAATTATTTCCTTAGTCAATTATCATTCTCAATAATATCAAAACAGAGCGGGTTAAATCCCTATTCAATCATATCCTTAGTCAATGTTTACTCTCAATAATTTCATTGTGTAAAGAGTCCCTTACGAAATTGGGATGACTCCCAAATCTAGTTTTTATTATCTCATAAGATATACTTATGCACCTAATATAATAGATGTATATATAATCCTCTTCCCACCCATAATAGAATGGAAACTAAAAAATTATGTTCCATAAAATCATAATATATTCATTATATTACCATACCATATCCCATAGAGAGGAATCATGTTCCCAAAAAATTCCACCCCTTCATTATAGCATAACCCATTAAAAAACTGTTTTCATTAATATCTCATCATGATAATCATAAATCATCCAAATTAATCGTAAGTATGGTATCATTGGATCATATCCCCTATAAATCATAAATAATATCAAAGTAATTTTTTATAGTTTATAATTTTTATTAAGAATGAGTTTCAATATTTCATGTGAAAAAAACCGATTTCATTTTGGAATTACTAATTCAAAATTAAATGCTTAAAAATTATTTTGGAAACAAATTCATTAAAAATAACATTGAAATTTGTAATGGAGTCTTCAAATAATTTACTGATCACGTTGGTTAGAAATTTCATTCATGTCATAAAATTTAAAAACAAATATTTCTCTCAACCCTTTGGAAAAAATTACCTTGTTCCTAAAATGAACAAAATATTATTTTTAAACCATTCTGTAAAAAAATGGGTAATATTGAATTTAAAAACCATTAAAAATAGCCATAAAAAATCCTAAAACATTATACAAAACACACATATGGATGAAAGATTATTTTAAATAAAAATATTATAAATAAGGTCATTGATTCCTAAATATTTTTTATGAATCATTTTGACTTAAAAGTGGGAAAAAGGTAAAAAATATTAAAAATAAAAGAAATAAAAAGGTAATAATAAATATTACGTTCATTTATAATGAATTATCAGGTAACGTATTTAATTTAAACTTAAGTATAAATAATCCTTATTAAAATTGGATTGAAACCTAATCTTATTACCGCTTGGTAACTTTTAATTTGCTATAATCATAATCTTATGACATCAAATAATACAATAAATATTATTAAAATAAGTATATTAATTACATAAAATTCCAAATATTCATCATTTACATATCATAAAAAAGGATCGTTATATATCATAAAACAAGTATCTATAATATATATATATATATTAAGCCAAAGAATCCGTTAAACTATATAAATCTATGAATAAAAAAGTTAATTGAAGCGTAAAAAAATTGGTAATTTTAATTCAAAATAATTTCAATTTAAATATCTATAAAATAAATTCCAATGTATTATATACCCAATAAATAATAAATATGTGGTTATTAAAGAATATCTCACATAGAAATAGTTTTTTTATTAGAAATCCTTACCTATAGTATTATATTACATTGTAAGCATACAAACCTCATGTATAGTAATATTAATTTAACTATAAAGATATTAAACAACCATAATAATATATATCCTATAATATATAAATTACATAAAAAATATTACCACCTTTCTTTTAATAATTCGTTATTAAAATCAAGATTCTGGGTGATAGCTACATTATTTTTAATGTAAGGTTCTATTTAGCAGTTCTGGTCATAGTACGTTGATCAAAGTTCCATTTCCTAAATAATGATAAAAATTGACTTATTATAATATTGGATCATTATAAACACTGTTATAACTATTCATATGAAGTGGTGATGAAAAATTAATTACATCACATCATAGAAATGATAGTTTGTTTGTACGCATGAGTGATGTTTCAACTATTCAACTGATCGAAGGGAAGAAAACTAAAAACATTATGTTAAAAAACTATAATATAATCATAAATGTTATATGTATTGATTAAATCCATAATTATATATATCAATTTTAACTGGTGATGAAAAATGAATCACATTGCTGTGATGAGGTGGTATTTCCCATATAAGCGATGTTTTCTTTTCCGAAAGGATTTAAAAAATGTGTTTAATTATTTTTCAAAAATCCTAATAAAAATTTAGCATATTTAATATACAAAACAAGTTATTTTATAATGGATACCATATATTTAGTGGTGGTATAATTTGAAATAAAATTGAAAGTACTTGGTTAGGAGTTATACATCTTTGTTAGTAAGTTACTTTTGGTTTACACATTCATCCTTGAAAGGATTTTGTTTGGGAAAGAAAAAAATATAGGATGTGGGTAAGGAAGTAATTAATTTATTATTGTACATATTGTCTAATATATATGGCTCATAAATTTGTGGGTAATAGAGGATATGTGGTATTCTTTTATAAATAAGGGAATTGACAAACCTAGAATTACTTAAAAGATTAAATAATATATATATATATATATATATATATATATATTATAATCACATAATATTGAATCGAGTCACAAAAATAGTGAATATATGATGTGATATTATTTAAATAAACTCATATAATTAAATTTATATATGTTTCTGGACACATTTAATTCCTTATCTCATAGTGAAACAATTTTAAACTCATCTTAAATTTAATTTTGACAATATAAATCATTGAAATGATAACCTAAATATATTACCAAAAAATGGGTAAACTAACCAAATTTTAAAATCATGATTAAAAAAATTTAATAAAATTTTCTAGATTCTGTTTCTATAGGTGTATGAATTTATTTTCTATATACAAATTCAAAATGCATGAAAAATAGTTTTTCAGTAAATAACCAATTTAGGAGTAAAAATCGTTTCCCCTTAAAATAAATTAATAATTTGGTATCCATGAGATTTTTTGTAAAATAAAAAAGTAATTCATGTTTTTATACATTTATATAATTCCATAATAGAATGGAATTCTCTATCATTTCCATTATATGAAAATATCCAAAAACAGTTATTAATTTGATTAAAATCAAACTTATCTTCCCAAAATTTATGTTTGGTTTTCCAATTTAAATATTACATCCTAAAATATATTTTTAAAATTCTAAACATAGATTTTAATAAATAAAAATCATACTATAATGTAAAATAATGTTTTATTGTGTAGTTTTGACCCCATTTTACCTCTTTTACCAAGGTGACAAATCATTACGATGGTTACTATTCATAATAACTAAAAATTAAGATAAACATATTACATTATATTAGTTATTATTATTCCAAATATGGAATCGATTTTATAAGAATCCATTTCTATAACATTTATAAATTAATTTTTAAATAACCATATAAAATGCAATGACATCCAGTTATATAAAAAATGAATTATAAATATAAAAAATTAATTATTATTCCATGACTAGTAATAAACACTAAATGAATCTAAAATAATTTAATTTAATATATAGTATATAAATTTAATTTAATTAATTACTTAATAATGATTTATTTAATTAATAAATATTAAAATAAATTTTTCAAATAAAACTAGTTATCATAAAAATGTGTTTTCAATATTAGAAATGAACTTATAAAAAAAATAATGTATAAATATTATTACTATGAAAAAATATATAATTTTAAATTAAAGTAGATTTGTGTTAATATAACTTAATATTATATGAATAATGGTACCTTTTATTGAAATCAAATGACCATTTTACAGAAAACCTTATTTTAACTTATTCACTGGAAAAGAAATATTTATAAAAAAAGCCAAAAAAATTCCCTCATATGATTTTATTTATTATTTAAAAAAAATACATTTCATAAAATAAAATTTATAAAAATGTTGTTAATTAAATATATTTTACACACACAAAAAGTAATAAAAACATTTTTTATGAAATAATGTTGTTAAAGCAAATAATGACTCTATTTAAAAGAATGTAATTATATTTTATGCATCAATAAATAAATTTAAATTATATAAAAACAATTTTTATATAGATCATAATGTATTAATCTTATTGATACCACCATTTTTTACTTCGCGGTTATAATATATAATGGATTATTTTATCCTTATTGTTTAATTTCAAATAAGATATCGAACACATATAATTTATTCTAAAGAGATATGTTTTAAAAAATAATATATTGTTACGTTATACCTCATTTTGTAAATTGAGTCTTTACATTCATTATCTAGGTTATTATAACGGCCCACACTCCTATAAACTATAGATTTTGGTAGCATTATTATATCAACATGAGATAAATGAAATAGCATCCCAATAGACTATATAGTTTAGTAGTCATGGTAAACTAGACACATAATTGAAATTTACATTATATTGTAATAACTTATTATACACAAATTGTTTTTTTGAGAAATTTATTATTTCCCCTATCACATCCCAACATATCCATCATAAAACATTTCGTGCTATCTAGGAGAATAAAAACCCTAAGGAAGGTATGAGATCGTATGCTTAGTAAGGGTAAGCATACAATGGAATCTATTATGAATAAATAATCCATAATTTCTTGGTAAAGTTAAAAAACTGAAAACATCTTCCATTTTATAAATAAATTGAAAATTATTAATAATATCACTACAATTAATAGTGATTAAATAAATCTATACAGATAATCACATGAACATGAATCTTGTCAATGGATGCTCAAACTAATCAAATAATTGCATGGATATATATAACTACTCTCATAATGAGGGAATTCATAATTATAATCATCATAAATATAAAATATAAATATTTCACAAAACATTTTACAATTATGGGTAAAAACAAATCTAATTTGGTCAGATAATTTTCCTTTTTAGACCAATCGATTCATTGAGGGACTATCTATAATCAGGCCCCACCCATAAATTAATATGTCTAACAAATTCCTATTATGAAATATGTTAAAAATAATCAACATAAACATTCATATTGAATTTCTAATGTAATAAATTTTAATACTTACCCCATTCAATAAACATAATCATAAACCATCCTGAGTAATATAATAAATGGTAATAAAATTACACAGCCCCTATCAAGGTGATCATTAACCATACAATGAAATAATAAGAATGAAATAAATATGACATATCCCTAGTTTATTATTAATTAAACAAGATTTTGATGTCATTGACGAATAGGAATACCATAATAATATTATGAAAACATTCATGAGCAAAATTACCTTCTCACTTTATAATTATACCTTTTTTAAAATTCACAAATAAATTTTTAAATAATTTTCCTTGAAAATATAATTTAATGCGCATAAAATAATCATATACAATTCATTAATAAATAAAATTATGTTTATGTTATACACACTAATAAATATATTCACTTCATATTTTTAGTAAAATCCAAAATGGCCATTGTTTGGAAAATGAAAGAGAGTATCCTTTCATGAAAAATCATAAAACTTAAAATAATTGATTTAAATTTATTCAATAATCTATTTGTATAATTTTATAATATTTTTTTGAAAAAAATAAACGAAAACATGGGTTTGGAAGAAAATGCATTTTTGATAAAAAAAGAAAAATAATGTTATGTTTTATTAAATATATCTCATTCATTTTAAGTACCAAAGATATAACATATTGAATAATTACATGAAAATTTAATAAATGAAAATTGGATATGATAATATTTTTTTAATACATGAATACTACATAATTCTACCAATGGAGACTTAAACATAAACAATCTTTAATAATGTTGAGATTGTGAAATAAACCCTTACCACTTTGGTAACTTTCGAATTGTAATATCAATAAAATAAATATACTAAAATGAAATATTAAATAACATGAATATATATTGAATAATTATATAACATATAAAATGGAAAGTATATACACAACACAATGTAATAAGTTTTTAATATGGAATTTGTCTCATGAATGTAATTGTTGGATGAGAAACCCTTACCTAAGGTTCGTCAATATTCATATAATTATAAACCTCAATTATAATTAATTTGGGATAATTTTGTATATATCACAGAACAATAATCATAAATGTAATTCTATATATTATCCTATTCTAAAATTTTAATACGTGTTTTTTATTAATATTTTGATATCTTCATTGTTTCAAGTATTGATTGTCTGGTTTTCTCATACATGTTTTGTCATGAATGTGTTGATTATTATAAATAGGAAATAGTTAGATCATATCAATAATTATATTAATGGTATAAATATATATTTTTTAATTACATACATACTTAGAACAATTCTTGTAAATTTGATATAGAAATTTAATTGCATCACTTCACGGAGATGGTATGTAGTCTGTATGGACGAGTGATGATATCATTCACATATTTTGTTAAAATATAATGAAGTGTATCTTATATTAATTTGAAATAATTTATATCATGTCATATATATTATATATATTTTATATATTTTTTTCATCAATAGTTTATAAGTAAATATTAAATAAAAAATATATCACATTTCTTTTTGAGGCGGTACAACACCATATCCAAGAGTGACGTTATAATATTTTATACAGAATGGAAGGTATAAAGGTAAATGAGATATTATAGATCATGGGGGTTAAATGAAGTCTAAATAATATGTATATATATAAATATTATCATTATATTCAAATGTGAGATTTTTTTATGGAAATGAGGTACATCAGATCGTTTGTTTATTTTCAATCATGCACATTAATAATGATTTCATTTCACATTTGATGGAAGTGGAGATGGATTAATATTATTACATAAACATAATAAAATATCCTTATATTGGAGAAACTATTGTTTTTATAAAATTATATTTGATACATAATAAAAGGTTGTAAATTAATAAGGTAAAAGAAATATATTGGTGAAGACAATTATTTTCTATTATAAAAACCTCATTCGGATCTCTTCTTAAGGAATCTAGGTTTAATCTTTTTAGAATTTCGTAAAATATTGAATGTTGGTAAGTATTATGGGGAGATAATTTTTTAGGTTTTGTATGATTCAAATGGAATTAGTGGTGTGATGAATGGGGGAGTGGGTTCATGTTTATAATTGAGGAGTGGCATTTTTTATATATACCCAAAACTGAAAAATAACTGAAATCCAATCTTACACCAAGTATAAAAAATCAATAAATAATTAATTTGAGGGATTATATTTTCTATCAACAACTCCTACATAAAAACCAACTTATTTTTACAAGTTATTCCTTATCCATTAGGTTTACATAATTTTCCTTTTTCATTTTTACACCCTTAACAAGTCCATAAACATAAAAAAAATATTCATCACTCCTAAAATTAAATGAAAATTAATATTTAATTTAAAAACCAATGTTATATATCTAAAATTAAATTTATGAAAATATATTAATTTTTCCAGAAGAGTTTTTTTAACATAAGAACATATAATGAAAAAAACACTGTTTTAACCTGAACCACTATAATTAATTTATTACACAATTCATAATTTCTATAAAAAAAATATATTTTACATATTATATAAAAAAAATTATGATTATTCCAAAAATGGAGTCCGTTTTAATAATTGAATTCATGTAATTGGAAGAATTCAATTTAAAATTAATCCCCATGATGCATCGACAAACAATTTTTTCATAAGAATACATTAAAAAGTCTAAAAATATACATTAGAATTCGATATGAAATTTTTTAAAATGAAATAACATATTTGAATTTTAATATAATTGAACTAATATTACTTTAATCAAATTTTAAATATAATTTTTCATTTAAAATAATATAAATGAAAAGGTAGTTTTCAATAAAAAACATTATTTCTCACAATTCGTCAGAAAATTAATATTTTCACAAAAATATCAAACAAATCTCCCAATATAAATTTAAACTAAATATATAAAAATATAAATTTTATTTTTTCAAATATTATTTTTCAAATTTGTAGAATTTATTTTAAATTAAGTTCATAAAGTGTTCTTTAGTGCATTTCAAAAAATTATGTTTCAGGAGAAGAAACTTATTTTTCAAAAGTCCATTTTTATTTCAAATCAATAGATAAAAATTTAATTAATATATACATGTTCAAATGACATAATTTTCATAATTTTGTAATTCCGATTCAAAACATTCAACATAAAAGATAAGTTATAATTGTAATGTTTAAATATTAATATTTTTATTACATATCGTGTTTTATTTAAACTTAGTGATGTGTGAATTGGAATCTTTCAAAGAGGATGAATTTATTTACAATGAAATATATCATCATGTTTTGTGGTGTAACAATGTTCCAAAATCTTGTTTTTTAGTGTCATAAATGATATCGAACATGATGTACCTATTTTAATATTATGAGGTGTTATATTCAACCCCCACCCCCCACAATAAATAAATTTTTTCCGCACTATTTAATCTTGACCTCTATAAACAAGGGTTTGAGATTTCAAAATACCATTGTTTGAAATCCCAATGATAAGAAGGATTGATTAAAATACCCCTTGATACGATAGATAATTAATTTTAAATTCTACCAATAATAACACATTATTAGGTTTCTAAGTATGAAGACATTTGTTGGAAATGAAAATATGTGCATATTAGAAAATCATAAATAATTATATAGATTGATAGAGATCATTTATAACAATAATGATAATGATCTATAAAATTTAATGACCCCAATTGTAAGAACCCAGAACTCGGTTTCAGGTATGTTTTTCCACTTCTGTTCATTTTTGAGAAAAAGAGGAAAATCGGGAAATTTTCAAAATACACATCGTGTACTTTATAAGTACGCAATGTGTACTTTGATGTAGTGCCTGAACATGTAATGGTCGTGTCCGGGCCACACACACGGTGTGTAGGGGCGATGTGGAGGCTTCTTAAAGCGAAGTACAACAAGGTCAAGTACATGTCATGTACCCCAGAAGTACACGCTGTGTAGTTTCTTTTTTTATTAATCAGACCGGGGTCACGCCTAATCGACCAAAACGTCCTCTTCTCCAGGTTCATCGACCAATAGCGACCCGTATGGCCACAAAAATTCTCTGAGCCCATGAGCCTCCGTCTTTTTGCCGAATCGACCATCATCGATTGCGTTGGAACCATAGCAGTGAGCTCTTCCTTATTCTTGAGTTTCATTTTATGATTTTCCCTCTTTCTCAAGTTATCGTGGGTTGAAATGTTTTTGCATTTTCATAGATCTATGACATTCTAAGGAGAATCAAGCCTCTTGGTTCTAGTATTTTTATCTCCTAGCATCAAGGTAGGTGGTTTGTTCCTTTCCTTTCGAATTCATTGAGTTTTATCTGCAAATTTCACCAATATCCGAGAATTGGGTATTGCGTGTTTACCTTTTTGACCCTATTGTTTCCCTGCCTTGCTTGTATGCTTGTGTAGAGGTTATTTGATCACGTTTGTGGATAATTTATATGCTTGGATGTTTTCCCATGCCTTGTTGTTGTTACGACCATTGGGTATTGTTAGCCTTTCGCCGCTATTCCTATTTTCCATGCTTTGTGACCGTAGGATGGAATGTTGTTCCGGACATGCTTGTTTTGTTGTAGACTGGTTGTCCAAGTTGATGTTTAGGTGTACTTTGGCCTTATAGCATTATTATTCATTGACTGGCATTGGACGGTGAGAACCCGGTGCTATAGACTATAAGGTATTGACCACGTGAGTTTCACAGAGAGTCTTTGATATTATAGACTACAGGAGGGTATACCGAGTGAACTTCCTCAGAGAGTCTTAGACATTATAGACTACAGGGGATTGACCGATTGAGCTTCCCATAGAGTCATGGATATTATAAACTATAGTTGGGTAAACCGATTGAGATTCTTCAAAGACTCTGTACTTTGTTTGATTTTATTTTAAACATTTTTCTAGGCTAGAGAATGAATTCACTGAGCAAACTTCCTTAGAGTGTCTTTGATAGACCTGAGACTATAGGAGGAATTGACCAACTAAGCTTCCTCATAGAGTTTCTAGACCTTGGGGCTATAAAAGGGTTAGACCATGTGATCTCCCTCAGAGAGTCCCTGACTAACCTACACTATAAGGGGAATTGACCGAGCGATCATCCCCAGAGAGTCTTGTAATTTTGTATGACCAAACCAGAGGGGTTAGGATGAGTGCACTACCAAAATTGTTGTTGGTAATTCTTGGATAGGACCAGAGGGGTTGGATGTGAGTACTTCCCAGAGGGGTTTCTATTGTGTTAGCTATTTGGTTCACTACTGCTTGTTGTTCTGTGGATTGATTACCATTGTATATCATCGTGTTACTGCTTACAATTTACTACCTGCTGTTTACTGTTACTGTTTACTGCTTACGGTACTGTTACCTTCCATATGCTCACTGACTGTTAGGCACAGATCTTCGGGTGGTTGCCTACTGGGATTTTAGTCTCACACCATGTTTGGGCCAAGCTTTTGGGCCTAACAAGACAATTTTGTTGAAGGTATAGAAAAGGGAAAGCACCCTTTGACATCTAGCACATGATTGCTTTGGAGAAGGAGAGCATGGGACCAAGACGAGGCTTGTGATGCTGAGGAATTGCTTATCTATTTACTTTCTTTGTACTTTGGTTTAGTATTGTATTCCTCATTGGGACTTGTTTGGATGCTTTCGTAGACATATGTATCATTCATCATTTCATATATACATGTGTGCTCCATCTTTTTATTGTTTTAGTCTTCTGCTGTTTATTATTGATGGATATTTACTGCTTTCGCTATTGTATGCTTTGTTTACTTTTACTGTGTACTCTACCAATGAGGGCATAGTTTACCCACTATATAACACAAGGCCCTCACTACTAGTCAGAAACCTTTTTTATTTGGGGAAATGCACTTGGGGCCATGTGACCCACCGGGTACGGGGCACCTCAGGGTGGCTTCCGAAACCGGGATGTTACAAAGTGGTATCAAAGGAACTCTTTTCTCTTGATTTACTGTTTGGAGCCTTTATCCAGGGATAGGACGGATTCAGTATTTGGAAATAAGCTATTCCTGGGAGTAGCTAACCCGTGTATAGGTAAAATCCAATCTACCTCGTTTAATGCAGTGTTCTGGTTTTGAGATTTTATGGTTGATATGATTTCACCTAGATTGATTCACATGCCTTGTGTTGTTATTGTAGTGCTATTGTGGTTCTATTTCTGTTGCAACCCAATGAGATGAGTGTATTCCATCTCATGCATCTTATAGGTACTTTTTGGAAATCACATGCCATGCATTCTTTCCATGCCATCTAGGGTGAATTTGAAATTTCATGTTGTTGTGATATACGTTGTGTAGATTATTCGTGATGTTGTGATAGATACTTTGATAGAATCCCTGCAGTTTGATAGAGAAATTGTTCGTATTTTATATTTACTTAAATGAGTGCCAAATCTTGATTCTTGAGGTGTTATAGGCTCTCATGAATCAATGTTTGGTTGATCATTGTTTTGTTGCCCTTATATTTTATATGTATGAGATGGAAGGTTTTGATTCACGGGGATTATGGTCCCCTACGGATCAGAATTTGGCACCTCGTTGCATGTTTTTCAGTGTTTTATGGGTTTTGGTGCAGTTTCTGAGCTACTACATGGAAAAACCCTGAATACACGGCGTGTACTTAACTACACGCCGTGTACTGTTAAAATGTGTCACTCACTATGTGAGCAGAAACACGAGGTGGTGAAAACATTATCAGCAACACGTCGTGTACTGTAGTTGCACGTCGTGTAATAGTGAGCTGTGTACCCGGCCGTGTCACTAACAACATGGGCCGGGGAAGCTCGCATGGTATACCCCGTGTTGGGAATGAACACACCGTGTAGCCTTATTCTAGATACCTGTCCATGTCATGAACAACATGTGACAGTGTTATCATCTCCTATACACGCCGTGTTTGTTCGGAACACACCATGTATGGGGTCAGCCATGTAGTTGCTAGTGTAACTAAAAACATGGTCGTCGAAACCTCGTCTAGTACACGACGTGTCTTTAGGTGAACAAGACGTGTAGTATAAGTTTATGAGGACTGTGTGAGTTAGCCGTGTAAAGAGTCTTGGGCAGGGGAATGGAGATCCAGTACACGCCGTGTGTGGGGACAACACGTCATGTAGTAAGGGGAGTTACACGACCAGAGGTGGCAGAGGTACAGGCCCATGTGTCTAGCATAAGAAGACATGTCGTGTAGTTTTATACACGCCATGTAGTATTGATTTGTAGAACTTGTTTATTCTTTTCCCATGTTCCCATTTTTGTGATCTTGTGTTCTCTGTCCCTGATAATCCTGATCTATGTTGTGTTTTTGATCTTTTAGAGCTTCTCCTATGAGACGTCCTCTGGTTGTACATCAGCTGCCAGACGGTGATCAGACACCAGATATGGCTGATCAGGGATCTCCGGTAGATCCTCTTATATATCATCCAACTGTACCAACCTTGGCACTTGTTGTTATACCCGTTGCGGGCACCGATGCGCAGTTCAGGGAGGATTTCCTGAGGATGATTCATACCTTTCAGGGAGCGGCGCCTCCTGCCCCGTCGATGGCTGAGTTGACGCGGGTTTTCTAGCAGTAGCATCCTCCTACATTCTCAGGGGATGGTGGACCCCAGGCTACATATTTGTGGCTAGAGGCCCCGCTGACGTTCTTCGTGCACCTAGAGATACCTCCATAATAAAATGGTAAATCTTGCTACTTATATGCTATAAGACACCGCCAAGAGCTGGTGGGAGGTGATCTCACAGTCAGGGCACCAGAAGAGTATGACATTGAATGAGTTTCAGCGTATATTCTATGATTACTTCTCTCCAGAGACCTTGAGGGCCAACCAAGCCTAGGATTTTATGAGTCTTGAGTAGGGTACTCTTTCTGTTATGGAGTACTCATCTAATTTTACCATGATGTAGCACTTCACACCGATTCCAATAGGTGATGATTTATTCCTTGCTAGGAAATTTGAGGACGGTCTGAGGCAAGAGATCTCTTCCTAGGTGAATATCATCAGGTTGACTTCGATATCATCTATCGTCAACTAGGTGCTGATCACTAAGCACAATTTGAGAGATTTTAGAGTGAGCCAGGGGTGCAGGGCTGCGGTAAAGCCCAACCTTTCGCCGTGGAGCATTCCTATCTGGAGAACGATCCCAGACATTTTATAGTTCTAGGTACGACCTTAGTAGCCTCCGTTTTATCTTCATCTCTTTTCGATACTGGTGCTTTGTATAGTTTTATCTTTGTTGCTGTTGTGGAAAGCCTTGAGCTTTGTATCTTTTTGTCTACCGACATGTTGAATCTTGATACACCATTGGGAACAGGTACGTCTAGAGTTTGTTAGTGCAGAGAGTTCCCTCTTGAGGATGCAGGGTGTCACTCTTATGGGACCTCTATTTCCTATAAATGACAGGCTGTGATGTCATTCTCGGTATGGACTGGTTAGTTACCTTCTAGGAAATCTTAGACTGCTATCGCCGTAGGGTGAGTTTTGTATCTCCCGAGGGAAGATCGTTTCTTCATAGAGGCGAGTGTGATGTCCAGGTGGGTAGAGCTAGACTAGAGCATCATGGGATAGGGGGAGTTACCGCCCAGATTGCTAGTCTTTTTATGGATGACCAGGGGACTTCACAGTTAGACTTTCCTCCAGTGGTGGATTGTTTTAGAGACATCTTTCCAGAGGACTTTTTAGGTTTGCCTCTAGAGTGCGATGTAGACTTCTCGATTGAGCTCGTTCCAGGAGTGGCATCAGTTTATATTCCTCCATATGGGATGGCTACACCTGAGTTGCAGGAGATCAAGAATCAGTAGGAGGACTTGTAGGAAAAGGGTTTCATCTGAACCAGTACTTCTCCTGGGGGTTCGACTTTCCTATTTGTGAAGAAGGAAGACATCACCATTAGGCTTTGCGTGGATTATTGGACGCTGAACCAGTTGACAGTCAAAAACTGATATCTATTTCCAAGTATTGATGAACTTTTTGATCATCTTTGAGGAGCCCGGGTGTTCTCGAAGATCGATTTGAGGTCCGGTTATCATCAGTTGTATGTTTGACCATCAGATATACCTCTTATAGCCTTCATAAGTAGTTATGGTCTATACGTGTATACGGTCATGCTATTTGGTCTCACGAATGTTCCAGTAGTTTTTATGGCACAGATGAACTGATTTTTCAATCCATACTTGGATTCCTTCATGGTGGTTTTCATGGACAACATCTTGGTGTATTCTCACACTCGACATGACCATGCTACAAGTCTTGAAATCATTCTTAGTACACTAGAGAGCATCAATTATATGATAAGATCTCGAAATGCCAATTTTTATGGATCTGATTCACCTCTTAAGTCACGTTATATCAGAGATAGGAGTATTAGTAGACCCAGAGAATGTGAGAGATATAGTATCTTGGGAGTAGCGAGGAATGTATTTGGAGGTGAGGAGTTTGCTCGGGCTGGCTGGATACTATAGGCATTTCATACAAGAATTTTCATGCCCTGTAGCACTGCTGACATGTCTAACCAAGAAAGGTTCAAAGTTCTTATGGTCAGATTCCTATGAGTCAACCTTTCAAGAGATAAAGGAGAGATTGACATCAGCATCTATACTAGTCTTGCCGGAGCTGGGAAAGAGCTATACAGTCTATAGTGATGCTTCAGGTTTCGGATGGGGAGCTATGCTTATACAGGGAGATGGAGTCGTTGCGTACAGGTCTCAGCGGTTGAGACCACATGTGAGGAACTACCCGACGCATGATCTGGAGTTGACAGTTGTTGTTCATGACTTATGTTGTTGGAGACATTACCATCATGGAGTGAACATTGTGGTTTTCACTGACCACAAGAGTGTCATGTACATATTCACTCATCATGATCTGAATCTGAGACAGCGTGGGAGGGTCGAGTATCTTCAGTCCTTTGACTTTGAGCATGCCTGTACGTCGGTAAGGTGAAACACAGTGGTTGATACGTTGAGCAGGAGAACCCATATTGAGGTAGTTCAGGATGCCAGTAGTGAGTGGTAGCTAATCGATCTGTTCTCTGAGATGCATTTGGAGGTGCATGACAAACAGGGTCAGGCTTTTCGTTCTTCTGTAGCTGTTTCCTCTACCCTTCTATATCAGGTGCGGATTAGGAAGCTATCAGACTCAGAAGGCCTAGTCATGTGGAAGAGTGTGTCAGGAGAGTATCCTCTTCCTAGAAGGATAGTGGGAAAGGAAGAGATATTGCTTTTATAGGGACGCGTATGGGTGTTAGTAGACATACATGAGGAACTGCTGTGGGATATAAATTCTTCAGTTTGGGCAGTACATCATGGCATCACCAAAATGAATCATGATCTACATCGCCAGTACTGGTGGCCATGTATAAAGACCAAAGTTTCAGGGTTCTTCATGAGATGTACTACTTGTCAGTAGGTGAATGCAGAGAATCAATGACCAACAGGGCTTTTACAGTAGTTACCCATCCCTGAGTGGATGTGGAATGATGTCATGATGGACTTCGGGAATGGGATACCGGGGTCACCTCGTGGGAGTGATCTTGTTTGGGTTGTCAACGACAGGATTACGAAGGTTGCTAACTTATTTCTGATCAAGGATACCTTCTGTGTTGATGATCTGTGGAGGTTTTACATCCAAGAGATTTTAAATCTACATGGAGATCTACACTCTATTGTTTCAGTCAGGGATACACGTTTTACTTCTCTGTTCTGGTAGGGGCATCAGAAGGCTTTGGGTACATAGGAACTTTTGAGTACAACATACCATCCACAGACAGATGGCCAGTCTGAGTGTATGATCCAGGTTCATGAGGATATGCTTCAAGAATTCATCCTATACATAGTAGGTTCTTGGGAGATGTATATTCCTCTTGTGGAGTTTGCATATAACAACAGTTTTTAGGCGACTATTCAAATGGCACCTTATGAGGCTTTGTATGGTAGGCCATGTCGATCACCTTTGTGCTAGCTGTAGGTAGGAGAGGCATCTTTTTTGGGACCTCATCTTGTTCTATAGACCATAGAATAGATAGAGTTGATTCAGAAGAGTATGGCTATAACACAGTCTTGATAGAAGTCTTATGCTGATCAGTAGAGACGATCTGTGGAGTTTGAGGTCAGGGATTAGGTTTTCATGTTTGTTGCACCCAGGTTGGGACACAAGAGGATTTGGAGATAGGTTAAAAATTCACCACGGTATGTTGGTCCATTTGAGGTGTTGGAGAGAGTTGGTCCGGTTTCCTATCAGTTGTAGTTACCTTATAGGTACCAGGCTATGCACGACGTCTTCGACGTCTCTCAACTCCGACAATACTTTCCAAAATTGTATCACGTCTTTCAGCCCAAGGATGTTGAGCTTGATGTAGATTCATCGTTTGAGGACCATCCTATCAGGATTATCGATCGTAGAAATAAGCTTCTCCATTGCCAGTCTGTTCCTCCAATACGGGTGATATGGCAGTATGGGCCAATATAGGACGAGACCTGGGAGAGGGAGGCTGATATACGATGGTAGTGGCTAGATCTATTTGGGGTTTCGTCTTATATGCCTCGCTAGGAAATTTGGGGATGAATTTCTTTAGGGTGGGTGTTTGTAAGAACATGGATCTTTATTTCAGGTATGTTTTTCCTTTTCTAGTCATTTTTGAGAAAAATAGGAAAATCTAAAAATTCTTAAAATACACGCCGTGTACTTTATAAGTACAGGCCTTGTATATTGATGTAGCACCAGGCCGTGTGCTAGCCATGTCTGGGCCACACACATGGTGTATAGGGGTAATGTGGAGGCCGATTAAAGTAGAGTATGGAAAGTTCAAGTACACACCATGTACCCCAGAAGTACATGTCGTGTAGTCTCTTTTTTTCATTAATTGGACTGGGGTCGTGCCTAATCGACGAAAACAACTTCTTCACGAGGTTCTTCGACCGAGAGCGAGCTGTATAGTCACAGACATCCTCTGAGCCATATAGCCTCTGTCTTTATGCCCAATTGACCACCGTCAATTGCATTCGAACCGCAGAAGTGAGATCTTCCTTCTTCTTGAGTTTCATTCCATGATTTTCCCTCTTTCTCACGTTATCGTGGGTTGAACGTTTTGTGTGTTTTTTATATCTATATAGTTCTAAGGAGAATCATGCCTCGTGGTTCTAGTATTTTGATTTCCTTGCATCATGGTAGGTGGTTTGTGCCTTACCTTTAGAAGTCTTTTAGTTTTATGTGAAAATAACACCAAGACCCGAGAACAGGGTATTGTGTGTTTACCTTTTTTGCCCTTTTTTTACTGCCTTTCTTGTATTCTTGTATAGAGGTAATTCGATCATGTTTGTGGATAATTGATATGCTTGGATTTTTTTCCCATGCCTTGTTCTTATTACGACCTTTAGGTCCTATTAGCCTTTAGTCACTTTACCTATTTTCCATGTATTGTGATTGTTGGATGGAATGTTGTTTTGGACATGCTTTTTATGTTGTAGACTCATTATCCAAGTAGCTATTTTGGTGAAATTTGGACATATAGAATTATTATGCACTGACTGGCACGAGATCATTCGAACCTGGTGCTATAGACTATAAGGTATAAACCGAGTGAGATTCCCAGAGTGTCTTGGATTTTATAGACTACAGGAGGGTTGAACGAGTGAGCTTCCTTAGAGAGTCTTAGACATTATAGACTATAGGGGATAGATCGAGTGAGATTCTCATAGAGTCTTGGATATTATAGACTACAGGATGGTAGACCAATTGAGCTTCCTCAGAGAGTCTTTACTTTTTTTTGATTTTCTTTAAAACATTTTTCCAGGCTAGTGAAGGAATTGACTGAGCGAGCTTCCTTAGAGAGTCTATGATAGACTTGAGACAATAGGAGGAATTGACCGAGTGAGATTACTCGGAGATTTTCTGTAACATGGGGCTATAAGAGGGCTAGACCGCGTGATGTTCCTCATAGAGTTTCTGACTACCCTATACTATAAGGGGAATTGACCGAGCAAGCTTCCCCTGAGAGTCTTGTAATATTGTATGACCAAATCAAGGGGGATAGGCTTGGTGCACTGACCAAAGGGTTGTTGGTACTTCTTGGATAGGACCAGAGGGTTGGCTGTGAGTACTTCCCATAGGGGTTCCTGTTGTGTTAGTTGTTTTCTTCACTGATGCTTGTTGTTCTATGGATTGATTATCGTTGTATATCATCTTGTTACTACTTACTCTTTACTGCCTTCTATTTACTGTTACTATTTACTTCTTACCATACTATTACCTGCCATATGTTCACTGACTATTAGGTACATATCTTTAGTTGGTTTCTTACTGGGATTTTAGTCTCATACCCTATTTGGGCCTTGCTTTTGGGACAAAGCAAACTATGCAGTTATAGGTATAGAAAAGGGAAAGCGGACTTCAACTTCTGGCACTTGATTGTTTTGGAGCAGGAGAGCATGGGACCAAGCCGAGGCTTGCGATGCTGAAGAGTTTCTTATCTATTTACATTCTTTGTACTTTGGTTTATTATTGTATTCAACATTGTGACTTTTTTGGATGCTTTCTGAGACATATGTATCATGCATCATTTCATATATACATGTTTTCTCCAACTGTTAATTGTTTTATTCTTCTGATGATTATTATTGATGGATATTTACTGCTTCTGTTATTGTATGTTTTGTTTACTTCCACTGTGTACTCTTCCAATGAGGACATAGTTTCCCCACTATCACACCCAAGGCCCTCGCTGCTAGATATTAGCCTCTAGCATTTGGGGAAATGTTCTTGAGGCCATGTGACCCACTAGGTACGGGGCGCCTCTGGGTGGATTCTAGAATTGAGACACTACATCAAATCCATAAGTCCTTGATTTGTTAAAGAACTACTAGTTTATTAGAAATTCTGGTAAAAGGATAAAATTTTGGTTTCAAGATCATTTTCATTTATTTCAATATTTCCATTACAATTTAGACTATAAAAATAAGGAAATAAGCATATTTAACTAATGTAATTTAATCCGGTCTTTATACTGTGATTAATTTCTATAATTCCGAAAACTCAGAATTTTAGATTCAGTACTGAAACATGCGGCTAATTTTTTTAAAAAAAATACAATAGAAAAATACACAGTACACGATATAATGAAAAAAAAAATTTGGTCTATGTTTTGGAAGACTAGATAAACCATACACTGAATTAGAGTTTACAAAAAAAATTATATTCATATACAATATCACATGAAATTTCCCTTAATCTTATAAAGAATCCATTGAAAAATAAATAAATACAAGGGATGAGAACAAAAGCTTGCTAAATGACATAAAAATAATGAAATCATTAGTCTTAAAATACTTATAAAAACATAATAGATATACTTTTCACCATTAAAAGTAACTTATACTTTGTGAAAAATGAGGATTCCATAAAACATAAAAAACTATTTAGGTAACTTGGGGAATTACTTAAGGTTTGTAACCCCTACATCTTCCTCACAATATACCCTCTTAACTACCGTATTATGTAACCCTCATGGATACCTTATTGTGTAACCATAAAAGTCACACACGGAATAACCATATGGGATACATCTGCAAAACATAGCCAATGCTTTGGAGGTAGATATAGGTCTCAAACTTAATTATAAAAAAATTCCAAGAACAGGAATATTATCCTAAAATAAAAATACATACACCATACAAATCATTCATTATAAAAAAAACTAAAAATAGAAAATAACAATCCATAAGTGGTAAAATTTATATATTAGGAAATTTTAAATAATTATCAATGAATTCAAACTTCCCATGGTTGTGGTATTAGGAAATGATTACCCACCGTCAACGAAGGCGGCGAATTGACACACCTTGATAATGATTTCATTTTTTTGAATAAAAGAATAAATTGAGATATTAAAAGACTAATATATCATTTAACATAATAAAATTACAATATATAGATGATACTAGGGTTTTCATGAATCATTATATATAATGAAGACCACAGTAGATGTGAGAAAGAATTTAAAAGAGGAGAAGAAAGAATTTTACCTCGAGAAAATTTCTCCTTGGGAACCTATTTAAGCCTCTCGAAATTTGCCTTTTTATGAGCCTATAAGCTCTAGAATGTTGAATGGGATGAGGATATGGGAATTTGGTAGATTATTTTCCAGAAATAAGGCTCATGGATATGAAATTTGTGAAATAATTCACCTCCTTACCCAATTAATGTGAAGGGTAATTTAAGAATTACATAAAATATTAAATTATATTACGTCTAATATAGGGATAATGATTTTAAAAAGTGATAAAAAGTATAGGATATCACTTTTTCTACCAAATTCATTCATTTTTTGTACTTTTTCTATAATTTTATGATTTTTAAATATTTCAATTGAATATTATATTCAAGAAAAATGATTTTGTCAAATTAAACACTATTCATAACTTATGACTTTCAGAACATCAAAAAAGGTTACAAATTTGAATGAAAATTATTATATCTTATAATGGTCATATTAATCAAGTAAATTCCTGAATTAGCTTAAAAATATATATTTATATTTATTTTATTATTTTAATATCATTAATTTTAATTTTTAAATAATTAAATAATAAATGAATTATTATTGTGAAAGCTATTTGGGTGGTTATATATTCCCTAAAATTTATACGTAAAATTCAATGACAAATATATTTTCATTATATTTAGAAACAATATTTATTTTAAAAAACTCCTGGAAAACTATATATTAAAATGTTATTCAAACTAACTTTTAAATATTGAACACCATAAATTACTTTTTTTAAATTATTCTATATATCTTAATGTGGTTATTATGAGTCCAATATATCCCAAATTCAAATCCAAAATATTAATTGTCTAAAAAATCTCTACAAAATATATGTAGTCATTTTTTTGGCCATTTATTGGTACTTACAATTTTAATTAGAAACATTTTATTTTTTTTGGTTTCTTACACAAGTACTGCAACATCAGTACATAAGCTTTAAAGACGATTATTTCATTTATAAAAAATGAAAAATGAATTACTGTCACAAAAATAAATTACATCGTTTCAAAATAATCATTTATATTTGTTCATTAAGTTTAATTACACATATCTATATCAAAACAACTTTTTAAATTGGTGGATTTTTCTTCTCTTGCCTTACACAAACATTGCACTGGAATTTAGATAAGGTTCATATTATATTACTCCATAAAAATAATTTTACCACCAAAAACAAAATTAAATCATTATAATTTATAAATAATTAATGAAAATAAATTTTATCACACAATTAAGGAACCAAATTTGAAATTTCCAATGTTTTGGAGACAATGCTTCATCATTGATAATAATTTTTGTACATATCAGGAAATAAATAATAACATACATGTTGTGAATTATTTATATACAATATAACTCTTAAAAAGTTATAATTTAGTTATTAGATAAATTTATTAAATTTTACATCAAAATTATTTTTTCATGATTTCATAAAAAATTGTATTTTTTAAAAATACTATATATTTTACTATTCAGCAAAAAATAAACATTTTCAGAAAATTCTCAAAAAATCAACATAGAGTAATTTTGATATTCTAATTTCAAATATGATGTCATTTTTACTATTTATACTTCATAAAATCTCAATAAAATAATGATATTATTTTTACACAAAAACAAATAAAAATCAATTTTTAGGAAAACTTATTTCTGAAGATTAAAATATCATTAAAAAATTAGGTTATTATTTTATAATATGATACCAATAAATTCATATTAAGTTAGAAAGTTATATTTATTTCAAAAGTAAATTATTTATATTCATTCCTTTTAATTTAACATCTATTCTATAAAGGTAACATAATTACATTTAGTTTTTCATTTATGCATGATGTGTCATAGGGTTTCATTTTAAAATAATGGGATGTTAGAGTTTCCACTTCATCTCTTTATAAAATAATTGAATATATAAAATTAATTTTTATTGTTAATGTACTAATATTTACTTTAAAGAGATCATAAAATCCATAAAATAATGAAAAGTCATTACTCATGTCTGTTGATATCTTTTATGAAAATAATGGTAGTCATGATATAAATAATGATAAATTAATTTCTAATACCTTATTATTGACTCCAAAGGATCTATATAGTCGATTTCAAAAATATTTAATCTTAATACAATTCTAAAATATTTTTTACCAAATTGAATGTCTAGGAATTTAAAATTGAGGTCACTAAATGAACCTTACATTCCCCAAAAAATAAGAGGAACTTTATTCAACAATCCAAATATGTTAATACTTAGATCCACAAGGAACAATGACAAAAACATATAGTAAACTCCAAAAAAGTTATCATGAAGCATAAAATCACTATCCAATTTCATGGACCCCAATACTATCGCAAAAAACCTCATTTTATCAATATTTTCTCAACATTATGTTCGTATTAAGGGTTGTCTTCTATCAATCATGTATTTTAAAAAATATATAATCTTTAAAATGAATAAATTTTCTTTGTACCATTCAATATATGCTTCAAAATCCACAAATAATAACTACTTTATTATAATACTTTTATATTTCAGTATTCATCTAATGATAATATCATTGATATAATAGTTCTATAACATAAGACTTGAATCCAAATACACACTAAAATTAATCATTTCTCCTTAGTTATATTAATAGAATACTCGTTACCATTATATATTAAATTCCTCTTAGGTATATTCTATTTATAAATGGGGAATTTATTTTCATATTTCCCCAGCTCCTTACATTTGAATATTTGAAATTTTGAAACTTCTTTATTTCAGTTGCTATCATGAACATGGTTTCACTTCTCCCAAAACATCACGAAAACATCCATTCCCTTTATGAGAGTATTGGGTTTCTTCAGTCCATAATTATAATATGGGGTAAAAACTCATTCCCTTCTTCCATTCAACCTCTATTTTCTCTACCATCCTATTCTCTTCTTAAATCCCATTGAATCCATAATACATGGTGAATTATTTCTATATCTTGATATCACATTATATTGTATACTTATATGATCATAAGTTTTGGGAGAGTAGTAATGTAAGAAGGATTGGATTTAACCCACCAATGAGATGATCAATCTTACTTTTTTGGATTATATACACAGTTTGTAATATTCAATTCTTAGCATGTAAATATTTCATCATTTGTGGATACATTTTCATATCATTTTGTCTGAGACATATGAATTTTCTCTCTATATCCCCTTGTTTTTCATGAGGAAAATACATTTCTAAGAATAATTCCATAAAAATATTTCACTCCATTATTTTTCATCTTTACCTTTAGTGTTTTGAATCAATAAACAATATTTATCTGCATCTCCTGAGAGATTATAAAATACCCGGAAAATTTTTTCCCATTTATAGCTTCCAAAAGTGAGATATAACATTTCTAAGAACATATCCTTTTTTTAGTTACAAATGTATTTTTTATCTCATTAAATTATAGAGGATGATTATATATAAAGATGTATAACATTGCTACCCTGCATGGTGGATCAGCATGCTTCACCATATGAGAAAGATAATTTCACATAAAATATGTTATATTACCTAATATGTTTATATATTGATCATTAAAATTTATAGCTCCATCTACATCTTCATTATCAGTCCTGGGAGGGAAATCCCCCCATGTGGTATGTGTATTGATGTAGTTTCCATTAATTCATCTAGGGTCTATTTAAAAATAATGAAATACACTATATTATAGCATAACATTAGGAAACATAGTGTTTAATACCAATACTAGTGAAACACCTAACATAAAAATGAAAGTTTTATGCATGGATAACACCATAATAAAAGACAAGGGTTTTGTTGTAATTTTTTCAAAATACAAAAATAATATCATGTCCTTCATAATGGTTTCAAATTAAAATTTGAATTAATTTATGTATATTACCCTAGAGTGTCAAACCAGGTGCAGAGAAATGTGAATTGTCATGTACCATGAAATTCTAGATTCAAATCCAATGCTCCCACTTTGAATTTATAACCCCAAGGTACATCTCATCTAGAACCATGCCCATTTTTATTATCCATACAGTTTTTTATTTATAGTAAATCCATATAATATCAATCTTAGAAAAATATTACAATGTTATCTTATAAGTAGAATTATTCTTAAAGTAAGTCATGGGGTTATTTTACCTAATCTATGTTTTCCTAAATCTAGTTTCCAAGGTGTCTACTAAACATTCTCCAATACCAACTTCAATGACCCACACTCAAATAACATGAATTCGGTGCCTACTTTATAACATTGAAACTAGATACCATTAATTACATACTAAAACGAATGCATATTTTAGTATTCTGGCTATACTAAATACATAGTTGAAATTCACATTATATTTTAGAAACAAAAAATATATAAATGGGTCTCTTTGATAAAATAACTATTCCTCATACCATTTACCCATATATTAATCACAAAACATATCCTAATATTTATGGGGAAATTAAACATAATAATGAGATAATATTAGATTCTCGGTAGGGGTAATATTAAAAGAATGATTCCATTCAAAAAATTATCATGTTTTATATACTAAAAGAATGATTCCATTCACATTTTTTTTAATTCAAAATTGAAATTGTTTGGAAAAAGGACAAAATATTACTTTCACGACATTTTGTATAGTAAAAAAGTCTCAAAATGTCTTTAATAATCCAAATAAAAATATTTAAAAATATTTTTGTAATAATTTCATTAAAAAATTAATTTTGAACGAAAAAAATTTATTAAAAAAATATTTAATATTTTCTTTTTAAAGAATATTTTGTTATCCATTATAGGTACTAATGAAAGAAAAAAATATTAGTATTACTTGAAAATATCCTGAATGACTAGATTATATGAATTTTTTTTGGTTCTAATATATCAAAACAAAAAAATACAACCAAAGTATACTTAAACATAATGTATCTGGAATAATGATGAGACTGTGAAATAAACCCTTACCAATTACGTAACTTCAACATTGTATGCCCCATAAAAAATTTAAAAAATGATTCATTATGTACCCTGAAGATAATTTAATTCATTTTATTACATATAGATTAAGAATTAAATAAACCACATAATTTAATAAGAGGTGAATATGGTATACGTTACATGAAAGTAAAAATGAGATTAGAAAGAATTCCCTCATGTTCAACTTTATTTGTATCTATACAATCCTCCTTTGTAATATATATAGTATTATTATAAATCTATAATAGTAAAATAATCAAATATATAAAACAATATATGATTATATTATAAAATTTTACCTCCCATTTTTAAATAATATATCTTTGTTTTAAAAGATTCAAGTCTTAATTGTCTTGTTTTCTAATGCATGTTTTTTTCAGGAGAGTTCATGTTTCTCAACATTGGATAAAATTCAATCATAAAAAATTATTACTTTTATAATTATTAATTTTTTCATTACATACATCCGTATTACAATTATTTATAATTGGACATGGAAATTGAATCGCATCACTTCATGGAAATGGTAGGTCGTACGTAGGCACGAGCGACGATATCAAGCACTTAAAGGGTGAAAGGGCAAGGAAGTGTACAATATTTTTTTAAAATTATTTGTATCATGTAATATATAACAAAAATATTCATTAAATTTAACCTTATTACTTTCCATATAATGAATAAGTGATAAATGGATCACATCACTATATGAGGCGGTTTCCCGTTGTACACACGAGAGAAGTTTTGGTATTTAAAAGGAATGGAATGTAGAAAATTTATATGTTATATTATAACTCAATAAGTATAATGTTATAATAAAGAATATATATATATATATATTCATTAAATCCATCATTTTATTTAACTATAAGAAGTGATTATGGAAAATTAGTTACATTACTTCTTGAGGTGGTAGTTCTCCTTACAAATGATTGCTGATTTTATTTCCCAAATTATTGAAGTGGTGGGGGATAAATATTATGTTATAAAGATAATAAAATAAAATAATATGTGGGATATCTATTATATTATGTTGTATAAGTTTCGACATAATTTTATTGAAAAATATGTAATGAAGAATAAAGACACAGTCAAGAAAATTACTTTCTCTCAGAGAAACCTCCTTCAGATCTATTCTTAAGTAATTTAGGGATGATATTTTGGGAATACCATAACATATAGTGTTTAGTTATAGATTTTTGGGAGATATATTTTAATGGTTTTCATGATAATAATAACTTTATTAGTGTGAATAAGTGAGGGTATGGAGTGCCCATTTGTAATTGACATGGGTTGACATTTTTTTAAATACCAAAAACCCTTCAATACAGGGAAGTCAATCTTGAACAATATGCCTAAAATTTTTATGAATATTTTATTTTAGTTTTAATATTGTCATTACACATCCCATGATCAATAAAAAACTTGTTTTAAACATTTTATTTTTTAGTCTCTAATTTCACTTAATTTTACCCTTTCTGTTTTCACTATGGTAACTTGTCTTCTAACCAAGATAATTTTGACATTAATCCTAATATCAAATTATAATTATCAGTAATTTGAACCAAATAATTAAAAAATTTAAATCAAAATTTTCATATATAAATTATATTTGCGTGGAAAATTTATTTTAACACAAACACATGTAACGCTGAAACCCTTATTTTAACCTTAACCACTTTAATTAATTTTTTTTCATTCCTAATTATTGTGATATAAAATAATTATAAAATATTATAAAATATATATTATTTTGATTTAAAATATTTAATTAATTTTTCCCAATTTATTTTATATATGTGGAATAATTTAATTTAATATTAATCCCTCAAACGCTTTGAAAATTTATTTTTCGAAGGAAAAACATTTAAATGTTTCAAATTATTTTATATCATAATTAAAAAGGAAATTTTTTAAAACAAATTAATTTGGAAAAAATTAATATAATTTAATTATGTTTAGTTTATAACCAATAAAAAATTTTATTTAACTTGATAAATAATTTAAATGAAAAAGGCAGTTTTCAATAAAAATTGGTATTTTTTCACTATTCATCCAAAAATATTTATTTCCAGAAAAATATCAAAAATTCTCCGAGTGATAATTTTTAGTTATATATTTAAGAAATAAATTTTATATTTTAATATAAATTTTCTGAAATTGGTTAAATTAATTTTTAATTAGTTTCATAATTCTTGACTAAATGCCTTTTTGAAAATATAGTTATCCTGAAAGCAATTATTTCTTACAAATGGTACTTATTTATTTATAATAAATAGATTTAAATTTAATGTATCTTATACATGTTTAACCCAAAAAAGTCACAATTTAGTTTGTTCAATTCATACTCTCCATCATTAAGCCCGGGTCAGAATTTTCATGTATAAATAATAATATCTTAATAGTGTATCATGTTTCATTTTAAAAAAAAAATCATGCATCGAAAGATATCAAAGAGAATGAATTTATGTAAAAGGATATATATTATAATGTTTTAAGGTGTTATATTCTATTATAATCATTTTCTGTATGCAATGTATTCCATAAAACATGATATTCCTCTTCTAAAATCTATGGGGTATATAGTTTTCAATATTAAAATATTCTAAAATACCATTATTTAAACTCCACAGTATAAATAGGGAAAATAAAAAAATTATTTTAGAAAAGGAAGTAGTGAAAAATAATGGTTACCTAAATTAAAACATAATTATTTTCCAATATAAGTATAACTTTTTTTGAACGTTATTATAAATCCATAATGGAGAAAACAAACATTAAAGGACTAATAGTGTGTTATAGAGAATGAATCATAAGAATGTTGATAACCAAAAAATCATAAATCGATGTAGGTTTGAAATAAAATAAATTAATTTGAAATTAATATAATAGAATAATATTTTAATTTCATGATCCCATTAATATATTTAATGTATTCATTTAATATCATGATTGGGTACACTAAGAATTATATATATATATATATATATATTATTTTTTCCATTAAATAAGAAAAATTATATTTTTTGGTTTCACATCGATCATTTTCCACATCTATATCATATCTTACTCAAATAATTAGAAACCCAAGATGAATTTATCATGCCTATGTCAATAAGATTAACTTTAAATAGATCATTATTATTAAAACATGGCAACAATTCAATAATTCTCTCTTAAAATATTTATGAAAACTAAAATATTTTTCACAAGTTATACAATATAGATAAATATAATACATTAATTTTTTAAGACTCAATAATAAATCCAAATGATAAAAATAATCCATTCCATAAATATTTAACAAAATGAAACCACAAGAATATGGATTTAAAAATTAAAATACCAAAAAACCCAAAATATTTGATCACAAATTTTTCCCAAAATTAACATTAATATTTTTCCGTGAAAAACATGATGTAGATCATAATGTCAAATACAAAACATTTGAATTCATAGATAATATATTATCATAAAAAATTTTGAATCCCATTTCTAAAATAACATGAATCACTATAAAAATACAATGAAAATAAATATTCTAAAAAAATATGTAATATATTCATTAAATTGAAAAGTGTAGAAAACATCACCAGAGGTTACACAAAATACTTTTTCATCAACTAAAAAATAAATTCCAAGGCCATAAATGTTACATACCATAATTTATCAATATCAATCCACTCTTTAACACAACTAAAAATTATTACCTCAACATCACGTACATATTATTCGTTATCTACCACTCAAACATGTGTTTTCCAAATATATCATGTTTCCACTAAAGTAGCTTTATTTGTAATCAAATTCATTTAACATATTATTTGTGTTGGAATCACCTGTCTTGATAATACCAAATCATGTTTCCTTTAAATTATCATTATGTATCATTAATATTTATAGTTTTGGTCAAACAACAATGTATCTTTAATATCACTACTCTATCAATTATGTTTACATTGAAAAATTACTCTAAGTAGAAGGTTACCGATAAAAGATGCCACCAGAGGTTACTGATAATGGTTACCAATAGAGGTTACCGTTAATGGTTACCACTAGAAGGTTATCAATAGAGGCTACCACAGAGTTATCAATGCGATATCACTGCTATGAATCTATGAATGAAAGCTACCGATGAAGGCTACCGATGAAAGCTACCGATGATGGATAACAATGAAAGCTACCCATGAAGGTTGTCAATGAAGATATTGATGAATCCTACCATTGAGAAGGCTACTACTACCAGTCTACCAATACCCACTCTTCTACCCCAAAATTTTCCAATTTATTAATATTATTCTAACAGTAATATTTTGTGAATTTAAATCTTCTGACATTAACTAACGTTGATTGTAGACATATCAAGAGATCATATCTGGAGACAGTATAAGGTACGAGGAAGAACGCCCATGGTTTCCTTATTCTTATTCTCTGACCTCGTATATAAAATAGAAGACTGAGGAAGAGATGTGATGAGATGAATGCATGATAAAGGAACATCACATGCTAGATCTGAAGACCAAAAAAAGAATACCAGCACTCTCACTGTTAACCCAAGACCATCATGGAGATCATTTAGGAGAAAAAATTTAAGACTGTCTTATATGGAACATCAAATACCTATCAAAACAAGAAGTATAGCACCTCAGTACCTGTAAGCTAGAACCTGCAGTTGTGACACCATGTTTTGGAGACAACTTCCGATGAAAGACTCGAACTTCAATTCCTTCACTCCAAGGTGTCAAGAGCTGAACCGCAAACATATAGATCCTTTTAAACTCAATATTTATAAAATTTTCATTATTGTGGCTATTATCTTATATTTTTTATAATTGTGTGTTTGTCTGTTACACACTATCTCATGTCCATGAACTGGAGGATAATGAAAATCCGAACACCAAAACATTATTGATACATTGTTTCCCATGTGTTACTTTGGAAGAGGCTGTGCGTGGCTTGATTGTTTATTTTTTCCACGAATAACTATGGTGGAGTATGTGAGCCCGGGAATGTTATTGAAAATGGTTGTAAATAAAGATACAGGCTATGTATCATGTTTATTGATAATATAAACTTCTTGGTGGTTGGTGATCACCATGTGGAGTGGATTAATTCTCAACTTTAGACTGAACCTCTTTGTTAATTCCTATGTGTACAATATTTTACAGTACTCTATTTTTATATTCACTACTACTCATAATTTCAATATAGAAAATTTTTTTACATCAACTCCAATAGTCAATTATGGTTATTATGTCTATGTCTCAATTTAAGAAACCACGTTTCAAAAGTTCAATAGGGGATCTTCACTAATTCAATATTAGACTAATCATCATTTGAGAAGCTTGTTGACCAACTTAAAATTTATATCTCTGCTGCCTTAATTAATTGTATTTTATCAAATAAGGGGATACTTAACATAATGTTTTATCATAAATTTTTAGAAGGAACTTAATTAACCCCCTCTTGAGTTTCAACTTTAACCAACATTTTGTATTAGTGGTTGGTTATATTTCTATCATCAGAATTTTTTTCAGGTTTTCAAATTCTTTTCAACTGTGATTTTAGTTGTATCTTAAAGATTTTAAATTTCCTATCATATCTTAATTTTCAGTTCATTAAATTCTAATTAACATGGGATAATCGAGATTAGGGTGCGGATACTAATAGGCCACCGTTATTTAATGTTAATAACTATAATCAGTGGAAAATGAAAATTAAAATGTATATAGGGAGCATGGGTCCTGAAATCCAGGACCCAATTGATGAAAACAGTAATTACCAACTACTACTATAGATACATGGTCTCAGTTAAATAAAGCTATATATAATAACAACTATTGGGAAATGAATGCATTGTTCTATGCTCTAGGTGATGAATAATTCAATAGAATATCTACCTGTAAAACTGCATATGAAATTTTGGATACCTTGGCTGTTTCCCATGAGGTAATAACAATGTTAAAGAAATGATATTAAATACCTACACTATTAAATATGTTAATTTTAAAATTAGGTCTGATTAACCTATTTCTGAAATTTATTATAGGTTAACTGAAATATTAAATACCATGAGACTACTTGGAAAACCCATGGACCACAAGGATCAGAGTATGATATTTCTTCGATGCCTACCAAGAAGATGCAGAGGAATATTTGTTACCATCTGATAATAAAATGACATAAGCAAGATCCTAGTGAAAAAATTAATTGAAAAACTTATGATGTAAAATGAATCTATTAAGGTGAATAAAGATTTAGATGAAGAACCAAGAAATAAATCTATAGCATTCAAGACCACTACCTCAATGAGAAAAGTCGAAGAAAAAGTTCATGCTTCTGTAAAATATTCAACAAGTGAAGATTAATATTCTGACAGTGATGATGAGTTGGCTCATCTCACTAGAAGATTCAAAAAGTTCTACCAAAATAATAACTTATTTTGAAAGTCAAATTATAAAGGAAGGTATGATAATAAACGACAGTGGAAAAAGAACAGAAAATGGAATGAGAACAAAAATGAGATAATCAATGATGAGTGTAAATGAATAGGACACGTGAAGGCTAACTGCCCAAAGCTTAAATTTAATAATAAATATAAAGAGAAGGTAAAGGGATATAAAAGTGATATTAAATATAATTGGAGTGCTTAAGAAGACTGCTCCAGGGTATCTGACACTTATGATACTAAAAATAACAATCATGTAAACATGTGTTTCGTGACAGAAACATCCAAGGTAACACTTAATTCTCTTATAAACAGTGATTATTATTCTAGGAATGAAAGTGAATTGAATAATGATGAAAATATTTCTAAGGATGAACTTTTTGAGTAATGTGGAATGATTTAGGATACCATTAATGAACTAAATGATAAATTTATGTTATTGAAAATAAAACATTCTTTCAATGTGAATTGTAAGTCTTATTTTGATACTGAAAGAAAATATTTCACAACTATTAAAAGAAAATGCAGAACTAAAATTATCAAATGAGAAATTAAAAAAATATCTTGGAAAGTTTACTACCAGTAGAGATACCTTGACCCATTTTCATGGAAAAAAATTACTCCAGAATAAACAACTAGTTTATAATATTACCCAGGACATAGAAGGATTTTTAAGAACAAATTTGATCCAAAATATGTACAATTCATAGCTAGTTCATGTTCTGGACCATATATTGAAAAATAATTTTCTAAAGGACCTTACAAATTGTTCATCTATCGAAACATATTTTTGATTATTTGAAACTATAATATAAATATGGGTTCCAAAAGCATTAGTTTATATCCTCTCTAGACCCAAGAAAATCTGGGTACCAAAGTTACCCTATACTAAATTTGTTTTGTAGGAAACTTGTTTAAAGAGATCGAGTACAAACCCTAAGGTATTTAGACAGTGGATGTTCAAGAAATATGAAAGGATACTATTCATTCTTCGAGATCCTAATAAAATTTTATGGTGCCCATGTAACATTTTGTGATAATTATAAAGGGAAGATCATCAGCTTAGGCCAAATTGGTAACCCTAATACTGTGTTGACTTCATAGTAACTTTTTTTTGATGGGTTAAAGTACAATCTTTTGAGAATCTCTCATTTTTGTGAGGATATATTTAATATTATGTTACAAAATAATTCATGCAATGTATTTAATTATAATAATTATTTAATATTCACAGCACTTAGAAATGAAAATATATATTCCATTGATTAAAACTCTTTATCTTAGAAAAATGTTTCTTATTTAAATTCTTTTCAAGAGGAATCATCATTATAGAATAGAAAATTAGGACAATGGAAGGTGCACTCACTTAATAAATTATCTAGGAATGGTTTAGTTAGAGACATACCTAAATTGGAATTCCCACTTAACAATGTTTGTAGTAATTGTTAAAAGGTAAAACCACACAAAGGTTCTTTCAAACCAAAGAAAAAAGTTTCAACTTCTCAACCGCTTGAGTTGGTTCACATTGATTTTTTTGGACCATCTAGAGTTTCAAGATTAAATGGGAAGAACTATTCTTATGTTCTTGTGGATTATTTTTCATGATTCTCATGGGCATACTTTCTAGATCACAAAATAGAAGCATGTTTTTACTTTATTAAATATTCCATGTTTATAGAAAATCATAGGGGACTTAGAATTCAGAACTCAAGAAATGATCACAACTGTGAGTTTGAAAATCAAGAGTTTGAATCTTTTTTCTCTCATAAAGGATATAATAAAAAAATTTCTACATGTAGAACATCTCAACAAAAGGGAGATGTAGAAAGAATAAATATGAAACTTCAAACGATTTCTTGGACTTCTTAATGATTATAACCTACCTATATATTTGTGGGATGAAACTGTTAATACAACTTGTTATATCATCAATTGTGTCTTTATTAGACCTGTCTTTATGATGAACCCTTATGAGATATGGAAGTATAGGAAGCCTGAGGTTAATTACTTTAGAGTTTTTGGTTGCAAAGTCTTTATCCTTAACACTAGGGATAATATTGAAAAATGTTCTTCCAAAAGAGATGTTGGAATTTTTCTAGGGTACTCTATCTCTGGTAAAGCCTATAGAGTATTCAATAAGATAACCAAATGTGTAGAAGAATTATTTCATGTCAAATTTGATGAGACTAATCCACATGAACCTAAAACGTATCTTTAACATATTGAAGAAGATTTGTCAATTATGTACCGTAATAATAAAGACAATGAACACCTACGGAAGACAACTAGTTCTAATTTTTTTTTAAAAAATCATAGAATGTTGAATTTGATCATATAGAAAATCATGAGGAGTCTTGTACAACCCTTTATAGAGGTATTAGAACTATCATGAATCACCCTTTAAATGCTATTTTAGGTGATCTAAATAGAGGGACACAAAATAGAGCTTCTCTGGAAAAATAGGTTGAATAAGAAAATTTTCTTTCACATCTTGAACCCAAAAATATTAATTATTCTATAAATTATGAATTTTGGGTGATAGATAGGCAATAATAATTAAATCAGTATGAGGGACACAATGTTTTGGAATTAGTAGAAAGATATAAAGACACTTTGACTGTAGGCAATAAATGGGTTTTTAGAAATAAAGTTGATGAGTTTGGAAATATAGTTTGAAATAAGGATAGACTACTTTCCCAAATATATAGTTAAGAAGAATGAATAGACTATGGGGAATCCATTTTACATGTTTCCAGTCTAGAATCCATTAGGATACATCATTCTTATGCATCTCATCTGAACTTCAAACATTATCAAATGGATGTCAAAATTACATTTCTAAATGGGTATATTTTTGAGGATGTGTTTGTTGATCGACCCCCTTCCTTTATATATCCCAATTTTTAGATCATGTTTTTCAAAATTTTAAGGATTTATATGGTCAAAAACAAGCTCCTACAGCTCGGTATGATAGAATTATTTCATTTATTATTTGAAAAGGTTTTAATAAAGGGATATTTGATCCCACTATTTTTATTAAATGGGTTTCCAAATATGTTTTAATAGTATATATTTATGTAGATGATATTATCTTAGGATTCACTTAAATTTCATTATGTATTGATTTTTCAAAAATGATGTAATATGAATTTGAAATGAGTTCAATGGGGGAAAACATATTTTTCCTTGGATTTAAAAATTTTCAAAATAAAAATGGTATTTTCTTAAATAAAAGTAAATATACTAAGGATCTATTGAAAATTTTTGGTTTGGATAGTAACAAAGGTAGTGATATAACTATGAGTAGCACTTGTAAGTTGGATGGTGATAAAACTGGTAAACCATTGGATCACCCCAATTGTAGAGGTATAATTGGGAGTCTTCTCTACCTTACTGCTAGAAAACCAGATATAATGTTCACTGTATGACAGTATGCTCATTTTCAATCCAATCCCAAATAATCTCTTTTTAATGTTGTTAAAAGGATTTTTAAATATCTCAGGTATACTAGAAACATAATACTATTTTATCCAAGACAATAGTAATTTAATTTAATAAGTTATTCAGATGATGTCATTGTTGGTTGTAAGTTAGATAGGAAAAAAACATCTGGAACATGTCACTTTTTTTTCAAGTCACTAGTATCCTAGTGTAGTATGAAATAGAATTTTGTTGCATTATCCACTACCGCAGCTGAATATATAGCTACCGGTTGTTGTTGTGCTAAAATTATGTGGATTAAATACACTTTACAAGACTATGGATATCAATTCAAAATGAAACTATAAACTATGATAATAAAAGTTCTATTAAAATATCTAATAATTTAGTATCTCATGCTTGGAAAAAAGAACATTCATGTAAGAAATCACTTCTAGAGTGATCATTATCAAAGAGGTGATATCACTCTTAAATTCATTGGCATTGAATAGAAATTATCTGATATATTCACAAAGCCTTTGAATTATGAGAGGTTAAATTACATCAAACATGATTTAGGTTTGATAATATTTTATACCTCACCATTTAACCCCACAATTATACCTCACTATTAGGACACCTCATCATTAGGACACCTCACCATTAGACCTCATTGTAAGGAAACCACCCTGTTGGACCTCATTGTTAGGACACCTCACCATTGGACCTCACCATTAGGACACCTCCCTGTTGGTCCTCACCATTAGGACACCACACCATTAGACCTCACTGTTAGACCTCACCATTATGACCTCACCAATAAGTCCTCACTATTAGACCTCACCATTGGAACCTTACCGATAGTCCTTACTTTGGTCCAGGACTTCAGTTTTTTTTGCCGGAATCTGAAATGTTTTAATCTTATTTATTTATTTTAATCGAATTGTTTTTAGATCCCTAAATAATAAAAAACAAAGTACAAGACACATTTCTATACACTTAAATCCTCTCCAGAAACTATTTCTCTTGAAGCATTGAAACTAAACTTCCCCCCACAACCCTCGAACCGTATCAGATTACAATGGAAAGGCTGGAGAGACTAATGGTGGTGATGAAGTAGATTTTCCGAACCCTAAGAGACTACATGATGAGACTAGTAGTATAAGTAAGGTTGTGTTAAAGCTGATCAATCCACATTATTTAAAGAGGGAAATTGAGGTTGAAAAGGAATTATTTTAGGAATGGCTACTATCGAGTATGTCTCTAGTGCTGAAGGAAATAAAATATTAGGATTCAGTAGAATTTTTTGTAAATAACAATGAACCATATTACCTGATGCTTTTAAAGCAATTATTTGAGTTTCTAATGTTTGAACAGTCTAAGGATGGGAACCGATTGACTTCAAAGGTAAATGTTGTAAGTGTGATATTATATTCTATTTAATGGTTTGAATGCTTAAAAATCCCTCATGAAGGCTTATTCAATTACTACTCTTGAGTGGTGCCTCCCACGAGTGAGTATTTCTTCCTTGAAGACGATCTGGCTGAGTTGACAAGGAATGGAATCCCTAAGAAGGTGATATATGCTGAGATTGATGGTGAAAATACATTACTTTTTAAATTTTTTCAGCATGTTTTGATTTCCAAGAGAGGAGACTTTTCCACATTAAGGTATCAAGACATATTTTTATTGTATCTGTTAAATCATGGAAAAAGGATAAATCATTGTAGGACGGTGATGATTTAGTTAGAGGATATAACTTGGACATGTTCAAAATCAAATGCTTTATTTCATTCCAAGTTGATATCCCAAATTATTATAGTGAAAGTTTTTTATGGACATAAGGAAAAAACAATAGTTATATGGGACAACTTCTACATTAACAAAATGATATACGAGTTTATGATGTAAAATGAAATCCTTGGAAAATGCAGAGGGAGAATAATGAGGCTACACAGTATACGGAATTAAATTCAGTTAACAATCCTACTAGGCCATAGAATAAGAGAGATCCATGTTTAGAATCTAATGATGTGGAACTAGTTTACTCATATGAAGAGGAGGAGGATGGCGGTGTGCAAGAAAGATTGGATTCTCTTATAGATGATAGGAGTGATCTGGAACATCCCTCAAGTCCTCATTTAAATGTTTTATCCATTGGTGAGCCTAGACACCAAAAATATTTCCCAGAAGAGATGTTTTCCTATGGGACAATGATGATGAGTAAACCAGTGAAGAAGAAAGAGAATAAAATGTGTTAAGAGACATTAATATAAGAGAGACATAAAATGAAGAGGATGAAGTTGAATATTTTCATGATGAATTTGAGATACCTATTGATGAAATTGATGAGGAATACATAAATCTTAGTACCTTGATTGTCTATACAAGAGTGGTAGATAGTGAAGATGATGAAAATTTTGAATCTATTATAGTTTGGATTGCTATGGATGTGGTTGAAGATTTTGTAGAAGAAGTATCACTGGACTCTCCTCTTGGTGCAGTTGATCAAGGATAAATAGCAGAGGTAAATTTAGTTTACATGTATAATGATTCATGTGAGGGGAGGAACCTGTTTCCACAGGTTTAGTTTTTGTTCCTCAGGAAATTGATGATTTGTTAGAATATCATGTAATCATGGTCTTGGACATAGACTATGAAGACTCTTAAGATGATAAGCCTAACATAAGCCCTCTACTTCATTTTATTTTATAGAAAACTATTGTTCAGACAATAGTTCTTCTCTCTCAATATTATGTGATGAAGGATGATTTAGAATCATTAAAATCAGATTTAAAGAGACACTTTGATGAGAGATCTGTTGGTATAGAGAGAAATTTGGCTCTCAATCAAGAAGGTTTGGCATATTCTTTAGAAATATGAATCTCTTCCTATCACTCTAACTTGCTACCTGATGTGAAGGAATGTCAAAATCAAGTCAAAATCCATGGAAGAATCTATAGAGTCTATGAAATAGTCAATAGTGAGTTTACACTCATATATGGATTCAAGAGCTCAAGTGGACACAAAACTTAAGTTTGTGAACAATGTTATTCAAAAGATGGTCACAGTGTTTGAAGAAATTAAAGATGTATATAGGGACACTTGTGAGTGGTTAGGATGGTGATATGAAGTGGTTGATCAGTGGACTGGCCAAGTCCATTAAAGAGATAATATCTTTTACTATGGCACCCATATGTGCATCTGCTTCCTCTTCAGCCTCTCCTCCCATTGACCTAGATGATTTCAGATCAGTTTTAAGAGAATAAGTGGAGAAGCTCACTGGTGAAAGTACCTCAAACCCTTATTCTATGACTCAAGATATTTACACTAGAAGATATATTCATAAGATTATGGGAGATTATTTGAGGGAGATTTTCCAGGATCATAAGGACATCAAATAGCAGGTTGACTTCTTTTATAAAGGGGTTACACTAAGCATTTAATAGATGGTCACTTCAAGATGCTGTTGGGAAACCCGAGGATCCCACCAGTCACATAGGCTTTTAAGGATCATGTTAGCCAGCTTAGATATCTGACTTCTACCTTGTAAAAATTCTTGGTGAATAAGGAAGATTTTATTTCACCTATGGAAATAGGTGGAAGCGCTATTATGGATTTTAGGAATCTTGTTTTCTCTTCTTCCATGTGGTCTGCCACCCATTATTATGCCACTAGCCTTACCTGATTTCTTAGCTGCATCAGGCTTAACCAATGCTTCCACTTTGATGACTCATGCACAGGCCATTAGAGGCTTGACCCTTATGATTCCTCAGTGAGCTACTCATTATCGTTCGACCAATGCCTTTATAGAATCTCCATCTACCTTTCACACTACCATACCTAGGCATGGACCTCTCTCTTCTGAACCTCCCTCATGAACTGTTAAAGACAAATCTCCCTTGGAAATCTCTGATGTGGATTGAATGTGGTCCTTCTTAGTTGACAAGGATCTTAGTAATCTTTTTGAATATTTTACTCTTATTTCATTAATACAAAACACTTATTTTGTCTCCTTTTTGCCTTTAATTCATTTTTCAAATCACAAAGGTGGAGAATTTTTATGACTAGGGCCCTTGAATATGTGCTCTGATAAATTTTTAGTAAAAAACTAGGATCAATTTTAGGTTATTTTAGCAACCGATACATAATATATATATTAAAATCTCTATAGAAATTCAAAAATGTAGTTAACTCTGATTAAAAAATTATTACATATAAATTTCACTAACATAATTTGTGATTATCAAAATGTGGGAGATTGTTGGACTCGCCTATTTTGATAATCCCAAGCCATGTTTCTTTTATATAATAATCATGTTTCATTAATATTTATAGTTCTTATCGAGTAATAACTATGTATATTTAATCTCACTACTTTATCGATCGGGATTACAGTGTATAATTTTTATAATTAAAAGGTTACTGATAAAGGTTACTACTAGTGTAACACCACGAGATTTTATGAGATATATTATTTTTAATTTCTTTGATGTCATATATTATACACTGCACCAAGATTATCTTGTACGATATGCAACACCAAGAGGAGCTTTCACTACACACAGCCCTGACTTGGTTTGCATTACATGCAATCAAAACCTTCTTCGATAGCGTGTGTAGTATGCAATACCATGTTTCACTAAACGAGATATTATTATAATATTATTATGAACTAGCCATTATGAATAGTAATACCCACTTTTTGAAATATTATAAATTTTATCTTTCAAAATGGACTTCATTTTTGGATCTGTAATATCGAAATTATCCTAGGGTGAATTTTTGGTATTTTTTTGAAAACATTCAATTTTTGATGAATAGTGAAAACACTGGGTTACTATTTTAAAGCCGACATTTTATTTAAATAATTATTTATTTCATTTAAATTTATTTTAGGTCAAAATTTATACATAATACCTATATAAGTTCGATGTAATTAATTTCAGTCATTTTATAATAATGTTAGATATATAAAAATTTTATTGAACTTTTGACCGTCTTTTACCCACCTCATAGGAGAATTTGAAAATTTACATAAAACATAATTTTACCACTTGTGTGAGTGGAATTTCGTAAATCTGAGAGACACGGTTAATATCAAGGAGTAAAATGTGGTTCAATAAAATAAAAATAATTTTTGGTGAATAGTAATTTTTTTACATTTATTTACCACGGTTAAAAGTAAATAGGGTAATTAAGGGTAAAAATGTTCTTATTATTACCCTAAAACATGTCCTAATTCTATTGTATAATTATAATCCAACCAGAAAAACTGTAGGAGTAAAATATTACCCTTTAGGTACACTTGGATTAGATTAGGACACTTATTATTATTTTCTTTAAAAAAGTTTTAAAATAGATAAAATCAATGTTTAAAAACTAAAACATTTTTAATATAGGGTTATACACAAGATAAATTCTACTATAACTATTCATTATAATGATAATATTATTTCCTATATTATGATATTTTATTTATAATTTTATACATCAAATAATTTAATTTATTTATGACACAATGATGATGTAATAATTACCTTATTAATGAAATATTAACATTAATTATGTTATAAATACCCAAATAAATGTAATTTTATACTTTTTATAAATTACACTAATTTTATAGTTTCATATGACATGTTAGTATTGATTAAATTAACTTTTTTTGAACTAATCATGTTGTTATAATGTTCACAAAAATCAATTACCAAATAGTGTCAGAATTGACATAAAATTGTTTTTACAACAAATATTATATTATTAATTGTTATTATATTTTTAAAAAACTAAGGTTAGGAAAAATGACTTAGATAACTGTATATAGATTAATAATGAACCACTTGGGGTTCCTTTTTCTTGTTATAGTAATTTTATAAACCCTGTAGTTTTAGAAAACAAGAAGGCACGATAAAAGTTAAATTATATAACATAGAGTTAAATCTAAATGATAAGGTTAAAATAGTAACCTAAACATGTATAAAACCTATTTTTTGAGAGTATTTGGACCCATATCCACTTTAGATTCTAAATAAATCAATTTTGAACTATTATAAACCGAATATTACTTTATTATAAAATATTATTTTAAGTTTTTTCAAAGGTACCCCTCTCCTCCCTTATAAAAAGGGGACACCTTCCCTCTTCTCTTCACACCCTTTTGAGCCTTGAAGCTCTGAAAACCCCTAAAAATTACTCTTCTCAAACTCTATAGTTATATCATATATGTTTGGGTTTTATAAAAAGGACAACTCTAGTGCCCTAATAAAAAGTTTAATGGAGGTGCGTCGAGGAAGAGGTAATCACTTCTACCGACTCTTTGATGTTTCTTTTCTCTTATACTTCCTCTAATTTAGTTGTTTCATTATAAATTTATAACATAAGTATTAATTATATACTGATATGTTATTCTAAATATTAAACAACCCTATTTCACCTTCTATCCATCCTACGGAAGAGAAAATTATCGTGTGTGCGTACGTATGGAATACCATCTCCACGCCGTGGTGTAATCAGTTTTTTTCCACCACCACCTTACTTGGATGGTTATAATTGTGTAAATAATAACTATATATGATTACTATAACATCATTATGATTCTATGATATTATATCATCCACTCCAATTCCATTCAATAAATATGGGAATGATATCATCGCTCGTGCGTACGTATGGATTATCGTCTCCACGCCGCTATGAGATTCATTTTCCATGTAAACAATTCAAGAATGATTATAAAGCATATATAATAAGTAATCAATAAATATATGACATAATTATGATACTGGATTTATGTATATATATATATATATATATATATATTTCATCTACTTAATTCCATTTAATTCAATAAGGAAATGAAAAACAACATTCATGCGTATGTACGGCCTACCGTCTCCATGAATGGGGTATTTCTTTCCATTTATCCATATTTAATATATATATATATATATATATATTCTGAATATATATTATATATAAATCATGTTTTATATTCTGGAATTATTTAATCATGATCTAAGTAATCATATTCAAAATTACAAGTCAAAACACGGACGATAAATGAAATGATTTTACCCAAAACGCATCTTTAACATGTAAATGACAAATGAACAGATAATATAAAGTCACAAGTGAATCATATATGATATCATTTATATTATTATGGTTCTATTACATGTTTATAATATTTTTAAACCCACTATTCAGGAGTCTCAGACACATACAGAAGAAATTGGACATAAGTTAAGGGATAATTTTCATTCTCATTTTTATCTGAGATTGCTTATACGTGAGAATTTACTGGGGTTATATTTTTTCCTCTATGTCCATAAAAATGTTTTTTATAAATCTTTTAATATTATATCATGTATTTTTAAAATCATGTTTACCCCTCTTTGACTTTTACTTTGTCTTATGGAAGGAATCTTTCTTTTGTTTACCATACATGGTACTTTTTGAATTTTCCGACAAAAGTACGAGGAGAATGTTTTTTTACTTATATGGCATTAATGGATTTTTACGGTTTCATAAAGACTTGTTTCAATAAATCTTCCTCTGAAAAAATTTCATGATTATTTTCAACAAAATACTTTTCTTTTAAAATTACATGGAATTTTGTGAAAAGATAATGATTTTGAAGAAGAAACTATGTTTTTCTTAAGAATTCATTTCAAGTGTTTTATCAATACTATCTACCTTCTAAAATGACATTGTTTAATATGATTATGTTTCAAGTATAATGTCTCTATTATCTACATGGTTTTATTTTTCATATGATTAAATTATATCCATTTCTTTTATATGGATTATGTTGTTATGCAATGATTTTTATGAAACCTGTTTTATTCATTGGGTTATTTTGAATGATGTATGTTTATTTTTGTGGAACACGAAAGAATGATTTCATCTATGTCCCAAAAAATGTTTTTGATAAAGTGTTTAATATTATTTCATGTATTTATAATGTCATGTTTACCACTCTTTGACTTTTACTTTGTGTTATGGAACGAATCTTTCTTCTGTTTACCATATGTGGTACTTTTTGACTTTTCTGACAAAAGTATGAGGAGAATATTTTTTTAACATATATGGTGTGAATGGATTTCTACGGTTTTAGAAATACTTATTTCAGTGAAGCTTCCTCTGAAATATTTCATGATTATTTTCAACAAAATCATTTTCTTTTAAAATTACATGGCATTTTGTGAAAAGAGAATGATTTTGAAGGAGAAAGGTTATTTTTCTCAAGAATTCATTTCAAGTGTTTTATCAACACTATCTTCCTTCTAAAATGACATTATTTAATATGTTTATATTTCATGTATAATGTCTCTATTATCTATGTCGTTTTATTTTTCTTATGATGAAATGATATCCATTTCTTTTATATGGATTATGTTATTATGGGATGATGTTTATGAAACCCATTTTATTCGTTGGGTTATTATGAATGATGTATGTTTATATTTGTGGAACATGAAAGAATGATTTAATTATGAAATGGTGGGACCTATATCTCCTTAAAATGCATTTGGTAATGATTTAAATCTCATGAGATAGACATGGCTAGAACGGAATGTTAATCTGGTTCAGTGATATAGGAATGGAACGAGGAGTAAACTCGATTCAGTAAGGTACTTTGTCCACTAAGATAGTATTTGCAGCAATGCCTTGGATACTATGGTAGTTATATCAAGTGATTAATGGTTTTCCAAAATTAAATGTCTTATTCCCATGCTATTTTATCATGATTAATGTTCCATTATGACCTATGCTTTACGTAATGCCATGATTTATTTCACAACTCAATATTTTGATGTGTAAATTTTATGTTCATGTTTTTAAGTTCAAATGTATATGGTTTGTTTTATTTTCTCCATGCTTACCCTTAATGAGCATTTGATCTAACCCTTTAAATGTTTTCTTTTCCCCAGGATATAATGAAAGGTTTTAGGTAAGATAACAAAAGGGGAAGATCTTTATGGGAGATGATGATGATATTTCACCATGATTATAAGATTATGTTCCGAGTTTCCTAAGACACTAAACTATTACGGTCCTTGTGTGTTTTTTTGTTACGTATTATGTATTCCGCAAAAGTAATGTAATGTCCATGTACGTCATGTTTGGGGTCTCTACAGTTGGTATTAGAGGAAAGGTTTAGTTAACCTCTGGAAACTAGGATGTGAAAGCTTTAGTGAGATCCCTAGAGATATTTCTACGGTATGTCTAGGAATGTCCCTATGGTTAAGTATAAGTATAGGTTATAGTCCTAGAATTATGGTAACAATATTACAATTAACCCTAATATGTTATATATTGAAGGTAATCCCCCTTTATTATGTTCTTTTCTATAACATGATTTTTTTACCTCACACTATTCTTTTTGGGTTTTAGATGATGGCTGGAACCCGAAGGAACCGTGTTTATCAATGTAATGGACAATGCAATGATTGTCCTCCTGAACAAACCAATGTTCTGGTAGATGGAGTGAATAATCTAATTGCTATACTTACTCAATCTATGAATCATTCTGGACTTCCAAATGATTAGATAAGGGAACAGTATTCTATTTAGTCATTCATGAGGTGACGTCCACCTACTTTCAGTGGGTCTTCTGATCCACTTATTGCTGAACAATGGATCAGTACCATTGATAAGATATTTTCCATAATTTGCTGTTCGGAACATGAAAAAGTCAGTCTGGCTATTTATCGTTTAGAAGGTGATGCAGATCAATGGTAGACTCTAATTAAGAATACGAGGACCTGAGATGAAATTGAATTCATGGAATGGGATGAGTTAAAGAACTTATTTTTCGATAAGTACTTCCCTCGTATTCTTCGAACAAAGATGGAAAATGATTTCCTTGATCTTAAGCAAAAGGATGCTGAATATGTTGGTATATACGAAGTGAATTTTACAAGGCTTGCAAGGTATGCATCTGGCTTTATCATCCAACCTAAAAGTAAAGTTCATCGATTCATTAGTGGCTTAAAACCAAGTCCTCGAAGGGAATTAGCTATAAGAGACTTCAGTAGCTATGAATAAATTGTACGTTGTGTTATCAAGGAAGAAGTGGAAGTTGGTGTTACATATACATCTCATGGTTTTGACATTAAACGAAAGATGGAGTTCAAGGATAAATCTCAGAATAATGGTGAAAAGAAGATGAATGTTTCTTTATGCTCAAAGTGCTGAAAGAAGCACAATGGAGATTGTCTTAAAGGGACTATAAAATTTTTTTAGCGTAGAAAAGAAGGTCATCGAGTATTTGAATGTCATATTAATGGAAAAAGGGTTGTAAATGATGTGAATAAAGAAAATACTGCATAGAACACACCACCAACACTTCAATGATTCAAGTGAAAGGAAATGGGTATTTATGATAATCAATGACCTAATCCAAGTGTTAATGATAATCAACGTGAGAAACCTCTTAAGGAAAAGGATAAAGGGAAGTCACATGCAATCACTATTTGTGATGCTCCGTATGAAAATGATGTTGTGTAATGATTAAGTGTTTATGTAATGGTATTTAAAAATAGTATCATGGAATCTCATTTATGGCATCATGGAATTTTTGAATATCATTGTATTGGTTTTCAATAATTATATGGTATCGGTAACCATGAAAAGTGATTGAAATATTTTTGGAAAGGAGATGATATGCACATAATGAAGAGATAAAGAAAAAAATTAAATGAGCTCAGGATTGATATAATGGAAAAGTTATATCATGGTTTGAGCATATAGAAATTTTGGTATTTTGGTATGTGGAAAGTGTTAAATTTTTACAACATTATTTTTTTCAATAAGGGTCAATGGGTATTCATTTTTTAATAGAATACATGATTAAGGTATTCAGATGTTTGTAATTTGACAAAAAAGATATATCGTATGATATATGGGGGATAAATGATGGTATTTACATGCTCGGTAGATGACATTTCTAGTAATTGTTTACTTTATACTATGAGGATGGACAAAATTATTTTGGATAAGCCTAAAGATTGAAATGGATTATGTTGGACATAAGTCAGTATTGTTTAAGTATAGAACATTTTTCGATATTATTTATGGAATTTTATAATAATTTAGTTTTATAAAAAGGACAACCTATAGGATGGGCGACAACCCGTCGCGTTAGACAAGGTTGTGGGAATCGAACCCACAATCGAAGTGAGACAGGCCTTTATCACCTACCACTGGCCTACAAGAAGTCCCTTATTAGTAGAAACTATTTTTATTATATTAAGTGGTATGATATATGAATTATAAGTCCGTTTCAGGAACCATATATGATTAATCTAACTATAGATGGACTTATGTATATTTAATAACTTTTTCTATCTTTTGTTTGAGATAGATGGAATGACCTGTCATTCTATCGCATGATCTGCTAACACTTCACAGAAGACAAATTCAACTTCATTTCTTTAAGAGATGAGGTGGAAATTGTTCAATCCATAAACAACAGTAATATTGTACCAAAATCATGTAAGTATTTGTTTTAATTCAGAAATTCTTGAACTTTAGGGAAATGATTTTGAAAATAAAAAAATGTTGTCCTAGTGTCCTTATATCCGATGAATTAGATGGTACCTTAAATCATAAAATATTTATGGCTTTGTGATTAATGGATTTTTCATAGAATGTTATCAACCACTCTCCATCAGAACTTGATGGTTATACTTCTCTTCCATACCCATATTTTCACCTATGTTGTCCTATGTGGAAACCCAGTGCTGAGTAACTTTGGGTGGCTATTATGATTCTATCTTCCCTTTTTAAAATGAATTGTTAGTATTCCTTTTTAAGATGTGGATTTTTATGAAAGAAACTTTCAAGTAGTAAACCATTTATAACCTCGCTGAATTTGGAGGGAAAAATTCATTTTAAGGGGGGTAGAATGTAACACCCGGAGATTTTATAAGATATATTATTTTTAATTTCTTTGATGTCTTCTATTATACACTAGAACAAGATTATCTTGTACTATACGCAACACCAAAAATTGCTTTCACTACACACAGCCCTGAATCAGCTTGCATTACATGCATTCAAGACCTTCTTCGATAGCGTGTGTAGTACGCAATACCAAGTTTCATTAATCGAGATATTATTATAATATTATTATGAAATAGCCGTTATGAATAGTAATACACACTTTTTAAAATTTTATAAATGTTATCTTTAAAAACAGACTTCATTTTTGGATTCAGAATATCGAAATTAGTCTAGGGTAAATTTTTGGTATTTTTCTGAAAACTTTCAATTTTAGATGAATAGTGAAAACACTGGGTTACTATTTAAAAACCAATTTTTTATTTAAATAATTTTTTATTTTTTTTAAATTTATTTTAATTCAAAATTGATACATAATACTTATATAATTTCATTGTAATTCATTTGATTCATTTAATAATAATTTTAGATATATAAAAACTTTATTTAACTTTTCAATGTCTTTTACCCACTTCTTAGGAGAATATGAAAATTTACATAAAACATAATTTTACTGCTTCTGTGAGTGTAATTTAGAAAATCAAAGAGACATGGTTAATATCAAGGACTAAAATGTGGTTCAATAAGATATAAATATTTTTTGGTTAATAGTAACGTTTTACATTTATTTAACACGGTTAAAAGTAAATAAGGTAACTAAGGGTAAAAATGAAATTATTATTACCCTAACACATGTCCTAATTCTATTTGATAAGTTTAGTTCGACCAAAAACAAACTTAGGAATAAAATATTTCCCGTTAGGTCCACATGGATTAGATTAGGACACTTATTATTATTTTATTTAACGAATAGTTAAAATAGTTTAAATCAATGTTTAATAAATAAAACATTTTTAATATAGGGTTATAAATAAGATAAATTCAACTATAAATATTCATTAGAAGATAATAATATTTCCTACATAGTGGTAGTTTATTTATTATATTTATACATCAAATTATTTAATTTATTTATGACACAATGATGATGTAGTAATTATCTTATTAATGAAATATTAACATAATTGATGTTTAATATACCTTAATAAATGTAATTTGATACTTTTTATGAATTACACTATTTTTATAGGTTCATATGACAAGTTAGTATTGATTCAATTAACTTTTTTCTAACTAATAATGTTGTTATTATTTTAACAAAAAAATAATTACCAAATAGTCTCAAAATTTACATAAAATAGTTTTTAAACAAATATTATATTATTAATTGTTATTATATTCCTAAAAACTATGTTTCGGCCAAATGACATAGATGTAGTTATATATATTATTAATTAACCACTTGGTGTTCATTTGTCTTGTTATAGTAAGTTTATTAACCCTATAGTGTAGGAAAACAAGATGACGCGGTAAAACATAAATTATTTCACTTAGAGTTAAATCTAAATGATAAGGTTAATATAGTAAAATAAACTTGTCTAAAACGTATTTTTTGAGATTATTTCCACCCATACCCACATTATCTTCGAAATAAATCAATTCGGAGCTATTATACACCGAATATGACTTAATTATAAAATAATATTTTAAGTTTTTCCAAAGGTGCCACTCTCCTCCCTTATAAAAAGGGCACCCCTTCCCTCTTCTCTTCACACCCTTTTGAGCCTTGAATCTAGGAAAACCCCTACCAATTACTCTTCTCAACCTATATATTTATATCATAGAGGTTATGGTCTTCTCAAAAGATCAACTCTAGTGCCCTATGAAGAAGTTTAAAGGAGTTGCGTCGAGGAAGAGGTAATCTCTTCTACTGACTCTTTCAAGTTTCATTCTTCTTCTACTTTCTATTATTTAGGTGTTTCAATATAAAGTAATAACATCAGTATTACATATATAATTATATGTTATTATAAATATAAACAACCCAATTTTACCTTCTATCCATCCTACAAAAAATGAAATCATCGCATGTGCGTACATACGGAATATCGTCTCCACATCGTGGTGTAATCGGTTTTTCCACCACTACCTTACTTGGATGGGTATATGGTGTAAAGAATAACTATATATTATTATTATAAAATAATAATTATTCTATGATATTATATCATCCAGTCCAATTCAATTCAATAAATATGGGAACGATATCATCCCTCATGCGCACGTACAGATTACCGTCTCCACGCAACCATGAGATTCATTTTCCATTTTAACAATTCAAGAATGATTATAAAGTATATATGAAAAGTAATAATGTAATATATGAAATAATAATGCTACTGGTTTTATGTGTGTATATATATATATATATGTATGTATGTATGTCATCTACTTAATTTCATTCAATTCAATAAGGAAACTAAAAACAGCGTTCATGCGTACGTACGGCCTACAGTCTCCATGAATGGTTTATTTATTTCTATTTATTGATCTATTATATATATGTAAATTCTTAATATATATTATATATAAATCATGTACAATATTCTATAATTATGTAATCATGATATAAGTAATCATATTAAATATTAAAAGTCAAAACACAGACGATAAATGAAACAATTTTACCCAAAATGATGCTTTAACATGGAATTGACAAATGAACCGATAATATAAAGTCATAAGTGAATCATATATGATATCATAAATACTATTATGGTTGTGTTACATGTTAATAATTTGTTTACAAAAACTATATATAAGTCTCAGACACATATGGAAGAAATTGGACATAAGGAAAGGGATAATTTTTCCATCTCGTTTTTATCTGAGATTTCTTATACGTAAGTATTTATTGGGGTTATATTTTTTCATTAATGTCCAAAATAATGTTTTTTATAAAGTGTTTAATATTCTTTCATGTATTTTTAATGTCATGTTTACCCCTCTTTGACTTTTACTTTGTGTTATGGAAGGAATATTTCTTTTGTTTACCATACATGGTACTTTTTGACTTTTCTGACAAAAGTATGAGGAGAATGTTTTTTAACTTATACGGTGTGAATGAATTTTTAAGGTTTCATAAAGACTTATTTAAATGAAGCATCCTCTGAAAACTTTTATGATTATTTTCAAAAAATCCTTTTCTTTTAAAATTACATGGCATTTTGTGAAAAGAGAATTATTTTGAAGAAGTAACGATATTTTTCTTAAGAATTCATTTCAAGTGTTTTATCAATACTATATTCCTTCTAAAATGAAATTATTTAATATGTTTATGATTCAAGAATAATTTCTCTCTTATCTACATGGTTTTATTTTTTATATTATTGAATGATATCCATTTCTTTTATATGGATTATGTTATTATGGGATGATGTTTACAAAACACATTTTATTCGTATGGTTATTTTGAATGATGTATGATTATATTTGTGGCACACGAAAGAATGATTTAATTATTAGATGGGTGGGACCTATATATCCCTCCAATGCATTGGGTAAAGATTTATGTCTCATGAAATAGACATGGCTGGAATGGCAAGTTAATCTGGTTCAGTGATATAGGACTGGAATGAGGAATGAACTCGATTCAGTAAGGGACATTGTCCACTAAGATGGTCATGGAAGCAATGCCTTGGCTACTATGGGAATTATATCAAGTGCTTAATGGTTTTCCAAAATTAAATGTTTTATTCCAATGATATTTAATCAGGATTAATGTTCTTTTATATCCTATTCCATACGTACTTCCAAGATTTATTTCACAACTCATGATTTTGTTGTGTAAATTTTATGCTCATGTTTTGAAGTTAAACTGTATACGGTTTGTTTTATTTTCTCTATTATTACCCTTACTGAGCATTTGATCTCACCCTTTATATGTTTTCATTTTTCCGGGATATAAAGAATGGTTTTAGGTAAGAAAAAAAAGGGGAATATCTTTCTGAGAGATGTTGATGATCTTTCACCAGGATAAGAAGATTATGTTCCGAGTTTCCAAAGACACTAAACTATTGTGGTCCTAGTGTGTTTGATTTTGTTATGTATTATGTATTCCACAAAAGTAATTTAATGTCCATGTACGTCAATTTTGGTGTCTCTAAAACTAGAGTTTACCAATAAATGTTACCACGAAAAATTACCAATAAATGTTACCGCTGGATGTTTAACAATAGAGGCTACCACAGTGGAACCTCATCATTAATTTATCAATGCGAGATCACTGTTTCAAATCTACTGATGCAATATACTAATGAAAGCTACCGATCAAGTCTATGGATGAAAGTTATCGATAAAGGCTACAAATGAAAGCTACCGATGAAGGCTGCCCATGAAATCTACTGATGAAGGATACTAATAAAGGCAACCGATGAAGCAATCGATGAAGCCTACTGTTGAGAAAGATGCCACTACTAGTCTACTGATACCCACTCTTCTACTCCATACTTTATCAATTTCTCAAGATTATTCTAATGGTCATATTTGGTTATTTTAATTCTTCTAACATTAACTTTGTTGATTGTCAATTTATAAAGAGACTGTATCTGGAGACAGTAAGAGGTATGAGGAAAACCACACATGGATATTTTTTCCTATTATCAGACATCATGTATAAAATAGAAGACTGAGGAAGATATGAGATGAGATAAATGCATGAGAAAGAAACATTACATGGTAAATTTTAAGAACTAAAAAAGAAACATCAACACTCACACTGTGAACCTAAGAGCATCACAAAGATCATTTGGGAGAACAAGTGTAACACTATATTCTGTGCTTCATCAAATCTCTATCTACGAAAGATGTAGAACACCTTAGTACCTAGAAGCTAGAACTTGGAGTTGTGACACTCTGTTTTAGAGGAAACATCCATAGAAAGACTCTCACTACAATTCCATCACTCCAAGGAGTCAATAGACTAACTACAAACATTTAGATCCTTCAAAACCCAAAATATATTACATGTTTTCTATTGTTTTCTTTGTCATTCATTTTTTGAGAAGTGAATGTTTGTCTGTTACACAATGTCTCCAATTCTTAAACTTGACGATACTGAAAATCCTCACACCAAAACATTACATACACATAGTTTCCCATGTGTAATTTTGGAAGAGACTGTATGTGGCCTGGTTTTGTATTTTTCCACTGAATAATTGTGGTAGAAGGTGTGAACCCTGTAAAATTTTTGAAAACTATTTTATATCCTGATATATATTATGTGTCATGTTTATTGTTAATATAAAATGCTTGATGTTTGGTAATCTCCAAGTGGGGAGGATTTAGTCTCTACTTGAGACTAAACATCTTGGATAATTATTATGTGTACTATATTTTTTAATACTCTATGTTTCAATTTTATGCTCATAATAATTTCAAAATAGAAAATTGGTTTACATCAACTCTAATAGTTAGATCTAGTTTGTGTGTAAATTTGCTCAATTCATTAAACATATTTCAAAATTTGAAATGGTTCTCATCACTGATTCAACCGAGGACTAATCAACCATTGAGAAACATGTTGACTAACTGTATATTTATATCTCTACTACCTTAATTAACTGGGATATTTTAAAATTGGGGGATATTTATCATAATGTTTTTAACCGAAAGTTTAAGTAGGAACTCCATTCACCCCCTCTTGAGTTTCCACTCCGACCAACACTTTGTATTATTTAACCAAATACTGCCGTAGAAGAAAAATTATATGTTTTATGATTTTTATTACCAAATTATCACTGAAAAAACACTTTTGGAAAAAAATTAAAAAAATATAATGCAAATACACTTCAATCATTCCATTTTATCTATTGTAATATGATCATCCCTTCGATAGAAATCGATTTAACCCTTTGATTAGGGAATTTTATAAGAAAATACCCTTGTTTTACACACATATGATATTGTGATTTTTATTTAATTTAGTTTATAATTTATTTCTCTCCACCAAATACTTCATATGTTAACTAAAATTGCTCAATCAATGATATATTTTTCACAAAAAACATATTTATAATCCTTTGAAACATGTACCTTAGTGCATATTCTTATATTCATGGAAGTGGGAAGCTAAATATTCTTTCCATCATGGTCTTAATCAATAGAAAACTGACAAATATCATTTTTATCTTATTAGGTGTATTAGAAATATGACCCAATGTTGTTTTTTAATCATATAACATGATACTTGATTTGGAATAATCAAAAATATTATTCAAACTCTGATTGTATTTTTTTTCTAAAGAGAAAAATCATTACATTTTCTATAATATTCTACATTAACATTATTCTATTAGGTTTCATCCATTTACTAAAACCAAAAATCATAGTGTGAGAAACATTAATCATAACTAGAAACAATATATTCATGAAGATAATTCATAGGATTTCTAAATAATGGAACCTTATTTTCAATATACAACACATTATGTTTACCCTTGGTTATTTATGATAAATATTAATTCAATTCCTCCATAGTAGATCATAAATAAAATGGTAATAAACAAAAGTATATTGCCCTATAGTGTCATCGTATGTGAACAGCAAGGAACCATTCACTATGCAATAGAATTTCAGTCATTTTATACTCCACAAATAATTTTTGGTGTTATTACACCTAAATACGTCTTTCTTAAGCCCATTTATTCATATAGAATTCAGAAGGTTATTTATTTTTGTGAAAAAATCATATTCATTAACTTACCATAACTATATTATGTTATCCAATAGCTAGGATTATCCCTATGATTTTCAATAAGGATATATAATCCAAATATTTAAGGGTATATAATCACTACTATAATACCATATATTTAATCACATACCTTTCATTGATAAATAATACATATTATGAGATGATAACCATTTCGTAAAATTATGATCCATTCCAGACACATAAATGATTAGTTTATGTGGATACATGATAAATAATTCCCGTATTTCTATAAATAAAATCATGTCTCCTAAATAAATCATCTCAAATAGAACACTTTATAGATATACCTGACATGAACCCATTCTTAATAACCTTTGGAAAGTGAATATATGATAGGTCAAGCTCAGATACCGAGTAATGGTAAATAAAAGAGATATCAATAAATGATCATAAGTAAGAATAAGATAAGAATAAGTGAATGATAACATGATTGTAAATTAAAATTATAATACACATTCAATTAAGTATCATTAATCATAAATCATGGAATAATTAATTCGTATGACCAAGTACATAAGGAAGAAGTTCATGGAATCATCAACAATAAATCTTGATCCATGAGAACATAACAAAATCATAATTCAAATTGTTCTGGAATAAAAAATAATCATAGAAAATAATTCTCATGGCCAATGATAACTATGAAAAATATCATAGTGGATTGTGTTTGCTACCTATTTCAACATATCCTTAGGAAAGGATTACCTCCAAGACTGTTATAGTTGATAGAGACCCATTCTAAATTGGGTTCACTCCATATTATAGTTCATATTATCTCATGTGGTATAAATATTTACCCAAATTTATTGTGGGATATATAATTCTAATACCATCCATAATATAATGAATAACATATATATGTGTACCACAAGATCATAAAACATTCATCATATATTCGTATCATAACCAGTGAGAAGGAAGTGAGTTTAATTAAAAATTTAAAATTTCACCATAGCATAACTGATGTAAAATAAATAGGTTTCGTATATATCTTCATAATAATAATAAACCATTCATAGATATAATAATGAAGGAATCATTTGATCATATCCTCTATAAATAATAATTAACATCAGTTGGTGCTATCATAGATAATAAATTTCAAAAGATGATCCTTGGAATATTACATGAGGAAAATTTACTTTTAATTTTGAAATAACATAATTAAAATCCAAATATTTAAAAAAAAATAAGTAACCATTCTAATTGAAAAGAACCATGGAAACATGTAAATGATGGTTTAAATAGTTGACCAGTCATGATGAAGGGAAATTTTGTTCATGGTGTAACTAATAAAAACAAATATTCTATTCACAACTTTAGTAATAAGTACCATATTTTGAAAAAAAAAAGTTTTTTAAAAAAAATATCTTAAAAAATCATTTTTTATTGATTTTTTTAGATATCATTGAAGAATTATCAAAATAATTCTTGAGAAAAGGGGGTGTATGTTTTCAGGATGTTTTGGGTCTCGGTTCAATGTGGATGGTTTGGTTGCATCGAAGTCAAGAATATGGTAGGGTCATCGCTAACAACTACAGCCAGTACATGGATGTTAATGGGTGATGTTGGAATGCTCTATTCAGACAATAGTTTCTTTTCATCACTAATTTTATTCTCAATTCCATTTACGTTTTTTCTATAGTGTATTTTCAACCATTTTTCAGAGGTCCATACATTTCCTTTGTTTTATCTTCTATTTCATCATGATCCTTCATGCAAGACCCCATCTTTCCTGGGTTAACTGGATTCCAGGACATTTTAGATAGTTTTTTGGATTTTGTGAAGGTAGATTTGATAGGGTTCACTTTTGGCTTAGTGACATGGTTCATAGAGGCTCAGTTGTCCCATGGTTCCTCATTTATGAGCTATATCGATGAATCTCTCTCCATTGGTCCCCCTATTTCGATTGATATACAATTGGTCCTTCATTTCCTTAAGTGTTTTTTTCTTTTTTTATTTCTCATTTCACCTTAATGTATTTTTATTTAAAAAAAATTATAAAGAAATGCGGTTATAGAGAACACATGAACAAATCTAGTTATTTAGGACCATTATCGGATCTTTTATATATAAATTACCCTTAAGAATTATAATTTTTGATAATATCGAAAATATAAAGATACCATTACAAATAGTATATTATGTTTTATGATAAATTCAATTTGACATAGACAAAGGATTGATAGCCTCACCCAATTTGATGATACCTAATGAATCACATTCATCAAATCATTTGAGGTAAATAGATTAACTAGTATTTTTGATTGACCAATCCCAAAAAAAGCTTTATTGAGACCATCTATAGTTGAACATAATGCTCATTGATATCACTTCCCCAACCATGTTCATTGAACCACCATTAGAAAATCTCCAAGTCACATAGCTTACCCATGTGGAATTAACCTGTGAAATAAACGGCAATGTTCCCTAACCCTAACAAAAAGAATTTTTATATGTTATTTATAATAAAATAATCATTATATTTATATGATTTTAATATTAAAATTCATATGATTAAATAATTATTTTGATTCAAATAATATTTTGGTATGAAGAAACACAAATTTTATTTTTGGGGAACATTTAGTTTTAATCAAAACATTATTTTTGATAAATTTATTTTTTTTAAAATAAGTGATATATTAATAAAACATTATAATTAAATATTATTTATTAAATACAAATTAGAATATAATTTTATATAATTAAATGTAGTATTAATAATTCTCTAAGAAATATTATTATAAAAAAACAAGTTCTTTTAAAAAATTCTAATCCTGGGTTTAAAAGTTTCAATTCACACATCTAAAGAATTATTTTAACAAGATAAATTTAGTTTTTGAAATTAAAAAAATGATAATTTAAAAATGGAAATTTTTTCAAAATTTTGTAAGACTTTCATATTTTTGGGTAAAAATCTAATATAGTATAATTATTTGTTATACAGTTTGCAACCATAAAATCCCAAAAATTGATGTAATATTTACGTTAAATAGAATAAAAAACCCAATTTATGATTAAAAATTAAAATAATTTTCAATATGTTATTTTTCTAATTTAATAAATACTTAATGGATTCTACAAAACCTATATTGTATTTTAAAGTTTAAAAATCATTTTTTTAAATACCTCACATCCACATAACTATTTGTATTATTTTAATGATTTTAGTTTTTATAATTACAATAAAAAAATAAACTTCTTTTTGTCAAAATAGTTAGTTGATCCCAATTGGATGGTTTCTAGTTTTGATTTCATTATGTTTTATATTATGAAACCTATGGTGGGAAATTAATAATGAATTATCCTCTTCTATTATAAAATCCCACCCAACCTACTTTCCACATCACACCGAGCTCTTAGATCTTGAATTTACTCCTCTATTACATCCATATAACCCTTCCGCCAATCTTTTATAAAGCTCCTCCCAAGATTTAATAAGCATCCTCTCGCTATAAGGTATCCCATTAATCTCTTATTTATTCTACAACCTTATCTATATCATGCCTTTTATTCCCATATATTAATGTTTGAATATTTTTTCACCTACCAATTAATTTTATTTTTTTCCATGTTATTAGATACCCATTTTTTTATTAACCCCTTTTATGGGTCTTTATGTACACCACTTATAGTGCTGAAATTATACTTTGATTTCTTTATGCCAATTTATTATATTTAATGAATACTCATCCCCATATCCAATCAATGTTAGTCCACTATATGTACCTATATATCATTCATTGGTTAAATATTTTAATTTAACCCCAATTCCATGATCATGGGATTAAATTTTATGAAATATGATCTTATATTGAATGATCTATGTGGAAAACTTGTGCATGTGAATGGAATAAATTTGACGAGTGGGTATAGAATTATATATTGGTCTTAAGAATTGGGTAATGTTCTATATAATAAAATTAGATATATAGAACAAGTGTTGATATCTTAGTAACATATGTTATAATTTCTTTGAGGCTATCATTGACTTTTACATATGATGTCAGGTTTTATGTTATAATGGAATTCATATGTACCCTTCCTGTTATCATGTTATATCTTGCCCCATTTTTCATGATTATCATTATTACCACTATTATATAACCTTTATTATCCCATTATCTCATATTTATGTATTAAATGTGTGATATTATTTATTTATTCACATACTAGGCTTTATATCTCGCCCATTTCTTATGTTCATCCACCACATATCCTATGTAGTGTTAGAAGGACCAAGGAATATAAAAGAATGTATTAGAGTTTTTAAAAATTGATGTTGTAAATATGTTTCTTGATAATGATTCATATACATAATTTGGCAAAGAAACTAGGCTCCAGGATTTTCTGGGGTTCTATTAAGTGAATCGTTATGTAATATATCACGAATTGATGTGTATTAATATATGATTTTTCATATTAGGAATCAAATAAAAGAATTATTATTTATTGGATTATGATTTGAAAAATATAGTGAAATTATTTGTTATAGGAATAAACATATTAAATGTAACATCATATATTTTAAGGTATGTACTTTTGATGTTTAATAGTGTTTTTTCAGGTTCGGAGGAAATGAGGGTTGTTTTGGGGAGTTTTTGTTGAACCTAGGGTGAATACTGCTTTCTAGACACATTTATATCATATGTTTAATCTTACATAATATTTCCTTCACTAGGAAATGGATATATGATTTTTTACGTCATAATAAACACAATATATGTAATGTCCTTTTTATGTAGTAAATTTCTTTTTACACCATATATCCCACTTTTAAGTAGTAAAATCATCGATAAATGTAAATTAAACTCAAGGAGACTTGTTATTAGAATATATGAGTTATGGGATATTAACACCATGAACCAGGTTCTTATTCCATAAATCCTTCATCAAAATTGGTTTTACAGTTATTCGTGCATAACCCTTTATTTATCTGGATTGTTCCTCCCATCCTTGAACCGTAGGCAGTGATAGGTGTGATATGAGTGTTCTATTCCCCTTTTAAGTTCCTTATTTAAATGTTTGATATATATGATGGTTACATCTCATATACTTATAATGTAACCTTCTTTATTATCATTTTCTATTGGTCTAGGAGACGTCATTTTTCTATTTTTGGATTCATCTTCTCGATGGTGATGTTTTGTTTGATTAATCTAGATATGTTGTGTGATCTTCTTCCAGGGTTCAGTCCATTGTTGGTTGTGGTGTGCCATGTATGTATTCCATGATAGATGTTGTGATATATCCTATATTACATCTATTTTTTTAATTTTATTTTAATTTGTTAAAATCAATCATAGGGTCTATATTTTTTGTCATTTATTTCCATCAGGTATTGGTGGATCCCTTTGTGGGAATGTGTGACCCGATTATGAGGTTGGTTGTTCCATCTCTATAACTTTTTAGATGAACTTTATTGATCCTATTTTAAAATTTTAATTATAAATTAGTTGGATTTATTGATTTTTGTGTATACATTGATTTATATAAAATATGTTTTCCCCCTTGGTTTTAGATGAAGAAAAATAGTTTTTTCATTTTATATCTTGTTGGAATAAAGGATTCTAAAATTATAATGAATAATGGAACCATTTTAAAAATTTTATGTAATATGTCTAAATATATTCCTTGGGTAATTTGGTGGGAGGTTTATATTGGGACCATCAACCACTATATTTTTGGGGGATTCACATTTGGGGTGTTATTCTACTCCTTATCCCTATTATTCTAGGGACTTTGATTGAATTTATTCCGGGGTTCACTCAATGGTTGTTCCTATTATCCTTTGGTATGTGATTTAATGATGTTTTTTCTCCATAGTCCTTGATTTTTGTACAATTATTCTTCTTTTATTACATGTTTCAACCCTTGGAATGTTTACCATTATTCTTTTTTTGTAAATGGAAAATATTATTCGGAACTATTTAAACATGACTTATTTTAGAACTATTAAAAATGTGTATTATTTATAATTATTTTGAAATAAGAATATATTATTTTTTATTAGGCCATGTGTTCATTTAAATTAGAATACTATGATTATTTGTATGGATATTAGATATGTAAAAACTAGGTGTGATCCTAGTATGATTTTTTATCTCACACCCAACATACCCCTTAAGTAGTATATAAACCTAGTTATATCATTTTCTGATGGGATAGTAAAGGTTTCATAGTTGGTGGTAATATGGTGGGATGTTTCCCACATAGCACATTGATTTGATGGTTTTGTTTTGGATGTCCTTTGTAGATAGACTTTTGATTTAGGTTAGTTCTGTCAAACATGGGTTTTATCACTTATATTATTTCCTCTCAATTATGTAATATATGTCTCCTAATTTTTATTTCACCATTTCTTTAAACTATATATATATATTCCATGTATTATTATTTAGTATTAGAGAAATCAATCTCTCTTGTTTTCTATTTTACCAAGGATCTAGTCCTCATTAAATTGGGATTAGAAATGCCCTTAGGGTCATGAATTATTTTGATTTATAGACTAGATTTACTAGTGTTGGTCGGAGTGGACACTCAAGAGGGGGGTGAATTGAGTTCCAATTAAAATTTCTGCTAAAAAGAATTTTTATTAAAATCCCCCAATTTCAAAAACAGATTAAACTGTAGTGAATTTATACAGATTATAAAGGTTCAATTAGTTTCTCAAAGATTTATTAGTTCTCAGTTAACTTAATCTAATGATTAATTTAACTTTTGAAACTAACTTACTGGTTTACAATAAATATAAACACTTGCGAGTTTAACTATCAAAGTAGTTTTGAAGATAAATTATATTTCAAAGTAATAGCAGCGGAATATAAAATAAAAGTATTGTATGGATATAAAATTTTACTAAAAACACAGAGGAGTTAACCAAGAGGTTCAGTCTCAAGCCGAGACTTAGTCCTCTCAGAAGTTTTATATAAGGATGATCCACACCCCAGATCGGGGTTCAACAGTTTACAACTGTCCAAGTCCAAGACCTCTACCACTGTTAGTCGTGGGAAACAAAACAACAGCAACCAGCTGTCCAGGTCCCAGACGACCTCTACCACTATCCACAGTGGGAAAAGGAATGAAAAGATAATGAGTGAGGATTTACAAATCCTCTAGTTAAGGTTCAGGAGACAGTGTGTGTGTAAAATACAACAGATAACACACACTGCTCGTAATGTAAAAAGTAAATCACAGAGATAAAGATTTAGAGATTAGAAGTGGCTCTATTGATATTCGTGCAGCTCTTGACTTATTTTATTGATTATAATTCCTTCTGAGTCTTCTTCTAGTTTTTGTCTGGAAAACAGAGTACCATCTGCTTCCTTGACTTTGATGTTCAGCTTGCTTATCGGCTCAAAAGAATGATGAGTTTTGTGAGGTTCTTATTTAACATAGATTGCTCGATGTATGCTCTATGTTCTGGAGGCTGGTAGTAGTAGTCTCGTGAGTGCAAGTTCTCCAGTTGATCTTGGCACGTTTTGAGCTTGATCGCCAATGTGTTCTGTTTGCTTGATCTCTTTTTTGTTTCCTTTTTCACACTCCCTTTGATACATACATAATGTCCTCTTTATACCCTTTTTGTTTTTCTGACAAGAAGGAATGATTATGCTTTTTGATCGTACTTGGTACAGTTTCCTAAAATGGCAACATAAATCATTTAATAACATTAAATGCATCAAAAGTAACAAATGTAACCGTTAGTATAACAAACAAATAGTGTCGAGGATATTGGATTTGACTCCACAGTTCATTATAGGTAGCCGCTTGTTTGTAGACGTGTACAGTAGACTCGGTGTAGGAATCTTTCATCGGTAGCTCTTCAAATCGGTAGCTCTGTGTGCATCGGTAGCTCTGGGTGCATCGGTAGCTCTGTGTGCAGCGGTAGCTCTGGCTATCGGTAGCTCTGGCTATCGGTAGCTATGGCTATCGGTAGCTCTGGCTATCGGTAGCTCTGGCTATCGGTAGCTCTGGCTATCGGTAGCTCTTTTGCAAACCAAATCTAATTTACTTAGAATTGTTTCAAAGCGAAATAGGGATAATCAAGATTAACATAAATAAGAGATTATTTAAACATTATTATTAACTTGATCAGCGATTTGAAAGAATTAAAATGTAGATCATCAGTAATTGAGAGTAGCATAATATATGAACACATAATTGGGATTATCGAAACTGGTGAGGTCAACAATCTCCCACTTTTTGATAATCACAACTTATGATATGACCAAAAAGATTGAGAGTATAGTATAAGAATAGAAGCAAAGGCTCAAAATTTCTCCCCTTGGATATTACCCCCTTTCTCTCTATATTTTCGCCCCCTTTATACCCCCTTTATAATTTTCTCCCCCATTGCGATACTCAAAAAGTGGGAAAGCAGACATAGAAAACTGAGAAACAGAGATAGTGTAAAGAAAAGAATTTTTATTAGACCAGACAAAACTTACATAAACAGAATAGAAGAGAAAGAAGAAAAAAAAATTCCTATCAAACATCCTGGCCACTTCAGCAATCCGGATCTTCAACATGAGATTTTCCCTTTGGATCAGAAGAGGAGGCAGGAGGTGAGGATGTGAGTGAGGGCTTTGGAATCCCAGAAATGATCACAGGAGGTTGAGCCACTGATACAGTGTCTGGCCTGTATGGGGAAGTTTGGTGAGTGATCATAGGTTTGAGGCTTCGGATGGCCTGAGCAGGAGTCATCTGGAGTGGAGACTCAGTAGAGGTAGAGGCAGGCAAGGCAGGAGGGACAATAACAGGTTTGGCATCAACATGCAAGAAGGGCAGCAACAGATTTCTGAAATCCATAATGATTCCTCCTCCTCTTTCCATAGAAGATATAAATTCATCTTTGTTCTCCATAAATTATTCTGAGGTAGGAGTCAGCTCTCTTAGCTTGCTCACTTGTTCTCGGAAGGCTTGAGTTACAGGGGGTAACTTCATGTTTTCCAACATTAGCTTGAAATGGTGGGTGAGTTGTTGCTTGGTAAAAATCCTTTGGAAATAATAATCTACCTTGTTCTTGATTTCCTCCTGAGAAGAAGAGGCCTCTTTCATAGTGTCATGGACAATTTTCATTATTTCCCTTACTGAATCTCTTGTAGAAAGCACTACCTGGCTTAGATCTGATGAGTCCCCAGAGCCACTGGTTGAAATAGAACCATGCTCATCCTTCATCATAGCTCGTATTTTATTCAAATCAAGTGTAGGTTTTGAAGCTAGAGGACCAACCGAGAAGGATACAGTTTCTTTGAAACTTTTGGTCAAGCCACTAATTAGAGTTTGCAGTTGAGAGTCATGATTTTTAACATGATCCTTTATAGAAGATTTTAAATCTTCAAATACTGAGACCATTTGGCTTAAAACACTTTTCACAAAGGCTAAATCCTTATCAGCTTGAGGCTTTGAGCTCATGTAAGAATCTAAAGCAGTAACAGACATCTGTAAGGCTTCAAGATCTGCTTCTATTTGAGAAGATTGGGTCTGGCACTCTTTAATTGCTTCCATCAGCTCACCCATAAAAGTTGACAGATTGAAACCAAGAGAAAGCTCAAGAGATTGTTCCAACAACTTCATTTCTTCACTAAAACAGTGCTTCATCTCAGTAACTGAGGCAGTGAAGGATTCTTTCTTCTCATGCTTCAGGGATTCAAGATCAGACTTTGTAACAAAATCAGTAGGTGCAACTGTAGTAGATACTCGTGCAGAAGCTAAGCTGACTACTGAATCCTTCATGACTGATTGAATCGAGGAAACTAAAAAAGATTCCATTGTCTTTACTTCTTCTACAAAACTGACTTTGAGATTTTCTTTTAGCACATCTAAATCATGTACTCGGACCAGATCATCAGGCAATAACTCAGAATTGATGTCATAGCTAATCTTTGGTCTATTCAAGGATACTTCATTATCCGAATTAGGATAATCCAAACCACAGACTATGAAACATGGGTCTTCTACATAGTCTTCAATCTCAATAGCCACTGTAACATTTCCAAGATTGGAATGCTGCTCCCCCTCAATGGGTGCATTCCTATGTACAACAACTACATTTTCTGCTGGTATTTCATCATCAGAGTCTTCCACAACAGCTTCTATCTCAGCAGCAGTAAGGAGATTTTCTGAAACAGGTACAACTTCTTCTCTTTCTTTTCCTACTTCATCAGTAGGCACAACTAAGTTTTCAATCAATGGACTCAGACTCAACCTAGCAGAATCAGATGATTCAGATACATTCTCTTTTCCTCCTTCTTGCTGAGGAACTGGCTGGTCTTCTCATGAGTAGATAAAACTTCCTCTACCTTTCCTTTTCTTGAGTATACAAACTCAGTAACAGGACTTGGGGGTAAGTCTGGATCTCCTCCAATATCCATAGGAGTTTCTTCCTCTTCTTCTTCTTCTTCTTCTTCTTCAGACTCATCACTGTACTCGGGTTCCTCTTCATCAGATCCTAACCCTGGATCTCTTTTATCCTTTGGCCTTGAAGGATAATCCATAGGATTAAACTTATCATACACCCTCTGGTCATCACTGACCCATTCTCCTTTCCATGGGTTCCAATTGATTTTCATGTACTTACAAACTATAGTAGTGATACAGAAGTTATTCATAACTACAACTGTCTCATCCTGAGACTCAGCTATCCCTTTCACTTTTATCATCACAGAGATCATTTTGGCAATGAATAAAGCATTAGTCTTTGATTTTGGCCTAATCATATCTTCCATTTGATTCAACAGCAGTCTGCACAGATTAACTTTCACACCATGTCTTAACAGATGTAGAAGATAAATATCTTGATATCTCAGATTAGAAAAGTCTCCTATCCTCGGTATCAAAACATGTTGAACAAATTTGAAAAGTAGTCTGTTCTCTCCATCCAATTCAGTATCAACCACTTGCCTTTGACTTCCATTACCCGTTAGCTCTTTTAAAGCGGTCTCATAGTCAAAGATGTTACTGGTAGGTGTAATTTCTCCTGAGACATACCCGGATACACCTTCATGTGGGACTTTGAGACATTCTACCTACTCTAATGAAGAAAACGACATTTTTTTCCATTTAAAAAAGAACTTACCCGATTCTCATTTTCAGACTTCTCGAAGCTTATGAATTCGTAGAACTATTTCACTAACTTCGGGTAGTAGGGACCATTGTGATTTGAAAAACAATCTACCCATCTCTGATCTTCCAGAATTGAATGCACCAACGACTTGCTTGGTAGCAACCAATCTACGCATAGTTCTTTTTCAATCACAATATCTCTATTCTGCAAATGAGGGTTTTCTGGTCGCTTTCCTGACCTAGTTCTGACATTACTTCCACGATCTTCTTGCTGCACTTTCTGCTTCTTTGTTTTAGGCTCTACACTGTCATATCTGCTGGCAGGAATCTTGGTTTTTTCCATCCCGGATTTAGGGATCTCAGTCGATTAGGGAGCTAGGATTCAAAGGTGAAAGGTATTGGGTCCGGTGGAGGGAGAAGCAGTTTAGGCTTATTTTTATCATGTAGGAATCATAAATAAACGAATAAAGTAAAATAACAAAACAAAAAAACGATTCATATTCTTGGCGGCAGACAGAAGTTTTAAAAAAAAGCATCGGTGAGAAATTCAACATCGGTGAGAATTTCATCATCGGTGAGAATTTTAAATCGGTGAGAATTTTAGCATCGGTGAGAATAGATCATCGGTGATAATTTCAACATCGGTGAGAATTTCAACATCGGTGAGAATTTCAACATCGGTGAGAATTTCAACATCGGTGAGATTTTCAACATCGGTGAGAATTTCAACATCGGTGAGAATTGATCATCCCCAGCTCGTGCCTAATGTAACTTAACCTATCAGAACTTAAAGGTTTAGTGAAAATATCGGCCAATTGATGTTCAGTGCCAATAAATTCAAGAGTAATATCACCTTTTTGATAATGATCTCTCAGAAAATGATGTCCTAAATCTATGTGTTTGGTTCTAGAGTGAGATACAGGGTTCTTAGATATGTTTATTGCACTAGTGTTGTCATAGTTGATTGAAACATGTTTAAACTCAAATCCATAGTTTAATAAAGTGTGTTTCATCCACAGAATTTGTGCACAGAAACTACCAGCAGCTATATACTCTGCTTCTGCAGTAGACAATGCAACTGAGTTCTGTTTCTTACTACACCATGACACTAGGGATTTACCATGTAAATGACATGTTCCAGATGTGCTCTTCCGTTCTAACTTACATCCAGCAAAGTCAGCATCTGAATAGCTAGTTAGGTCAAATGATTTTCCTTTTGGATAAAATAAACCTAAGTTTACAGTATGCTTAAGATAATTAAAAATCCTTTTAACAGCCAGTAAGTGTGATACTTTAGGATTAGCTTGAAATCTAGCACACATACATACACTGAACATAATGTCTGGTCGACTAGAAGTAAGATATAGTAAACTACCAATCATACCTCTGTAATTGATTTGATCCACTGGTTTCCTAGTTTCATCTCTATCCAATTTACAGATTTTACTCATAGGAGTTTCACTTTCCTTAATACTCTCCAAACCAAAACGTTTTAAAAGATCTTTGGTATATTTACTTTGATTTAAAATAATTTCATCTCTAGTTTGAAAATTTTGAAAACCAAGAAAATACTTAAGCTCTCCCATTAAGCTCATTTCAAATTCATTTTGCATACTCTTTAAAAAATCAGTACATAGAGAGTGTTTAGAAGATCCAAATATAATATCATCAACATAGATTTGTACAACTAAAACATCTTTAGAAATTCTTTTAATAAAAAGAGTTGGATCAGCGATCCCTTTAGTAAAACCTTCTAAAATAAGAAAATTGCTGAGTCTATCATACCAAGCTCTTGGAGCTTGTTTTAAACCATATAATGCTTTAGAAAGTTTAAAAACTTGATTTGGAAAATGAGGGTTTGTAAATCCAGGTGGTTGTTCCACAAAAACATCTTCAAATATAAAACCATTTAGAAATTCACTTTTGACATCGATTTGATATAACTTGAAATTCAAATGTGATGCATATGCAAGTAAGATCCTAATAGCTTCTAGTCGAGCTACAGGTGCAAAAGTTTCTCCATAGTCTATACCCTCTTCTTGACTATATCCTTGTGCAACTAGTCTAGCTTTGTTTCTAACTATGTTTCCTGATTCATCAAATTTATTTCTAAAAACCCATTTTGTGCCTATTGTCAAGGTGTCCTTGGGTCTGTCAACTAATTCCCAGACTTTGTTTCATTCAAATGGATTCAACTCTTCTTGCATGGCTATTACCCAGAATTCATCATTGATAGCATCATTGATATTTTTGGGTTCTAGCTGTGACAGAAAAGCTTGATGTTCAACCTGGTTCCTTAGAGAAGCTCTAGTTTGTGTTCCTCTATCAAAATTACCAACAACAGCATCTAAAGGATGATTCTTTAGAATGTTAGTCGATTTGGTAAAGGTTGGACTAGAAACTTTAGGTTCATCTATAGGTTTGGGTTCAACAGAAGCAGATTCTGGAGAAAGTCGAGAACTGGATGTTTTTATAACAGGTTCTTTAGATTTATCATTAAGGTCCAGAATAGATAAATCTTCTTCAAGATTCTCAAGAGTTCTTTTAGGCTCATGTGGATCAGTTTCATCGAATTTGATTTGAATAGACTCTTCCACACATTTGGTTCTCTTATTGAAAATTCTATAAGCTTTACTTGAAATAAAATAGCCCAGAAAAATTCCTTCATCGCTTTTGGGAGAAAACTTATCCAGATTATCTTTAGTATAAAGTACAAAGACTTTGCAACCAAAAACTCTGAAGTACTTAACCTTAGGCTTTCTATTGTTCCATAATTCATATGGGGTTTTCTTAAGAGCAGATCTCATCAAGAATCTATTAATAACATAGCAAGCTGTATTAACAGCTTCAGCCCAAAAGTAAATAGGTAGTTCATATTCATTGAGCATAGTTCTAGCTATTTCATGAAGGGTTCGGTTTCTCATTTCTACTACACCATTTTGTTGGGGTGTCCTAGGGGAAGAGAAATTGTGACTATAGTTATTGTGTGAGAAATAAGATTCAAACTCATGATTTTCAAAGTCACGACCATGATCACTTTTCAGGGTCTTAATCTTAAGTCCACTAAGGTTCTCTACAGACTTGGAATATTTAATAAAGTAAGAACAAGCTTCACTTTTGTGAGCTAGAAAGTATACCCAAGTATATCTAGAAAAGTCATCTACAAGAACATAGACATAATGCTTCCCATTTAAACTAGAAACTCATGATGGTCCAAACAAATCCATGTGAACCAACTCAATTGGTTGAGAAGTTGAGACTTCTTTCTTTGATTTAAAAGAAACATTGTGTTGTTTTCCCTTTTGACAGGGATTACACACTTTGTCATTTGGGAATTCTAACTTTGGTAAGTCTCTAACTAAGTTCTTCCAAGAAAGTTTTCTAAGTGAGTGAATGTTGCAGTGTCCTAATCTTCTGTGCCATAGCCATGACTCTTTATGAAAAGCATTTAAACAAGAAATATTTTGTTTAGCTAAAGAGTTTAAATCAACAGCATAAACATTTTCATTCCTTAGAGCAGAAAATACTAAAGAATTTTTAGAGTTAAAAACATCACACGAGTCATTTTCAAACTTGACATTGAAACCATCGTCACATAATTGAGATATACTAAGAAAGTTATATTTAAGTCCATCAACAAATAAAACTTTAGAAATCAATACTGAGTCAGTGTTACCAATCTGGCCTAGGCCGATGATTTTTTCTTTTAGAGTTGTCACCAAAGGTGACATGACCTCCATCAACCTTTATTAAGCTCTTGAAGCAAGAATAATCTCCAGTTATGTGTCTTGAGCACCCACTGTCTAAATACCATATCTTCTTGTGACAGCTCTTCAAGCAGGTCTCCTATAAAACAGATTTAAACAGGAAATGACTTTGGTACCCATATTTTCTTGGGTCCAGATAGGTTAGCAATCAGGGCCTTAGGTACCCAAATTTGTTTTATTGGTCCCATACAATTAACAGAAACAACAGATTTTGAAAGATAAACTTTATTTGGTCTATAACCATGTGAATAACCTATTGAGGCATATGAATTTCCAAAACTGGAACTAGCAGAATTTTTTCCAGACTTAGGAATAAATCGGGTTCTAGTGAACTGTCTCTGTCCAGGTTGGTATCCCAAACCAGTAGTATATCTAGGTGCAACTTGCTTTCCTAGCATTTGAGTTAACGCATCCTTTCCATTTGTGAATTTTTCTAAGTCCTTTCTAAGTTGGTCATTTGACAGTTTCAGTTCTGTATTTTCCTTTAGTAGTTGAGCATTATTTTCCTTTTCTATATCAAGATCAGATTTCTGCTTAACACTTAAAGCATACTGTTTCTTCAAACCTTTGTATTTGTCTTTAAGATCATTATAGGTTTCTTCCAACATATCACAGTACTCAAATAGTACAGATTTTGACATGTTTTCTGAATCAGAATCATCTCTAGAATAATATGAATTTAAAACAGGAGTGTTAGATGTTACCTCAGAAGTATTTGTCATGAAACACATGTTGGCTCGATTCCTTTCAGAGTCCGAAGATTCTACTTCACTAGTGTTGTCTTCTGAAGCACTCCAGGTAGCCTTCATGGCTTTCTTGTACTTCTTGTCTTTGTAATCATTTTTTTTTGAATTTTAACTTTGGACAGTCTGCTTTGATATGTCCTTTTTGCTTTCATTCATAGCAGACAACTTCATCAGTCCTGTCAGCCTTCTTCCAATCCTTTTTCCATTTGCCTTGTTGATCATACTTTCCCTTGTAATTTGGTTTTCTAAAGAATTTCTTTTTCCTATAAAACTTTTTGAATCTCTTGGCTAATTGATCCATCTCGACATCACTGTCAGATTCTGAATTTTCACTCATTGAAATTTCAGTCTCCATTTATAGTTTATCCTTGGCTTTACTCTTAAAGGCAGTAGTTTTAAACGCTACAGATTTTCTTTTGGGTTCCTCATCTTCTTCTTTATTTACTTTAAGCTCTTCTTCATACATCATCATCTTACCAATTAACTCCTTGACTGGAAGTGTTCCAATGTCACAGGATTCTCTAATTGAAACGGATGTACCTCTCCATCTATCTGGTAAACATCTCAGTATTCTCATAATTTGTTCTTTTGCAGGAACAATCTTTCCGAGTGAGCTCATTGTGTTCACTATCTCATTGAACCCGAGATACATGTCAGAAATAGGTTCATCAGCATTCATTTTGAAATTATCATATTTAATAGTATAAGTGTTTAATCTCATTTCTTTAACATTGGTTGTTCCTTCGTGAGAAATAGCCAAGGTATCCTAAATTTCAAAACAAGTTTTACATGCAGAAATTCTATTAAATTCTTCATCTCCTAGAGCACAGTACAGAGCATTCATAGCTTTAAAATTATTATTGTAAGCAGTCTTTGTAGGTTCATCCCAAGTTGATCTATCAGTAGTGGGAACTTTATATTTAGATTCAATAGCAGTCCAAATATCAAAACTCATACTTTCTAGATGAATTTTCATTTTAAGTTTCCACTGAGCATAGTTATTTCCATTAAAGAAAGGTGTCTAGTTAGTAGCAGCACCCTCAAGTCTATTATCCATTGTAAGCAAAATTTAAAGAGATAAAAATTTAGAAATAACAGAAATTTTAAGAACTTTAAAATACAACTAAAATCACAGTTGAAAACAGAGTAATTTAGAAGGTATTAATAAATCCTCTGATACCAAATGTCGGTCGGAGTAGACACTCAAGAGGGGGGTGAATTGAGTTCAAATTAAAATTTCTGCTAAAAACAATTTTTATTAAAATCCCCCAATTTCAAAAACAGATTAAACTGTAGTGAATTTATACAGATTATAAAGGTTCAATTAGTTTCTCAATGATTGATTAGTTCTCAGTTAACTTAATCTAATGATTAATTGTACTTTTGAAACTAACTTACTGGTTTACAATAAATATAAACACTTACGAGTTTAACTATCAAAGTAGCTTTGAAGATAAATTATGTTTCAAAGTAATAGCAGCGGAATATGAAATAAAAGTATTATATGGATATAAACTTTAACTAAAAACACAAAGGAGTTAACCAAGAGGTTCAGTCTCAAGCTGAGACTTAGTCCTCTCAAAAGTTTTATATAAGGATGATCCACACCCTGGATCGGGGTTCAACAGTTTACAACTGTCCAGGTCCAGGACCTCTACCACTGTTAGTCATGGGAAACAAAACAACAGCAACCAGATGTCCAGGTCACACACGACCTCTACCACTATCCACAGTGGGAAAAGGAATGAAAATATAATGAGTGAGGATTTACAAATCCTCCAGTTAAGGTTCAGGAGACAGTGTGTGTGTAAAATACAACAGATAACACACACTGCTCGTAATGTAAAAAGTAAATCACAGAGATAAAGATTTAGTGATTAGAAATGGCTCTAGTAATCTTCGTTCAGCTCTTGACTTCTTTTGTTGATTATAATTCCTTCTGAGTCTTCTTCTGGTTTTTGTCTGGAAAACAGAGTACCATCTGCTTCCTTGACTTCGAAGTTCAGCTTGCTTATCGGCTCAAAAGAATGATGAATTTTGTGAGGTTCTTCTTTAACATAGATTGCTCGATGTATGATCTATGTTCTGGAGGCTGGTAGTAGTAGTCTCATGAGTTCACGTTCTCCAGTTGATCTTGGCACGTTTTGAGCATGATCGCCAATGTGTTCTATGTGCTTGATCTATTTTTTGTTTCCTTTTTCACACTCCCTTTGATACATACATAATGTCCTCTTTATACCCTTTTTGTTTTTCTGACAAGAAGGAATGATTATGCTTTTTTATCGTACTTGGTACGGTTTCCTGAAATGGAAACATATATCATTTAATAACATTAAATGCATCAAAAGTAACAAATGTAACCGTTAGTATAATAAACAAATAGTGTCGAGGATATAGGATTTGACTCCACAGTTCATTATAGGTAGCCGCTTGTTTGTAGACGTGTACAGTTGACTTGGTGTAGGAATCTTCCATCGGTAGCTCTTCAAATCGGTAGCTCTGTGTGCATCGGTAGCTCTGTGTGCAGCGGTAGCTCTGTGTGCATCGGTAGCTCTGGCTATCGGTAGCTCTGGCTATCGGTAGCTCTGGCTATCGGTAGCTCTGGCTATCTGTAGCTCTGGCTATCGGTAGCTCTGGCTATCAGTAGCTCTGGATATCGGTAGATCTGGCTATCGGTAGCTCTGGCTATCGGTAGCTCTGGCTATCGGTAGCTCTGGCTATTGGTAGATCTGGATATCGGTAGATCTTGCTATCGGTAGCTCTGGCTATCGGTAGCTCTGTCTATCGGTAGCTCTGGCTATCGGTAGCTCTAGCTATCGGTAGCTCTGGATATCGGTAACTCTGGCTATCGGTAGCTCTGGCTATCGGTAGCTCTGGCTATCGGTAGCTCTGGCTATCGGTAGCTCTGGCTATCGGTAGCCCTGGCTATCGGTAGCTCTTATGCAAACCAAATCTAATTGACTTAGAATTGTTTCAAAGCTAAACAGGGATAATCGAGATTAACATAAATCAGAGATTATTTAAACATTATTATTAACTTGATCAGCGATTTGAAAGAATTAAAATGTAGATCATCAGTAATTGAGAGTAGCATAATATATGAACACATAATTGGGATTATCGAAACAGGTGAGGTCAACAACTAGTAATACTTTTCATTATGTGACTAGAAAACATCCTAAAATTCTTTTAATGAATAGACTTTTAGATTTAAAATAAAATAAATCCATTTATAGACACAATAAATGGGTTTGGTTCTGACAAAGTAGAACATAGATGTAGTTACCCTAAGAAGGATGCATTGAGATCGACATGATCATCACCAGGTTCATGAAAACATTCCCTACTGCACACTTGTTAAATCCCTACTTAGGGATATGATATGATAAGTTCACAATCTATTAATGAACTATTATAAAAGAAAAAAATCCATGATATTTTATTTTATGAAATAGATCATGTATAACATAGATTGAAAACTATAAATTCATTCATTAATGAATTAATGTAATTTGAGAGTTACCCCTATAATGTTCAAGTTTCCCCATTTATTTATCCAATATTTAGAAAAGTATCTCCTTTAATTATCCCTTTATTTCTAGTGAATATATAGAAATAGGGGGACATGATTCAATAACCAATGAGTGGGGAAATGTGATGAATTCTTAAATTATATGCCTATCCCAATGAGATAACTAACCATAAACATAATTATTTTTTTCATACCTAAATCAGGTTTGGATCAGAAATATAAGGAAATAATAAGGCAAATATCCCCTTAAAATATATTAGGTTGTAATCGAGACCATTATGTGACACAAGCCTCTATTGTTAAATGATTATTTCACTTAGTTAATAATGGATATATAGATAAAATCCATTAAAAAAATATTTTCATCCTTCTACACTATGAGAAATATAATGTTTTCTTCTTTTTTATTATATAGAGGGAGAAGCTGATAAATAGTCGAGGTTAGTCAAAAACATGAAGCTCATGTAGGAGACTTAAGCGATGAAGTGGAAGGTTTTATATAAAATGATTTTTGATAAATATTATTCTTAAACTCTGATAATTAAAATGGAGTGTTTTTACTTATCCTTAATAAAATGGATGACTAATCCATTGGGGCATACAGGGAAAACATCACAAGACATGAAGTAATGTTTTACTGCTTCATTTGGAAGATAAATATGAATATATTAATATCGTTGACTATTTGATACTTTGACATCTTTGAGGAAGGTGTATGATATTCCCTCAAAGTCAAAATTGTTATCTTTGAAAACAATAAATCTTTGGGGAATATAAAAAAGAAGCGTAAAGTGATTTTTATTCTTTTATGGGAGGGAAAATCAGATGGGGGTAAGAAATTTCATCATCACAGTTGTTGTAAATATTGGATTAAATATACCAAAAATTCTATAAATGGGGAAATTAAATTATTTTGGTGAGGGAAGGGAATATAACAATAGATTGTTGATGGAAAAAACCCAATAATGTGATGAAAGAAAGGAATGATCCAATTGAACCTCAACCTAACATCAAATGTCCCAACATCACTAAATAAGGAAACTATGTGAATAAATTTCTCTAATATAGGGTTTATCCACAAAAACCAATGTTAGAAACCAATGGAAACAATCAATAAGGAATAAAGATAATGGTTTAGTGTATGAAATCAAAACTACTAGGGTGGATCCTAACAAAAAAGTTGTGATAGGTTCACTAGTTATTCATTCATGTATAGAGGATTTAATTTTTTATTTTTTTTTCTAGTGACCCTTTCATATGATAGAGATTTAGTATAAATCTTCAACTATAACCTAAAAAAATGGAAGTTGAGTAATCTTAGAAGATCAAAATTTTGTCAATTGTTGCATCCTAATTTTATAAATCATACCTTTTTAATAATTTTAGTCTTAATTAACTATAATCCCATTTTATAGTCCCATTATATGTATTTTATGTTCTTTTTGGCATGTATTGGATTTCCAAGGTGATAGACAATATAAATCATTGAGACAAATAAATAACCATCTATATCACAAATCGGCCTCCGATTCTATTAATGTGAAAGGAGGAGGATGAATCCTATTTGGTTCCAACATCTAATCATTTGATACTATAACCTTTCAAGAATAATTATCCATCCAAAATAATTTATAACAGAGAAAATATCTTCATTGATGGCATGACCATTGAAAGGGAATTAAATGTTCTATTTCCTAAAGAATTTTATGGTCTTCCTTCTATCTGTGTGGTTGAGTTCTCAATATAACTCATTCCTAGATATTTTAACATCTCCAATAATCCATATAGAATGGAAATTGTTGAAAATGATGATATGAAGAAACAATTATATGTGAATCAAGAATTTTTTTATACGAATAGGTTCTTCTTCATGGGGTGCACCGGTCCTCTTCATCGGGAATATGGATAGATCGATGTCAATATTTATTGACTACCATAATCATAAAATATCATGACAATGAAAAATTATGCACTATGATTCTTGAAATACATAGATCCTAGTACATCACTATGGTAGATATTATTTTGGGGAATTATCATGTAAAGGTGAATAAGGAGGAAATACGCAAGATTGTTTTTCATATTTGGTATAAGAACTAAAATTTCAAAATAAAATCCTTATAACTCAACATTTATCTTGAAATCTTCATGGAAAAATTGAATATATTCTATAAGTAATACCATGAAAAATTTTACAGTCATTTTATATGAAATTCCTTTTTCATCCAAGTATAATGAGGAACATGAGGAGCATTTAAATAAATTACAGAAAACCTTATGGATGTAATGGTTGAAGGAAAATTAAATTAAATGTGAGCATTTTTTTAGAAAGAAACATTCTTAGGACATGTAATCACTAATTAAGGGATATATATGGATTCATCATAAATATATTCAAACTAAGGATTTACCATAACAAAATGTATGAAGGAAATCTAGAATTTCCTTGGATTAGCTACAAAATAACTTTAATTTTTGAGGATATTATCTTGAATGTAATTTAAACTAACAATTATTACTCATAAGGGAGTCAATTTTTTTGTTTTGACAAATGAATGTGAATAATGATTTAAAAAGCTTAGGAAGAGGCTAATCACTACACATGTTTTCACATTTACCACCAATGCAGAAGGATTTAAAATCTATAGTGTTTCATCCAAAAAATGTTTTCTTTTTTACTCATTGATGAGGTAAAAATGATAGACTATTCCTCATGCTAATTAGTTATCAATGAGAAGAATATCCCAATGAATGATGTAGAATTTTCTTTAGTGTTATTCACTTTGATTATCTGTAACATTATCTCTATATAGAAAACTCAACACATATAAAAATCATTAAATGAACAATTATATTTCACTCAAAAGAATATTAATATGAAGCAATGAATATGGTTAGAGATATTTAAGGATTATGATTGTTCAATACATTACTATCCTCATATGAAAAATAGAGTAGTATATTTTATAAGTTGAAAGGATCATATAACTCTATACATGATGAGTATTGAAATTGATTCAATATTCATGTCCATGAAATAGATGGATATGGGAATTATAAAAGGATATTCTTCCTTCCTTAATCAAATAAATTTTCAACCATCTATTAATGAGAGGGTCAAAAAGGCCTAGAAAGATGATTTGTTTCAATAAAATAATGTTGGGTGTATTCTATAGTTGAACTTTTATATAGATTAAATTTTAATGTTTGGAACATAGATATGTGTATGATAAAAACTATAACTAAGAAGGGAACTTCTATATGATGTTAATAGATCATACTTCTCTAATAATTTGGGATTCACTAATAATTTTATACATTTGAAGAAAAACTTCTGGTGGAATTAAATAATGAGGGTTATTGGATAAATTGTATCCTGATGACTGGTATGCCATATATTCAAGGTGGAATGAAAATATTAAAAGGGTTTGATGTTACAATTTCTGACACTAGAATCTAATTATGAAAAATAACAATTAATTTATTAATAGGACCCCCAAGACACATAATATCTGTAATTTTATCTGGGTGGTAGAAAAGTTTGAACATTTCAAATCTATCAAAGAAGATTTAGATATTGAACAAATCACAGTGATATACAGAAGGGATGTGGAAATACAGTAAAGAGTAGCACTCTCTAAGTTATTTAATATATATCAAAGGTTTTCCTTGTGGGTTTGGATAAGAATTAAATGATCATTTCATATATCACTGTACATCATCACCGGTTATCACCCTCATTAGGATGGTCAATTTAAAATAAATATTCAAACTCTATAGGTTATTATAAGATATTGTTCAATAGATTTCAATGTATATTGAAACCATCACATTAAAATAGAGGATTTATAATATAAAAACCATTTATAATATAAAATTAAAATGAAGCATTATGAGGATCTATATGGGAAGAGTTTCTAGACTCAGAGTTGGTGGGATAAATTTAGGGAGTGAAAGTTGATGGGACCCGACATGTCTGAGAAATTACTGCAATGGTTCAAACCATTAAGTGTCATCTGACATCCACAAATAATCATTAGAAATTTAATTCGAAAAATGAAAACCATAACTTGGAGTTTGAAATTGAATATAAATCGTTGTTTATCATATTATTGTGAAATAATTTCATGAGGTTTTAGAGGAAGGGTAAATATTCCATAATACATCAACCCCTTTGATATCTTTAATAAAATTTGAGTGGTGTTCTATCAACAAGAACTCCGACATAACCTACCTCATGTAAATATTGAGATTCATATATCTCTATTAAGTATATAAACACTAGAACAATCACATGTACTTAATACATAGGTAGTACCATTATATAATGATAATTAATAAAAGTATTATCTGATGAATATCTTAGATTGTGGAGAAAAACATCTACAAAACAAGATTAATAACCTGATCAAATTGTTTTCAAGGACATATTATATTGAGGAAGCAACATTGGAACTAGAAGATGTGATGAAACCGAAGTACAATAATCAATTTTAGTGTGTGAATTAAATTTCAAGGGTGAACATTTTGAAGGGGTGAATAATGTAATATTCCGAATATTTATAAATGAATTTCCTTTTTTTAATTTTTAAAAATCATTATCAACAAATGAAGTTATAGAAAACAGTAATAATAATTTTTTTAATCTGGATAATTATATGGTTTTTCAAATTTAAAATACCATTAAGCATCATAATTTTTGATGATATTGGATTTGTAAAGCTACCATTAATATTAGTATATTAATGGATACTGTAAGTTTCGTTTGACATAGATAAAGAATTGATGTCATCATCCAGTATGATCATACTCTATGAAGCACTTTTATACAATATTATAAGGGATATTGAATCACTTGGATTTTACTTAATCTATCGCTAGTCAAGATTCAATAACTAAAACATGAGAAATGAAATTTATTGTTGAAGTTCATGTTCATTGAGATCACATTCCATACCATGTTCATAGAACCACCCAAATTAAATCTCAACATCGCACAACATACCCATTAGTGGATTCACTATTGAAATAGAAGGATATGAATAGTGGTCCTACTAGTTAATATTATCATATTTTTTTCTGATAAGATAATGAATATATATTTCTTTTTTCATTTTTTTTAAAATACTACCTAACAATTTTGATAAAAATTCATATTTTGATACAATGATAAAAAACATATTTTAGGGAATATAAAAATTCAATAAATACACTCTTATTGGTGAAAAAATTAATTTTTTGAAGAAATAAAATTTCATAAAAATATTATTATTAAATAAAATTCATTAAATATAAATGATAATATAATTATAGAATTTCGAATTTAGTTGTAATATGGGTGAGAAAACTATTATTTTCAAAAAAAATCAATAAATTGGGATAGTCAATTTAAAAGTAAAAATTCACCTATTTATAGAATTATATTTAAAAAATGAATATTAGATTTAAAATAGCATTGTCCAAATTAACCAATTGTGACTTTTTCTTAATTTTATGAGACACATGAATGTTTATTTAAAAAATTATTATAATATAATTATAGAGTATGTATTATGACATCATAAAATACCAAAAAAGATGTAATAAGTACATGGAAAACTATTTTTGACAAAAATATGTTTATCATTTAAAATAATGTTTTTATATTATGTTATAAATATTATAAAGACATAATGAATCATCTAAAACTAATATTATTTTCTAGTTCATAAAATATATTCTTTATAAACATGACACAATTATACATCTATAAGGGTATTATATTATTGAGTTCAATTATTTTTCTTATAAAATAAATAAATCTTCTCCACTTTGGTATAAATCATGGGAAAATTTGTTGTATGAATTTTTTTTATTAATTTATTTTATATTGTCTAAAACAACAGTTGGGAAATTAGTACAGTTTTACTCTCACTTTATCTATAAAATCCAACCCAATATATTTTACCTATTTAATAAAATAACATGTATCAAGAAGTTACTATTTCATTAATCTCGATATATTACCCATGGTGTCCATAATTTCTTAATAATCCCCTCCAAATTTTTACGATGCACAATATTAAGGAAAGGGATCCTCTCTTTCCCATATTTATTCTAAAACCTTTTTTATATTATTCATTTTTAGTCCTCATTAAAAAAATAAGGGTATAATATAAAACAACCGAGAAACATGATATGAAAAACCCTTGAAAATTTCGTAAACTCCATATCATAACCACATGAAATAGGGAAACTTATATGGATTTATAAATATTTATGAATTTTATGAAATATAACCGAATAAAAATTTATGGAAAGTGTATACACTATACAAAGGATATAAGTATTGAATATAGAATCAATCCCACAAAAATAAAACCAAGAGGAGAAACCCTAACCTCAAGAATCTTATTTCATCATAAGTTTTTTAACGACCACTATAATAAATATAGATTTATTACATATCTATTGATGAACCATGATATCGTATGACATAACATATATTATTTAATTATAACCTATTTTTTCGAAGAACCCTAGAACTCTTTATTTTAATTATCATCAATCATGATGCTTATATGATTACAGAATTTTATGATTTATGGTAGAAAAATGTTTTCGGAAAAACTATTAAAAATGGATGACACACGAAGTTACTGTATCACCATACCATATGAATAATTTCAACTAACAATGAAGTCCAGGTGACAGTATTGAAGTGACCACACATTGAAGTCTTTGTGTTGGCCTGAACAAATAAGTCACCATATAATAGATGAGAAACTTTTCTCTAGGTATTGAACTGACTGTATGTATAAAAAATATACCACAAAGGGTGGTCAAGTTACCATATAAAGGATTCAACCTATCGCAAGATTATAATTAGTGTTCATGAAAATGGACATAACTTTTTGGAAATGTATTGATCTGAAGTCACATCTAATGAAAGTGACCATTTCAACTGGTCATGCCATGTGATAATACCAAGTAACCATGTCAATACTCCCAATGATCAGGTGACTTGATGCTTATATGACCAAAAGATAAAATGATTTCAAGATTATGTAATTACAAGGTAATGCGAATGAAATCCATATTGATTGTGATTGAGTAATGTTTATTTGACCATGTCTAACTAAAGAAGTGAGAAATGCTTAAAAATAAAAAAACTATATTATGAATCATTTATAGAAGGTAAAATCATTTAATTATTCAATATCATGATAATGAGATTGATTATTAATTTCAAAATTTTAAACAATTGATAATTAGTGATGTTTATCTATTTATGAAGTAGTGAAATTAATGGGAATGATATAGGGGACTTATACTAAAATAATGATCATATTGAATAATTCACTATGATATTTTATAACACATGTTTATTATTTATTAATGAAATATTATTTTATTGTATTTTCATGGATATATTTGAATACAATGAATTATTTGAAGCGGGTCTGATTGAGATGATTCAAACACTCAGTGTTCTTGTATATTTCTCAATCTGTTTTATCATATCTTTGAACTGGGCTTACATTAATCTATATATTTATTAACGCATTATCAAATACTATATTAAATATTATTATATAATCTATGTTATTGTATTTTCACCAATTATACCATAAATATTTGTGGAATATAATAATTTATCCTATAATTCATTGCGTGAAATTATAAATATAAAAAATGACCTTATTATTGGATATCTTTATTATTTAATAAACAATAGTGGCAGTGAATGAATATAAAGTGGAAATCATTAGGTCTCATATTTAGACAAAACCTATTATTATTATTTCCATTCTCTTTTAATTATTTTTTCATACTTTTTTTAAATAATAGTTTATTCTATCAAAAAATCATCACAAATAAATAATCTGATAGTTAACATCAATTATTAATTTATAAACTATATTTAATGTTACTGGAATTGTTTAAAAAATTAAAACGAAATTTTTTTTAAACTTGGTTGTGATCAAGCCTTTGTAAAACCATTTGAATGTATAAAATTATATATTTTTACTATTTTTGTTAACTAGGTTGTTTTTATAAACTCGTGGATTTCATAAAATTGTTTATAAATATATATTTTATTGGAATATCAATTAACCACCCATATTGTGTTTTCCACTCTAAAAAAATTTGTATCAATGGACCTTTTTAAATTCTCTTTTCTTACAATTGTCATTGCTCATGTTTTTAGAAATAAACTTTTAATTATGATTTATTATCGAATATTATATTATGGATACTAAGTATAATGTTTATGCTACAAATAGACCTCCTCATTTGGTGGCCTAAATTTTACTAAATGAAAAAAATTGAAAATTAATCTTAATAGTTTGGGTTTGGAAATTTGAGAATATATAGAAGATAAATATAAAAAACTATGATAAATGAATGGGATTCTTCTACTAAAGAATATTTTTATTCCAATTGAAAATTCCTGGATTCGTTATTTTTTATTTAAGAGAGGATTAATTTACTTTCATATATTCCTTCAATACTGCTTAACAAATTTTGGATACATGTTCTTTGTCTTATGAAAAAACATTAAATGATAGGAAAATGAGAGTAAAAACATTTACTATTTTTTAAAAAACATTCTAATTGAATCATTAGGAATATTATTCTCACATGTATAATAGGTTGAATTATATCCAAAATACTATGCTTACACCTAGAAAAATGGTGAATGAAAATTCTATAGTAGTGAGGATGTTAAGATATTTACCAAATTGTTGGATTTGTACTATAGTCTATATTTGAGAGACATGTCACATCAGTAAACTACCATTAAAAAAGATTTTGTGAATGTTTATGATGTATGAATAATTATAAAATGTGATAAATTATGGCTACACACCAAAAAAATGTTCCCATTATAGAATCAGAGTCAAAATCCAAGGATGTTATCAAACCTTCATGTAAAAGTAGAAGTGATGATAATATAAACCTTAATGAGAAAATAGGTCAGTAATCAAAGAGAATTAACATGTTTCTAGAAATAACAAGAAAAATAAAGACTAATTATAAGGTAAAGTATGATAAATGAGGAAATTTGAAGAAATATTTGAAAGACATTTACACTTCTAATAATATTGTTCACTATGAATGTAAGATGAATGGAAATATTAAATTTCACTCTCTATAGATTATCTAAATATAGATTTATGAATATAAAGAGAAGAAAAAAAATAAATTCATTGAAGTCCACATTGAGTGTATCTGATGATTACTCTAGTTACCTAGAATCCAACTGAGAATATAAAGATATTAAAGAAAATTTATTATTTATCTATACTCCATTAGAGGTATTATCTATTTCTTCTACTCGTATATCTAATGAATCTGAAATTTAAATTGAATAAAATTAATAATAATGTGCTATGTGGTAAGATATCACAAAGGTGTTAAAATATAAATGTAAAACATAGAAAATGGATCATGTTTTGTATTATTTGGATAAATATGATCATATTATACTAAAGAAAAATAATTCCTATTTTTTAATGTAATATTTTGATCTAAAACTAGTAAATGTACATACTAAAATGTATTTGATATAATTATTTGATAATAAAAAAACTCATACGTTATATTGGGTAAATAAGACAATAAATTGGCCAACTTGTGAATTGGTTATGGTTCTATACAATAGGGGAAATTGTCTTGAAATTATTTTATTCCATGTTCCGAAAAAAATAATATAGTTTCTATGAAAACAAATTGTTTTGGAAATAATTCTAAAATGTTTTGATCTAAAACGGATTTTCTCATAAAATATATTGTTTCAATTTTATAAAATAGTATGAATAAAATTCTGATTATATAGGATTTATTTTATAACATCTTTATACAAAAGAAAATATCGAAACTAAAGACAATTTTTATATGATTTGAGTTAAGATAATTTTTTGAAAATCACCATGAAAAATATGTGGTTTCTGTATAATGGATATTATAGACATATGAATAGAGAATATTCAAGCATCAAGAATATTATAATAGTCGATGGTGGACTTGTCACTTTTGATGAAATATAAAAATAATAATTGTTGGAATTAGAAAATATGTTAACTCTAAATCTCTCTTTATTTATAGTGTTTTTAAAGTTTAAAATACAGCCAGATTAGTATTTATCACCTTTTTGGTGGTGTTTATAATGTAAAATTGGAATATAATGACAATAATATTTATTAATCATTTCATTATTTATTATTTTCTTCTTTATAAAATTATAAGGTTTATTTCATTTATTTTGATTGATATGGAGAGATTATCTCTCAGAAATAGAGAGCCTTTGGTGCTACTTCATTGGGTTTACTCTCTAAATCAGATTGGTCTGTTGCTTCTAATTGTAAAAGGATGACAAGAGGGGGATATTTTTCATCATTTTGAACTCTTTTTTGTTTTCTGAAAAATATGGTGTTATCCTCCTAATCCCTTATAGGCTTGTTGCAATGGGTGTTTTCAATAGACAACATTTTCATGATTGATGGAGGATGAAGATGGAGGCTCATAGATGTCTAGAGATGGAGGGTTATCTGCTGACCATTGCATCTTGATGAAAGATATCACCTTGATGTTGTAATTTAATTATGGAAGATTGAGGAAGGTGGTTTTTTTATTGTATGGAAGATGTAACCCCAATGGGGTGGCTGTTGAAGTATGTTTATGGGGTCAATGATGGATTGTACATAATTTAAAGCTATTGGATGAACTGTACTTCACATGATGGGTGGTTACAGATCTGCCTCAATAGAAAATAAAGTTATGAAGGTTTTGTGGGAAGCAGACTGATGGGGGAGATCTAACCATCATGGTGTCAATGGCATCCCCACCTGATGGTGGAAAAGGATATCCAGTCATGTTTTTACTTTTCGACACTATTAGAGGCATTGGGGTTACTAGCAACGTCTCATAGAGAGTGGACCATCATGGGTGATGGGTAGTTGAAGATGGGGGTTGAGGGGTGTAGGTATTCATATATTGATTCCATTTGTTTTTGGATGGTGGAGGAGACTGGTTAACCTTGGATGGATTTGTGAGTTTTCGATGGACGTGTTATGTAGCATGTTACTGGTGGAGTAGGTGACTTTTGTAGTAGTGGCATGTGCGTTGGCTAGTGAAAAGATGCGATGAATTTTCCTCAGTATGTGGTGTATTCGTTGAACATAAGTTAGGGAGGTAGGTGGCTTACATCATGAGCATGTTTTTTCCTTGGGTTGTTCTAAACCTTGGTCCGAGATTCAAGACCTTGGGTGGATGTGACTATTTGATGGTTATGTTGTTTTTTCATTCTGTTGGTATTATATTTCCACCATGTTGATGGGAGTGGGGTCAGATAATTTGATTCTTTAGACCTATTGGTTAGGTTTTGACTTGTCTTGTTCATGTTTCTTTGGCCATGTGTCACGTGATCTTTGCTTTACTTTTAATTTTATTAATAAATTTTTAGGGTCGAGTGTGCTTGGTACCTGAACATTCCTCGTAGTTAATTATGATTCATTATATTCCCAAAGTCATTCTTATTTACATAATTATAATCTAGAAACATGTCTATGGAATTTCATACTAAGACACTACAATATATACTCACTAAAAAAACACAAATAATAAGTAATTATCCAATAATCTACCTATCATGTAATTTTCTAATGGAAAATTGTGAAATAATGGAAAAAATTGAAAGAAATGTGAAATTTATTTCATCCCAATGAAAGAGGTATTTAGCTATAAACCAAATTTATTAGTTCAAATTGATTTATTTAGACCTTATGGAGTTTCTATAATAGTAAGGAAACAATATTCCTCTGATTTTTTAATTATTATTGATGATATAAATGAGCAGTTTTTCTTTACCACATAAGTTATGATACTTATTGATTAGAAAAATATAAAAATTCTATTTTGAAAATTAGTGGAATCACCATCATAACCATAAGAATTGATAATTTCCTAGAGTCTGAGAATTAATATATTCATTCTCTTTTCTTATAACATAATTATACTCACAATTTCTCTACAGCATGAACAACTCAAAAATATTGGGATATTTAAAGGATAAAAAGGACACTTCATGAAATTTCTTGAGCTATTCATATGGAAAATTATTTACCTGACTATTTTTTGGATGAGTCTTTTATTATAGCTTATTATTTAATTAATATATTTCTTATTAGACATATCATGAAAAATATTCCATATGAAATATTGAATGGTATAAAACTTAAAGTAAATTTCAAAATATTTTTGGGATGCAAAGTCTATATTCTAAATATAAAACTAAATCTTGAAAAAAAATCTACAAAAAAACAATAAATGAATTTTTCATTGTTATTCAACCAAAATTAAATCATATAGAGTCTTTAATAGGAATTATAAATCATGAATAAAACTATTCACGTCATTTTTATGACATAGATCTTGATGAACACGACCCTTCTGTAGAAAAACATCATGATCATATATTAAATTTAAATATAAAAAATTCCTATAAATTTATGATATTTTGATAAATTTAACTAATAAATATAGTATTATAGACCACCATGTACTTCTTGTCCAAGAAAAAGTCTCCAGTGAACCTAGTACTCTCATCCCAAGAACCATTAAAACCCATAGAATTCATCCCCAGGATACTGTTGTCGGCATTATGCAAAAAGGAACTCAAACCTAATCCTAATAATAAAACCATATTGATCAATAAGACATTATTAAATTTTTTAACATAAGAACATAATGGAATCAATAAATAATGAAATTTGGATACTGAATTTTCAGGATGAATTGAATCAGTTTTAATGATATAAATTATATAAATTATTATATTGACATAAGGAGTACAAAACTATGGAACCAGATGGGTATATAAAAACAAGGGTGGTTAAGGTAGAATTATTGTTAGAAACAAAGACAGATTGGTTACACATAGATATTGTAAAATATAAGGTATTGACTATGAAGAAACATTTTCCCTACAAGGAATACTTATATCCATTAGAATACTACAATAATATGTATTACATCTCAATCTAAAACAATTTCAAATGGATGTAAAGAGTGAATTTGTAAATAGTTATATTAATAAGGAAATTTTTTTTATTCAAACTCATGTATTTAAAAATAATCAATTTCCAAAATAAATTTTATTATCTTTTTAAAATATTAGTGAGATTTAAATAGTCTCTTAGATATGAGTATGATTGGCTCAACAATTTTTATATTATAGACAGTTTTACAAAGGATTTTTTTTCCTAACACTCTTTTTAATCAGAATTTAAAAGGATGTTTTAGAATTTCAAATTTTGTTGATGATATTATTTATGTACATCCAATTACATGTTTTGTGTTGAAATTTATAAAATTATAAAAAAATTAATTTTAAATATATTTACTGGATGAGTTGAAATTATTTATTCGTTTAATTTTTTTATAACAATGATATACTTTTTCATGCTAAATTAAATAAAAATTGATATTTTAATAAAATTATGTATGGATAAAACCAAAGGGACTTAAAATCCTATGATTAAAAATAGAAACACAGATATTTAAGAAACTTGAAAGTCTTATGACAAAAATAAGTATAGTGTTATTATTAGAAGTTCACTATATTTAACTGCTAGTTAACCCAATATTATGTTAATTGAATCTTTTTCCCAGTTTTCAAGATAGACCAAAGAAATTAAATTTTAATTCCCTTAATGGAATTTTCAAATACAAAATAAATGACAAATTTTTTATTACTCTACTCTAAATAATATCCATTCAAATAAGTTTGTTATTCTGATGATCATTTTGGTGGTTTTATGTTATATATAAAAATTAAATATTGAGAATTATATATTTCAAAAAAAATTATATTTTCATGGTAAAATAAAAAATATAATTCTATTTCATTATAATCTCTTGAAACTGAGTACATAACTACAGGAAGTAGATGAGTACATATTCTATGGATGAAACAAACATTACTTGGATATAATTATTTATTTTTACATGTCCTTATAAATATTTACAATAAAAGTTATAATAAAATTTCCAAAAAAGTTGTTTCTCATTCTAAGAAAAATTTTATCAATATATGTTATCACATTATTAGAGGGTATTTCTGAAAATATAGTTATTAATATTGAGTTAGTTGGACCTGAACAATAGCTTAATAATTATTTTACAAAGCAATTAAATAAAAAAAATTAAATTATATAATACTTGATTTAGGAATTATTAATTATTCATAAATAATTATTTTCAGTTTGTAACCTTTTATTTGATTTATTATTTTCATCAATTATTTTATTGTACATAAAATCTATGTTTAATAATATTTATCTTAACATATGTTATACCTATTGTTTTTTTTAAATTATAGTTACATAATTAAGAGACTTTTTTATACAGTCTATTAGATAATCATGAAATGTAACTCATATTATCAGTTAACCTACCATGATCCCTTTAATTAACATCAATGAATTTTATATTGTATGTATACAAACCATGAATAATGCATCTGTCCAAATATATTTTTTCATGGTCAGTTAATCTACCAAGATGATTAGATATTTATTTATTTTTAAATTTTATGGTGGGATTTATTTTCGAATCATTATTGTTTTCATCCCTAAAGTATTGAATAAAATTATAATTAAAATTTCAAACATATATATCTTCCTAGTAATTTTTCTTGGTGTTCTATAGGTTATCTCTCTCAAATATCTCTTTTACAAACACCTTTATCTATTTAAATATAACTCAATCCTCTTGTGTTTAAAATCATAGTATAAATATGGTTACAATGAAAATATATTATGATGTCACGTCACTTGTTCATTAATATCCTTATAAGGGATCTAAGAATGATCAACCTAGATCGAATACTATGGTCAAGCTTCGCAACCCCCCCTTTTCAATAATAGATTATCCATGTAGAAAAAGAAGAGGAAATTGAATGTCTATTGTCCATAATGTCCTTGGTTTGGAAGTGGGTTCAAAAGAAAATGAGGAAGATATTGGTTTAGGGACAGTGGTCATCCATTTTATACTCATTTAGTTAAATATAATTATATTAATATTGATTGTTTTTTCTGATTAAATAGATACCATTAAGATGTATTTCAATGGAAAAAATATATTATTCTCTTCGATTATATGGATAAAAATATGAATTTCCTTCCAACAGGAGAGTATGATGATTATCAAATATCATATCATATATATCATAATAATTTTGAGTGTTTGGATTCCCTTGAGGATTTAGTGGGGAATAAGACTCCATGGAGACATAATTCTATGGAATTAAATGGTGAATGAAAATGATTAGTGCCATTTTTTCAACATCTAATTATTCACAAGAAATATAAATTTATCATTTTCAAGAATCAATTATTCTTATTTAATAATGAATTGATTTCCAATAAATTTTATCATTATAACATCTTGACTAGATTCATCAACCCTGACCTAAACTTCCATGTAACCTCTTGTGTGCCTCCTCGTACACAAGTGGTTTCCATGTAGTGGTAAGGGTTTGAGTCTGTTAGAGTGGAGACTATACCCTCACTGTCAATTGATACGATCAATAATCAATAATAAAAAAAAATATAAAAAATAATCATATTAAAAATGATGAAAAACTAAAAAATATCATACATCACAAATAAAATAAAGAATCTCCCATAAGTAGAAAGCATGTATAGAAGAAATAATTCACAATAAGTAAATAAATAATCATTGGATCCCCCAAAGTCAATCTTGGTCTTCTACAAGATCTATACTCCTCTACTCATCTATCCACCAAAAAGCCCTTTCCCTTTGTCAGATCCCTCATGCAATCTACAAGCACACCGAAATGATCGAGTAGGGTGTGAGTACAAGACTCAATACGACACAACATAAGTTACCATACCTAATGTAGTAAAGTATGATAGTTTATTATATAATAATAACAAAATAGGTAAGTGTAAACAGACAATCAAAACCCAAGTAGTAGTGTGCTAAAGAAGTTGCCACCAAATCCCCGAATGTACCTAATTTTTCTCAGAATCATAATTATAGTAATGGAATGTCCCTAGGGGAAAAAATAGAAAAAAACATAGAATAAATCTCTTAATGGACAAGGGCATGGAACTCTGAATCCATATCTAAATATACTAGCACATAGCGCTCATAATCCATCTAATATTAGTATGTTGTAATCAAACTGTCCCTTATACGTTGTCCTAAAGATGTAGTGTGAACATACAGCTGGTGACATTTTTTCCCAAGTAAACCATACCTTGTGGATTCTTTAAATCGCCGATAGGATAACATTATGGCAGGGTTACTTTTAATCATGACTACATGAAGGTATCCATAGCACGACACCAGGGATACATTGTACCCCAACCCTATCTTTGGTCCTTTGTTTCCATTATCGCCGAACTGTGCACTCCCATATAAGGGGAAAATATGTCACAAAGATTGACCTATCTCAAATACCACAAAAAAACCTGCAATTTATGGTAACAAACATAAAGATTCATCACACAAGTAGGAATAAAATAATATTTAATCATGTGTATATAGAAGTAACATAACTTTATGAAATATTAATCAAACAAGGAAATTTATACCCCTGATATCACTCATGGAAGGAATATATCACAAAAATTATCACAGATACACACACACACACCCACATGTGATAACAATCATATAGAATGTATAGATATGCCAACATATATAAGAATCATGGAAACATGTGGAAAAACATATGTCAATAGGTAAGGAACTTCCAACCACAATATTTGAAGATGTCAAAGGCAAGAATAAACTAGTCAATAATACCTATTTGCAGCCATATTTTGAAAAAATATCAACTCTCAATGTTCACTAAGGGTACCTAAATGATAAACTAGATATTCTACAAATAAATAAATAAGATATCACTTGTGATGATAGTTTCCCTATCCTAGATAGTTTCTAAATTATCATTTAATATATTACATACAATAATATTTTTCTCTTTTATTAATTTATAAATTATCATCAATAATATTACTTGCAATAATATTTTTCCTCATCAAGATAATTTTTAAATTATCATTAAAAAAATTAAATATCATAATACATTATCTCTCTAAGATAATATTCAAATTATATATTTTAAATATTTCTTGTGATAATATTTTATATCTATAAGATAATTCTCAAATTATCACTATAAAATATTACATGGAGTAATATTTTATCTCTACTGGATAATTTTAAAATTGTCAATTTAAATTAATTGTATGTGCTAACTATATTCACTATAAGAATAATAATAATTTGATATTTTTAAAAATTAATCTTTAATAATTTTATGCAATTAATAAATAATATTTAATTTAATTAATCATTTAAAAAAACATTTGATAATCTGTTGAAATTATCATTTTATAACTCATTATAATTATATTTTATAACTGAATGAAAATAGCTTTAAATTATTATCATTTAATAATTTATAATTTATAATTTTATGATTCTATATTACAGTCTTCCAATAATCTCAGTAAATATTTATCTTCTGATAATTCATTACGATTATCATCTGATAATTTCTCATAAATTGTCTGTGATAATTTGTGATATTATCCCTTGAATGGGAAAAAGAAATAAGATAACTTTCCTTTGATTGTTCATAATATAATTATTTTATGTTAAATTAAATTTCATTTTAATAAATAAATTGAAGATAATTTAAAAAAATTATAAATAAAAAAATAAACATACCAGGAATTTCACCATGAAAAAAGAGAGAAAAGGTTGTTAGCAAGCGCCTGGAAAATGTACCTTGGTACCCAATTTCCCCTTCATAGGTCTCCAAATCATAAACAAGGAGCCTCATGATCCCTCAAGTTCAAAAATATCCATGAATTATGATGGAGAATGGGTTCAGGTATTTAAAATATAGAAACTACATAAATTCTTTCCCATATTTAAGAATACTAATTTATATTGTCTTTAATTTACAATGGACTATATTAAATTATCCCATTAATGATTTGAAAGTTTAATCTAATAAAAAATGGAAGAAAATCAATGTTTTTAATGCTTTCGTGGGTCATTAATGGAGGTGAGATTTGGAATGGGGGAGGTGACGAACAATAAAATTAAGTAAAATAAATAAAATTAATTATTTAAAATAAATATAAAATATTTAATATTCATTTTCGATTTTACCAAACGCCAAATACGAATAAAGGGTTATGTATCACCTATAGTAAAATCTACACAACATACATAATAGTGGTCCCATATTTCTCATGCGATGCACTAGATGAGGGATTTTATTTATTTATTTTAAAAAATGGAATATTTAAATAATTAAATATAAATGTTTATTATTGCGTAAAATGATGCCAAACACCCAATGAGGAAAAATATTATATCGCACCTAGGATAAACCACATTTTATTGACCGAACAATTGTATCAAAATTCTCACATGGCACACCATTTGAGATATAATAAATTATTTTTTATATATAATAAATTAAAAATATTACCAACTTATCATTGCATATGATCTGGATAAATTTCTGACCCACCTAAATGTTATACCCTACCTAGGGTGAACACTGCTTCCCAGACCTAACAATTGTCTCAAATATCTCATATGATGCACTAATTATGATTTATTAGATAATTAATATTAATAATTTCATTTTTATATAATACAACTAATATTTTTATTTATTCTACCCCAAACGTCTATATGTCTTAGAATCTCATAGTAACATAGGACTTACCTATGAAGATATTTAATAGAATATTCCACGATCTTAACTGGGCTTTTTCCTTTACGCAAAATATTTGAAACATTATTTAATAATTTTTTTTGGAAAAACTCTATTTCAAAAGAGAAACACTTATATATTATCAATAATATGGTTTTCATAATCTTTAAAAAAAATTGGGATATTATAATTATTCCCCTCTATCAAATTCTCTTCATCAAAAATTATCTTTAACAGTATTTCTTAAAGAACATAGGCCAATATGCTCCAACATTAGACCGAGGTTCCCATATTTTCTCCTAGATCATTATATGCTACCACTAAATCCAAACCAATGGTACCATATTTCCTTGCAATGCATTATTTTTTTGACCTATGATCTACATAGGATGCACCTTACAAGATGCACTAGTCTCCAGCTCAACAACCTCTAATAAATAACATGTGTCGGTTTAGGTATGTACCTTCACATTTTTGACATAAGGAACATGTTATTTATACCTCAATACATATATATGAAGTTCAGGCGATACACCACTACCCATATCCACTCATCAATCTCAAATGGTCCATCAAAATGAGGTGCTACCATGACTAGCTTCCTCAAATGACTCTGCCCCAACCGGGGAGGCAATGAAAATAAAACAGATCTCCCACAGTGAAATCCAAGGGTCCCCTACTATGGTTAGCTTATTATTTCTATCTATTTTTTGTGGGGATAAATCTCTTCAATGTCAAATTCACCCCCTCAGAGGCCTCCTGAACCAAACTGGGTCCATAACTACTGGCTCACCCAACTCATACAAATATGTGGTGATCAAAATAGTATCTCGTAATGATCCTAAAAAGGTTTCATCTGAATTTAATCATGGTAACATTTATTTAAAAATAACTCCATATATATTATGTGATCATATCATGATCCACTAAATTCCAGCATAAAAGATTGAATCATATTATCCAATATCTGAATAGTCAGGTGTGACTATATGTTTGTTCTAAGGATAGTACATCAAGATCGATCTCAAATAAGTCCTTAAGATTTTTGTGAAATATCTTCCAAATGTGCGATGTAAAACATTTGTCTCTATATGAAAAAATGTTCAATATAACTCCATGAATTCATATTAACTCATAGTCAAAGATATTTCCTACAACCTCCACTGAGTGAGTCTCTATAGTCGGTAAGAATTGATGAGACTTCATTAGTTGATTGAAAATAATTCATATTGATCATGATTCCTTGGGGTCCTATACAAACTCATCATAAATTACATCGTTATGTCCCCTCACATCCAAATTGGTATTGGGAGTGGTTGTAATAACCAACAAGGATGTTGGTGCTCATCCTTTATCCTCTTACAGGTAAGGCATCAAAAGAAAAAACCCACAATGTCTATCATCATCTCTGTCAACTATAACTAACACAAGAAATTATGATAAATATTGGTTTTACCAAGATATATTATCCATCTATATTTATAGAAAACCCTCCATTGATCCAATAATAGGGTTGTAGCAGATGGGAACCATAGGATAACCTTCTCTCTTTGCATCAGTGCTGCTCTTAGACAAACTCTTGATGCATCACAGCAAAGTACACAACCAATCTCAGTTTCAGGGAGTGTCAGTATTGGAGATACATCAACCTTCTCAATAGTTCGTGGATCAAATATTCACATTCTTATGAACATGGGAACATCACTTCCTTGTTTTTCAGCAATATCATGGGTGCTGATAGCTGGGGGAAGTCTGGGATAAACAGTTCGTAATATCATCCTAAACCCAGAAATATTATATCTTCAAAAAACATTTGAGGGCATTTCTTGGACATGAATATCTCAACTTTCTCTATATATACATATACACTAGTCTAATACATCACATTTCCTAGGAATTTCTCCTCTCAAATCTAGAAATCTGACTTTGACATCTTTGTATAAATCATGTATGATCGAAGTGTACATAAGAGTATCTCTAGGTTCCTAGCTTTTTGTTTGGTGTCAGTGAGTATATAGTGATATCCTCAATTAATAATATTAATAATGAGTCCACATATGGATGTAATTTCTTATTCATGAGGGTCTATGAGAAATGTCGGTGCATTCGTCGACATGATTGGCATCACAAAGTACTCATATATTCCATCCCTCCTCTGAAATTAAATATTTATAAAGTATTACTCTATCAATCACAACTAAAGATAGACCTATCAATGATAAATTTATGAGAATGACTTGGATACCCATAGATGATTGAAAATATCATCGATCCTGGAAAAAAGATATCAGTTCTCCACCATCATGGAGCTCAACATCTGGTAATCAACACATAGTTGAAAACTACTGTCAACATTATTGGTGAAAAACACTGGTAAATAATATGGGGATCTACTTAGCTTTATAAATATAGTTTTATTCACGTCATCTAGAAGAACCTTGATTGCATTCATCTCAATTTGTTCCATATGATATAGGGGTATCGAAATAGAATACACACTTGGTATAAGCTAAATATTAGAATAAAATTTCAATTCTTTAGAGTCCACACTAGCTCAATGATTCCCAAAAATATTTCCACCCATTCTTAAGCATCCTACGATCATCTACTTCTACAGGATAATTTTTAATTTGGGAGTTTAAAATAAGGGAATGTTCAACCATAGATATGTACTACTATTCCTAGGATAGGAACTATGATAAATACTTCTGGTTTAAGTGACCTTGATTCATAAACCATTGATATAGTGTTGGATCATGCTCAAATTAATTCTTCTACTTGTACATTGGTAAAGCATGGTCATACTCCCTTGTGGTTGTGTTTTTGTTTTCTTCCAATGAAGCCTCCTAATACTATGTTGAGGTGACCCCAACAACACCATTTAAAAAAAACTTCAGAAAAGAAAAATATTTATTAGGATAAATCCGAATTACTATATGGGATCATAGAAGGTTTATATAAACCTGTATATGTGGTAAAAAAGGTTTTCCTGGGATTATAACATTAACCGATGGTATAACATTCCTTCAATTAACCCTTTTTTATTTCCCTTCACATTAGTCACAGTCATCATATACACTAACACAACAACATGCTAATTTCAACTAATTAATTCCAATAATGATATATCACACAACATGAAAATATAGATATATCACATAGGAGAACTATCCTAGACAACTAAGGTAGATAAAAAGGAATTTTTTATGAACTATATTCCACCACACCAATAGGTATATATAATTCATGTGAACCTAAATTCCAAGTCATGATGCATAAAAACACCCAAAATATCATTAATCACTAATCAAAATAATTCTTTTCAATCATATTGATTGAAATAAGTATTAAGACCAAAACATAAATTCCCCACTTTATTGAAACTCAGATTTCAACTATACGGTGCTGGTCAGGCACTATCGTAACTCCCCTTTCCGAATCACAACCATTAAATTTCATAAATAGCATGTCCTAACCAGAGACAATGAGAATAACATGATACTAATTCATAAGGTCTAATACCATATTTTAATATCCCAAACCGAATCATTTGGTTTGAGTTGGAATTCCATATAACCTCATGAATACCTCCACATATGAAAGATGTTTTCAACAAGAAGAGAGGGTATAATTTCATAGATAGGGAAATTATACCCTCAGTGTGATTTCATAGGATCAATAATTAGTATTAAATAATATAATATATAATCATAGAAAACATGTAGAAAAACTAACAAAGGAATACATGTAATATAAAGTAAAGTGTCTCCCATAACTGGACAACATATCCATTGTAAATAATGCAGAATAATAAAATAAGTTTATATCATATACTTTAGAGCATGTCCTGGTTTTCTACTAGTTCCATAGTCCACTTCTCAGCTATCCACAACATATCTCTTTCCCTTCACCAGATCCATCATGCAATCTACCAGTGTATCGAAATACCTATGTAGGGTATGAGTAAAAGACTAAGTAGGACACAAAAAATGTGTCCTCAAACTGATTTTCTAATGTATAATTGTGTATTACATAATAAAAATAAAATAGATGTAAATAGAAAATCCATAATCGCTTGGTAGTGGTCCATCCATTCAGAAACCAAATCCCTGGTTATACATTCTTCGACTCCATGATGGAAATATAGTCAGGGAATGTCTCAAGAGGATAGAACCAGTGTATGAAACTTAGAATCAATATATGAATGGAACAGTGCATGGAACCTGGAATCTATCCCATAATTTTAGGTGATAACCAAACATTACCATGTATAGTGTCCTCAAAATTTCATGTGAACATTCACCTGACTCCATATATCCCTCAAGTAAGTCATATAATGTGGTATCCTCTAGTCATAATCATGATAGGAAATATAAATGGTACACAGAATCAATACAACATCAAATTTATCCACAACATGGAACAATGGACACCTCATACACCCACCCTATCCTAGGCCATTCGTCACCATTGTCACCAATCTATCCACTCCCCCTCTATTGGATAAATATTTCATTATGGTCCCCCAATTTGAGATAGCACTAACAACCACCAAGGCATGGAAACATACATATTGGGTGAGCAAAAAACCATTAATAACATATAATATCATCATGATTTTATATAAGAAACATAATAATATTCTATAACAATAAAAAAGGTTAACACTAATATCACTCATTGAAGGAACATATCACAATAGATATCACAACTACACACAAACCCACATGGGACCACACTCAATCATGTTTTAAATGAACGCCAACATAAATTATAATCACAGAGAAAATTGAATACGAGAGCCCAAAAGCTAAGGAACATCCTATATAAAAATTCGTTGAGGGGAAAGGCAAGGATAACCCAATCAAGAACACATATTTGCATCATTTTTATCAAAAAACATCAACCATCCAGGTTCACCAAGAACCCCCCCCCCAAGGAAAACCCATCTATTTCATTTCAAAATAAAATTAAATATCAAATGAGATTACAGTTTCTATCTCTTATATAGTTTCCACATTATCATTTAATGTATCACATGCAGTAATATATTGTCTATCTTGAATAATTTTAAAATTATCATTTAAAATATTACAAGAGAAAATATTTTATCTCCACTAGATAATTTTAAATTTATCATTTATAATATTACATGCGATAATATTTTTTCTCTCATGGATAATTTTCTGATTGTCTCTTTAAAATATTACATTCAATAATATTACACCTCACTTGGATAATAATCAACTTAACACATTAAAATATTACTTGCGGCAATATTTTATATCTACTAGACAATTTTAAAATTATCATTATAAATTTAACATATGCGTTAATAATATTGCCCATAAGAATAACTATTTTTTTGATAATTTTATAAATTTACCACTAATAATTTACCACAATTAATAAATGATAAGTTCACGTGATTAATCTTTTATAAAATCATTGCATAATTTGATGAAATTTTCATTTTATAACAGATTATAGTTATATTTAAAAACTACATTCAAATATCTGTTGATTAATATTGTAAAATAATTTATAAATTATAATTTTTTAATTCTATATTATTTTATTCTGAAATCTCACTCAATAATTTTCTTCAAATAATTATTTAAATTTATCATATGATAATTTGAAAACATTTTCCACAAAAATTTGTTAAATTATTCCATCAAATAAAAAGGATGAAAATAATAGACTTATCCTTTGATAATTCTTGGTTTTATTATTGTATATTAAAATTAAATTTATTTTTTCAGAACATAAGAATAATTTTGAAAACTAAAAATAAAAAATAAAAAAAACATACATGGATGCTCCCCATGAATAGTTAAGAGAAAAGGGGTTATTTGAGCCCTATAAGTGGAACAATAACACCAAATCACAACTTAGAAACTCTTTTAGTCACATGAAAGGAGTCTTAAGATCCCTAAGATTCAATAATATCCATAAATGGTGATGGAAAAGGGGTTAGGGTATTTTAGACTCCCATACGTCTAGATATTTTTTCTGAATTTTAGGCCATAGGATGAAGTTGTGTTCAATTATTAATATAGTGTTTTAAATCATCCCATTAATGATTTTAAAATTTAATTAGGTCAAAAAACAATAAAATAAATGTTTTTAATGCTTTGGTGAGTCATCAATGGAATTTTGGAGTGGAATGGGAGAGGTGATAAACAAAAAAACAATTAAAATAAAACTAATAAAATATATTATTTAATATAAATTATAATTAAATTAAATTAATTAATGACATTACCAAATTCTTGATGGGCGTAAAATATATTAAATATAGCCTCTAGATTCTCATAAGATGAACCATTTGTGATATATTAATTATTTATTATAGAAAAAAATTAATAATAAAAAATTATATATATATATATATATATATGGTATTAGCATGTGCGATGTTTCCAAACACGAGACACACATTACTGTTATTCCCCAATTAAGGAAAAACCAATGTTCTGGACATAATGGTGGTCTTAGATTTCATATATGATTCACTTTTTTGGGTATATTCAATTATTTTTTTGAAATAGTTACTTAAAAATATTAAAATCATAACCACACCTATGATTTGACCAAATTCTTGACACTCCCAAATGTTATACCCCTTTCTATTTAAAAAAAACATCATAGATCTTAAGGGGTTCTCAGATTTCTCATAAAAATACACATGTTTTGAGTTATTCAATTATTTTGGATAAATCATTCAAGAGTAATTTAATATTTTAAATATTTTTACTTCATCATTTTTCAGACTCTATGGGACTCAAGAATCCCACACTAACTCATTTCATGTCTCTAAAAATATTTGATAGAATATTCCATGGTGTTAACTAATATTTTAGCCTTAAAAAGGTATTTTAAACATTTATTAAGAACTTTTTATTGAATAATGACATTTCCATATAAAAATAAATAAAATTTATCAACAATAGGTTTTAATTATATTTTAATAAAATCAGGATATTACAATCCTGACATATCATAAATCATATGGTTGAACTGTTGAATCCCTCTATCATATTAAATTACCTTCTTTACCCTAAATGTATTACATAAATGTTGATACATGTTGTATTTCAATGGAATAGTTCCTAAGGGGGGTGAAAATTATATTTCCCCTTTTGGGTTTTTTACTGAATGGGAAAATATGTAATAGTATGAAGGTAAACTGGAACCCATGGGAAAATGAGTGGTTGGTTGATAAGGATAATATTTGCATTAACATAAATACTTTTAGGAAATATATTAGACCAATAAAATAAGTAATATTTTCCTTATAACCTGAGGATATATTTGAGTATTCATCATTTGAAAATGTATTTACATTTGAAATGGAAGAACAATAACCCAAAATTGATTATTTTATTGTAAAAGTTCATGTAGAACATGAGGATTTCATGGATATTTCTCCTTTTATATATTTTTTATGTCAAAATTCTCATATACCTCTACCCTCTAATTATTAATAAATAAAGCATCATGACATTGATGATACTAAGGTATGATTAGGTAATTAGGTTTATGGAATAACATGGGAGGAAAGTTACTCTGGTGATTCAAAAACAGGTGAAGATATTTCTAAAAAATCATCCTTCAGTCAAATTATTTAAAGTAATTAATGTATATGTGAAAGAGAGAAAACTCTTCTAGGTGCATATAATTATGACAATGATAATGGATGAATTCCACATAATCATGGTGGATACACTCTCTCCTCTTGTCGAAGAGTACCTATGGTGTCCTTAATTGTTGAGATTTATTTTTAAGAATGTTTTTATGTATCTACTACTAGGACATTATTGTAACATGTTCTTAAAGATATTTTTTCCAAAATCCGAGTAAAAAAATTTATAATTAATATATGTTAATATGAAAGCTCCTATTAGATTTACCCATATATATAATTTTGAAGTTAATGGTGAAAATATAATGCAAGACCCATGGTGAGTTGAATAGTAGAATGTCTGATTCTAATACATCTATAATTTTACCCAATTCTGAGACTTCTAACATCAATTATGGATGAGGATGAATTGAATGATTTTAAATCATATTTTAGAGGTGTTTTGATGCTTTTTTTATTAGTTTTGGAATGATATTTAAACCATACCAAGAAAAATGAAGCTCAAGGATATCCAATCATGTAATATCTTATTTTCAACCAAATATTCAACTCAATATGGATCTTATGAAAAATTATTTTGAGGATTTAGGAGCTCAGCTCAGTTATTTGTATATATAACATCATTTCCTGATATTAAAGTTAGAACTTTTTTTTAAATGCGGTTTTTTTGTTTTGTAAATCAGCTACTCCTCTTAAATACTCCTTAGTTTTAACACTTTCTCTTATTTAAGGTGAGGTTAGTGAAGATCAAATAAATAATATTATGAGAGATGAGTCAAAAGTGATTTTGGATGAGTTATAGAACATCGGGAAAATATTTTTAGAAGAATTTTATACACAAGATGCAAAGAAATTGGAACTGGTTAGAAGGGATTTGAAACAAGATAATAGAGAAATTGATACAATTCAAATGGATATTGATTTTTCTCTAATCAAGATCATTTCTGAATCAGATATAAATACCATGTTTATATCCTCATCTAGTAATCTCAGCATACCCCCACTGACTTAGTCCTTAAAAACTCATGTGGAGAGGTTATAATTTATTACTCATATTCAAGAATCCTTTTTTAACAACACTATTTTCACTTCATAAAGCATGGTTCCTAATCTTTGAAATAATTCACTAGACTACATAAGTTATATGTTTATACATCCAATAATATAAATTCTTTACCTCTTTCCTTACCTATTTCTATAACAACCCATACTTTACATACATTGTTATTACATCAGAATTGAAGGACACTTATAAAAACATATAACAAAACCAGGAAAGGACCGTATACGTATAATTTCATTAGAAACTGTGAATCAAAAACAACTGGTTCATAAATCATCTACACTGTCTCCATTTTATTTTATCATATCTAGATTCCCTTCAGGAAAATCATACTTAATATCCTTCTTCCTGACCTGGGGAAATGAAAACATACAAAATAGTGAGGTCAAATTCTCAGTAAGATTAAAAAAAGAAATATCAATCACATCATATTCATTAGAACATATCATTTTGGAAATCTTAACCTGCAAAATAGATCATAATTTCATAACATGGTATAAATCATTGTAGTGAAATGTAATCCTAATAATCATAACATAAAACATGAAACATTGTGGCATACACACATAATCATAGAGAATAATTTCTTAGTAGTCAAGACTCATTTCCAAGACTATCTTAGCAGACAAAATCCATTTCTGAACTGAGTTCACCCCTCGTTTCAGTCTTGTTTCACTGAACCAGTTTAACCTTCCGTTCCAGCCATGTCTTTCTCATGAGATATAATTCTTTACCCAATGAATTGGAGAGAGATATAGGTCCCACCCATCTCATAATGAAACCATTCTTATGTGTACCACAAAATCATAAATCATACATCATATCATAACCCATGTAGTAAAAATGGGATTCTTAATCATCATTCCATCTTTACTAAATCCATATTAGATAAAAAGAAATCATAAAAATAATTCCTTCATAATATAATGAAAACAATGTAAAAATAGGGATAGAAATAAAACCCTATATTATCTTAGATGGAAAATAATTTTGATAAAACACTTGAACTCCATTCATGAAGAAAATATCCTTTCTACTTCAGAAAAATTCCTTTATCAACATGTCATATAATTCTAAACTAAAAGAAGTTGATTACAAATAAACTTGAAAACTTGTAAAGGAAGCTTCATGGAAATAATTTTCTAAAAATTCATTCATTCCGTATATGTTAAAAGAACATTCTTCTCGTACTTATGTCGGAAAAGTAAAAAAGAACCTCGTATGAATAACGAAAAAAGATTCCATTCATATATTTTACTAAAACTCATTGAAGGGTAAAATTGGATTTAAAAAATTGTAGTTGGATGGAAATAATATTACATATTGAGGAAACATGGATGTGGATGATAAAAATTCCCCAGTAAATTCTGAAGTATAAACAATCTCGGATATAAATGAGATTGTGAGATTTTCCCTTACCATAGGTATGATTTGCTTTGTAAGTGTCCGAACCTCCTTTATAATGATTTAAGTAATGTCATTGACTTATTCTGGAATCATACTCATTTTTATGATATCATATATGGTCATATTCTTAGCTTCTTATTAGTAATATTTCATTGCTACTTGTTATTCGGGTGTTTATTACTTTTTGTTCTTATGTGTGTTTTTTCGAATAAATTCTTATTCTTATCTTTAGGTTATAGATACCTCATTTACAGAATGGTATTAGTGTACTATATATCATATTTATTTATTCAATTCATTTATATGATCATTATGCAATAAAGATCATGCAGAATGAGTCGCATCACATCGTGGAGATGATATTCCGTACGTACGCACGAGTGATGATATCGTTCCCATTATCATGGAATTCTATTGGAGTGTATGTCTACTATTTCAGAATCAATAACAATTTACAATAATCATATATATTTATTTATTTTCACCATTATAACCATCCACGTAAGGTGGTGGTTGAAATTAGATTACACCACGGCGTGGAGACGGTATTCCGTACGTACGCACGCGCGGTGATTTCATTTATCATAGGATGGATAGATGGTGAAATAGGGTTGTTTCATACTTGTAATAACATATCAATATATTAGTGATATTGATGTTATTACTTAATAATGAAACAACTAAAGAAGAAGAAGTGAAAGACGAAATATAGTTGAATGAATCTGTAATGGACATTACCTCTTCTTTGAAGCGCCTATTTGAGACCACCACTTAGGGCACTAAAATAGGTCTTTGAAAAACACCAGGACCTCTAGGATGTTTATAGAGAAGTGGATAATAGAATTCGGTAAGGTTTGTCCTTTCTTGAAGGCTCAATGTGGTGTGAGGAAGAGAGGGAGGAGGTGCCCTTTTATAAGGGAGGAGAGGGGCACCTTTGGAAAAACTAAAAATATTATTTTATTATAAAGTCATATTTGGTTTTTAATAGCTCCAAATTGATTTATTAAGAATCTAAGGTGGGGATGGGTAGAAACACTCTCATCCAATATAATTTAGGAAAGTTTAGGTATCTATTTTAACCATATCATTTAGATTTAACTTTAAATTAGATAATTTAACTTTTCCAATGTCTTCTTGTTTTCTTACACAATAAGGTTAATAAAAATACTATAACAAGCCAAACGAAACCCAAGTTGTTTATTAATAATATATAAAACTATATCTAAGTCATTTTTCCAAGCCTAAGACTTTTAGGAATAAAATAAAAATTAATAATATAATATTTGTTTTAAAAACTATTTTATGTAAATTTTGACACTATTTGATAAATGATTTTTGTGAAAATCATAACAGAAAGATTAGTTCTAAAAAAGTTAATAAAATTAATACTAACATGTGATAGTAACCTATAAAATTAGTGTAATTCATAAAAAGTCTCAAATTACATTTATTTGGGTATTTATAACAACAATTATGTCAATATTTCATTAATAAGATAATTACAGCATCATCATTATGTTATAAATAAATTAAATTATTTGATGTTTAAAATTTAAAAATAAAATATAATTATGTAGAAAATATTTTTATCTGTCTAAATAATATTTATAGTTGAATTAATCTTATGTATAACCCTATATTAAAAATGATTTATTTATTAAACTATGATTTTTACTATTTTAACCCTTCTTTAAATAAATTAATAATAAATGTCCTAATCTAATAGAAGTGGGCATAAATTGTCATATTGTATTCCTAAGGTTGTTTGTGGTCGAATTACACTTATACAATAGACTTAGGACATGTGTTATGGTAATAATAATATCATTTTTACCCTTAATTACCCTATTTACTTTTAACCGTGGTTAAAAAAGTGAAAAGTTATTTTTCACCAAAAATTATTTTCATCTCATTGAACCACATTTTACTTAATAACATCAACTGTGTCTGTTGGATTTTTTAAATTCCATTCACAGAAGCGGTAAAATTATGTTTTATGTGAATTTGGAAATTGTACTATGAGGTGGGTAAAAGACGGTGAAAAGTTCAATAAAATTTTTATATATAAAAATTATTATAAAATGACTCCAGTTAATTGCATTGAACATATATAGGTATTATGTATCAATTTTGAACTAAAATAAATTTAAATAAAATAAATAATTATTTAAATAAAAAGTTGGTTTTTAAATAGTAACCCAGTGTTTTCACTATTCATCAAAAATTTAATGTTTTCAGAAAAATACAAAAATATCACCCTAGGATAATTTCGATATTCCGGATCCAAAAATGAAGTCCATTTTTAAAAATAAAATTTAAAAAATTTAAAAAGTGGGTATTAATTTTCATAACGGCAGGTTTTAATAATATTTTAATAGCATATCGTTATTAAGTGAAACTCGATATTGCGTACGACGCAAGTTATCGAGGAAGATTGCGATTGTATGTAAAGCAAGCCAAGCTAGTTTTGGGTGTAGTTAAAGATTCCTTTGATGATATATATAACATAAAAAAAATATTTCTCATAAAAGTCTTGGGTGTTACAACTACCCCCCTTAAAATGAATTCCTCCCTCGAAATTCGTCATATTGTAACAAAAAAATGAGGACACTTCTCCCTCATCATATCCTCAAGCTCCCATGTAGCTTCCTCTAATTGGTGGTTCTTCCATAAAACATTCACCAAGTGAGTGTTCTTGTTCCGTAGGACGTTTTCGCTATGATCCAAAATCTCTATCAGCTATTCTTCATAAGAAAGATCTTGCTCCAGCGGTACAACTTCTGAGCTGAGTACATATGAAGAATCAGGTATGTACTTTCTCAGGAGGGATACATGGAACACATCGTGAACTTGGGAGTGATTTGGTGGAAGCGCCAATCAGTAAGCTACCTTCCCAACACAATCCATTATTTCGAAAGGGCCGATATACCTAGGGCTCAGCTTTCCCTTCTTTCCAAATCTCGCGACCCTCTTCCAGGGAGATATTCATAAGAACATGTTATCACCCACTTCAAATTATAGGTCTTTCCTTCAGTTGTCGGCATACCTTTTCTATCTACTGTGAGCTTCTCTTATGTGTTGTTGAATAGATTTGACCTTTTCTTCCATCTCATCAACAAGATCAGGTCCTAGTAGCTTTGTTTCCCCATCATCATCCCAACAAGTTGGAGTTCTGCATTTCTTTCCATTAAGAGCTTTATAAGGAGCCATTTGAATACTGGAGTGATAGTTATTATTATAATAAAATTCCACCAAAGGTAGGTGTTGATCCCAACCACATTTTAAATCCATAGAGTAAGCTCTCAACATATCTTCTAGTGTATAAATTGTCCTCTCAGACTGACCGTCTGTATGAGGATGATAAGTAGTGCTGAAACTCAACTCTGTATCCAGAGTATGTTGAAGACTTCACCATAACATCGAGGTGAATCTCTGATTCTGATCAGATATAATGGAAAGTGGTACTCCATGCAATCTTACCATTTCCTTTACATATATCCTGGCAAGTTGATCTAGAGGGAAATCTTCTCTAATATCAATGAAGTGTGCCTACTTTGTAAGACGATCAACTATGACCCAGATAGCATTATTGCCTTTGGATGTTTTAGGAAGTCCAGTGACAATTTATATAGTGATGTTTTCCTATTTCCATTCTGGTATGGGTGATGGATGTAACATCCCCTTAGACTTCTGTCTCTCAGCTTTAACATGCTGACAAACCAAGCATCGAGAGACATATTTAGCAACGTCTCTTTTCATGCCATCCCACCAGAAGTACTCTTTCATGTCCCTATACATCTTCATGCTTCTAGGATGAATAGAGAATGAAGAACTATGAGCCTCATCCAGCTGCTCCTTCTTTAATTCTGGTATGGGAGGAACACAATCCCGATTACCGAACCTTATTATTTCATCACAATCAAGGTTGAATTCAGGAACATTTCTCACCTTCTTTTGTAACTCTACATCTTCTTTCTGTGCCTCTTTAATCATCACATGTATAGATGGTTGAACATTCATTTTAGAAAGATACGATTTTCCCCTTTCATTATAATTCCAAGATCCATCCTTTTTAAATCCATAAATATTGGATCTTTTGTGATCTTTATCATGGATAAGCTAGCATGGTCTTGTAGACTTAATGCATCTGCCATCTTGTTTACTTTCCCAAGGTGGTAATGAATTGAGCAGTAGTAATCCTTAATTAGCTCCAACCATCTTCTTTGGCGCATATTCAACTCCTTTTGTGTGAAAATATACTTTAAATCTTTATGATCAGTATAAATATCACACCTTTCTCCATAAAGATAATACCACCAAATTATCAATGCAAATATTACTACAGCTAACTCCAAATCATGAGTTGGGTAATTTTTCTCATGGACTTTCAACTCTCATGAGGCATAAGCTATCAACATATCATTTTTCAATAGAACACACCCCAATCCCTTCATGGATGCGTCACTGTAGATCACAAACCTTTCTCCACTACAAGGAAGTGTGAGCATAGGTGCACTGGATAACCTTCTTTTCAACTCCATGAAGTTCTCTTCACATTCCTCCATCCAAACAAACTTATCTCCTTTCTGAGTCAACTTGGTATGTGGATTAAATAATAGTGAAAAATCATTCACAAAACGTCGATAATATCCAACCAAACCAAGAAATATTTCTGATCTCAGTCACTGTTGTTGGTCTCAACCATCTTTTGATAACCTCTATTTTTGCTGGATCCACAGATATCCCCTCTTTTGAGATTATGTGACCCGAAAATGCAACTTTTTGAAGAAAAAATTCACACTTTGTAAATTTGGCACAATGCTTCTCCTTTCACAGGGTCTTCAATACAATTATCAAATGATCTTCATGTTCTTCCTTTCTCTTTGAATAGACAGGAATATCGTCTATAAAGACTACCACAAACTGATCAAGATAGTCTCTAAAGACTCTATTCATCAGATCCATGAAGATAGCAGGGGCATTAGTAAGACCATATGGCATCCCTATAAATTCATTGTGACCATACCTTGTACGGAAAGTCATCTTTGGTATATCCTCCCTTTTGACCCTTAATTGATGATACCCTAAACGAAGATCAATCTTGGAAAATTATTGAGCTCCGCGTAGTTGGTCAAATAGGTCATCAATGCACGGGAGAGGATATTTGTTCTTGATAGTGATCTTGTTAAGTTCTCGATAATCAATGCAGATTCTCATCGATCCATCTTTCTTCTTAACAAACAGAACAGGTGCTCCCCAAGGGGATTCACTAGGGAGTATGAATCCTTTATCAAGATTCTCTTGGAGTTGATTCTTCAATTACTGCAACTCAATTGGGGCCATTCTATAAGGTGTCTTTGAAATAGGTAAAGCCCCTGATACGAGTTCTATTGAAAACTCAACATCACGATTTGGTGGAAGACCTAGAAATTCCTCCGAAAATACATCATCAAACTCCGGTATAATGGGAGTATTCTTAATCGTGATTTTCTCCCCAACCATTTGAGATAAATAACCTTAATTTACTGGAATCAAGACCCATGAGATTGAAGAAATTTCCACTGTAATGTTATGTTCATCCTTGCATCGATAGACGATCATAGATTGATCTGGAATATGAAATGTGACTTCCATTATTTGGCAATTGATATGATCTCAATATAAATAAAGCCAATCCATGCCAAGAATCACATCAAATTCCACTATAGGAAGGATCACAGGATTTGTAGGAAGCACTTCCCCACAAACTTTAATCAGAGAAGAATTGTAAACTTTTTATGCGACTATTGTGCCATTAGGGGTTGTCACAGCTGACTCAACATCTAATTATTGAGGTAATATGGAAATATCCTTAGAAAATTCTTCATAAATTAAAGAGTGGGTGGATCTAGAAACAAATAAAAAATTTGCTACTTTAGAGTGGATAGTAAGTGTACCTTTCACAATTTCATTATAGTACTCAACATCACTGATAGAAATTGAATGTGACTTTCCGTTTTCTTTATCCTTAAGAGTTTTTTGATGTCGATCATCATCAACAACTCTTGGATTAGGGCATTGATTAGCATAATTCCCCATTTCCTTACACTTGTAACATTGAAGTATACCAGGTTCACTCTGTGTAGCCTTTTCTTTGTTCACATCACTGGATATCTTCTTCCTATCATTGCGACATTCAACTTCTCGATAAACATCTTTTCCACATTTGAAACATTTACTTCTCCATTTAAGGCAACTCCCTCCATGTTTCTTTCCACACATTGAGCATAAGGGAAAGCTCGTATTCTTTTCAGTACGCTCTTTATATTTCCCTTTGAATTCCATTTTCCTCTTCTTATCAAACCTATATGACTGATGGGTTTCACCAATCTCTATCTCAACATTGAGAGAACATTGAACAATTTCCTCGTAGCTATTGAAGTCCCTTATGGAGAACGCCCTTCTAAGACTTGGTTTTAAACCACTGAAGAATCTATCGATCTTACTCTCAGGTTGGATAATAATACCAGAAGCATAACTTGCATGTCTTGTAAAAATTTCTTCATAGGTACCTATAGATTCATCATCCTTTTGCTTTAGTTCAAGAAACTCCTCCTCCATCTTTGTTCGAATAATACGAGGGAAGTACTTATTGAAAAACAAGTTCTTGAACTCATCTCATTCCATGGACTCAATTTCATCTCTTTTCCTAATATTCTTGATAAGATTCCACCATTGATCAGCATCTCCTTCCAAACGATACACTACTAAGATGAATTTATCAAATTTGGAACTTTTAAGAACTGAAAATATCTTTTCATTAGTACTAATACATTGTTCAACAAATAATGGTTTAGTAGACCCACTGAATGAAGGTGGACGCTGCTTCATGAAGGATTCAACAAAATTTTGTTCCTTCCTTTTCTCGTTTGGAAGTCCTACATGATTCATAGCTTGTGAGAGTTGTGTGAGCATGGCTACAAGATTTTTCATTCCATCTCCCATAACTTTTGGTTGTTCAAGGGGACAATCATTTCACTTCCTGTCGCATTCCGCATTAACACGGATCCTTTGGGTTCCAGCCATTAACTAATACCAAGAAGAATAGTGTGAGAATCACTAATTATAATAGAAAGAACACATAATCAAGAATAAAATTTCACACTTATGGTCTTATAATAGGTTGTTCATGGCCATTTTTAAAACACTAAGATAGTGTTCTATGATTAGACTTATCCTTAATGTTCTTACTAAGGCTTTCACATCCTAGTTTCCAAAGGTTGGCTATAGAATTCCTCTGATACCGACTATAATGACCCATACTTTACATACATTGTTATTACTTCAGAATAGAAGCACACTTATTACAACATATAAAACAACCAGGAAAGGACCGTATAGGTATAGTGTCTTTAGAAACTGGGAAACATAAACAACTGGTTCATAAATCATCTACACTGTCTCCCTTTTATTTTATCATATCTAGAGTCCCTTTTGGAATATCTTACATAATATCCTTATTCTTGACCTGGGGAAAAGAAAACATACCAAAGGGTGTGCTCAAATTCTCAGTAAGGGTAAACAAAATAAATATCAAACACATCATATTCATAAGATCATATCATTTTGGAAATCTTAACCTGCAAAAGAGATCATAATTTCATAACATGGGATAAATCATAGCAGTGAAATGTAATCCCAATAATCAGAACATAAAACATGAAACTTTTTAGAATATACACATAATCATAGAGAATCATTTCTTAGTAGTCAAGACTCATTTCCAAGACTATCTTAGTGGAAAAAGTCCATTTCTGACCCGAGTTCACTCCTCGTTTTAGTCCTGTTTCACTGAGCCGGTTCAACATGCCATTCCAGCCATGTCTATCTCAAGAGATATAAATCTTTACCCAATGCATTGTAGGGAGATATAGGTCCCACCCATATCATAATGAAACCATTCTTATGTGTGCCACAAAATCACAAATCATACATCATATCATAACCCATGTAATAAAAATGGGATTCATAATCATCATGCCATCATAACACAATCCATATAAGATAAAAGGACATCATCAAAATAATTCCATCATAACAGAATCAAAACAATGTAAAAATTGGTATAGAAATATAACCTTATATTATCTTAGATGGAAAATAATTTTGAGAAAACACTTGAACTCCATTCTAGAGGAAAATATCCTTTCTACCTCAAAAACATTTTCCTTTCTTAACATGTCATATAATTTTAAAATAAAAAAAGTTGATTAAAAATAAACTTGAAAACTTGTGAAGGAAGCTTCATGGAAATAATTTTCTAAAAATCCATTCATGCTGTATAAGTTAAAAAACATTCTTCTCGTACTTATGTCTGAAAAGTCAAAAAGTACCTCGAACGAATAACAACAAAAGATTCTGTTCATATCTTTTAATAAAACTCACCAAAGGGTAAAATTGGATTTAAAAAATTGTAGGTGGATATAAATAATATTACATATTGAGGAAACATGGATGTGGATGTCAAATATTCCCCAGTAAATTCTGAAGTATAAACAATCTCGGATACAAATGAGATTGTGAGATTTTCCTTTACCTTAAGTCCAGTTTTCTTTGTAAGTGTCTGAACCTCCTGTATAATGATTTTAATAATGTCATTAAATTATTCCATTATCATAGTCATTATTATGATATCATATATGGTCATATTATTAGCTTAATATTAGTAATATTTCACTGCTACTTGTTATTCGGGTGTTTATTAATTTTTGATCTTATGTGTGTTCTGTCGAATAAATTGTTATTCTTCTCTTTAGGTTATAGATACATCATTTACAGAATTATATTAGTGTACTATATATCATATTTATTTATTAAATTCATTTATATAATCATTATGCAATGAAGATCATTTAGAACGAGTCTCATTACATCGTGTAGACGGTATTCCGTACGTACCCACGAGTGATGATATCATTCCCATGATCGTGGAATTGTATTGGAGCATATGTATACTATTTCAGAATAAATACCAATTTAAAATAATCATATATAGTTATTTATTTTCTCCATTATACCCATTCAAGTAAGGTGGTGGTGGAAAATAGATTACACCACGGCGTGGAGATGGTATTCTGTACGTACGCACGCGCCGTGATTTCGTATTCCGTAGGATGGATAGATTTTGAAATAGGGTTGTTTCAAACTTATAATAACATATCAGTATATGAGTGATACTGATATTATTACTTCATAATGAAACAACTAAATAAGAATAAGTGAAAGAAGAAATAATGTTGAAAGAATCAGTAACGGACATTACATCTTCTTTGAAACACCTCATTGAGGCCACCTCTTAGGGCACTAAAATTAGTCTTTGAAGAAGATTAGGACCTCTAGAATGATTCTAGGTAATTGGGGAAGAGGATTTTGTAGGGTTCGTCTGAGCGTGAAGTCTCAAAGTTGTGTGAGGAAGAGAGGGATGAGGTGCCCTTTTATAAGGGAGGGGAAGGGCACCTTTGAAAAAATAAAAAATATTTTTTTATTATAAAGACATATTAGGGTTTTAATAGCTCCAAATTGATTTATTTATAATATAAGGTGGGTTGGGTCGAAATAATCTCATACAAAAGAATTTAGTCAAGTTTAGGTATCTATTTTAACCTTATCATTTAGATTTAACTTTAGGTTAGATAATTTAACTTTTACCGTGTCTTCTTGTTTTCTTACACTATAAGGTTAATAAACTTACTATAACAATCCAAAATAACCCAAAGTTGTTTATTATTAATATATATAACCTTTTATAAGTCATTTGGCCTAACATTATATTTTTAGGAATAAAATAACAATTAATAATATAATATTTTTTTAAAAAACTATTTTATGTCAATTTTGACTCTATTATGTAATGGATTTTTGTCAAAATCATAATAGAAATATTAGTTCGAAAACAGTTAATAACATCAATACTAACAGGTCATATTAACATATAAAATTATTTTAATTCATAAAAAGTCTCAAATTACATTTATTTGGGTATTTATAACATCTATTATATCTATATTTCATTAATAATATAATTATTGCATCATCATTGTGTCATAAATAAATTAAATTATTTAATGTCTAAAAATTAAAA